>VZTF01002621.1:2101817-2167934 GCA_013397755.1 Cnemophilus loriae
CCTCCCGAGAGCGGCTCCTGCGGCTTCCCTCCCGCCCTCTCTTGGGGTGCCTCCCGGGAGCTTAGGCCCGGGAGTTGTGAGAAAAACTCCCGCACTTGGCTGTGTTCTCTCTCTCCGTACTTGTAGGGGGTTGTGTGCGTGTTTAAACAAGGCAGGGGGAAACTTTAGGGCCCCCTCCCATGCACTTCTGATGCTCTGGCAGCTCTGTGTTTGGAAATGATGCCTCCGTGAAGTGATCGCTTCGTATTGGTTTTTGAAGCTTTGCGGGGCTAAGTTAAAGCAGGTTGAACAGGAGCGACTTCCAGTGTATTTTACAGACAGCAGTAGTTAGCGCACATCCCGGCTTGGAGCGGCTCCGTTTTCCGAGAGCCTGCAGTGCTAATGCTCTTGCGGCGCTGCCGCTTTCCTAGCGGAGACATCGAGGCTGTGTGGTGGGAGAGAGACACACTACAGCCAGGCAACAAAGAACGCGGTGACTGTGAGCTTGGTGAGACAGACCGCGTGAGAAAATAAAATTTACTTGTATTTGACCTTACTGAAAAATATTTATAGATAAAAAAAGCTGTCTAAAATAATAATATTCTTAGATGTCTCACATGGGACAGAGCCACGAAAAATAACTTCATGAGGAATATTAAAAGGAGTAAATATCAAGTAGTGCAGTGAGGGGTTTTTCTTTTGAAAATAAAGCCTCTATCGGAATTATTTAGGCATAGACTATATCCATAACTCACTTAGTAGTGCAAAATACTTTCATTCTAGATATGTGATGATATATTGATGACTGCAGTTAGACTTCTAACAAGTGACTGATGGTGATCTTCTGTGTGTTTACTGCTTCGGTGTTAAATTTCCTCTGCCTTAAAGGGACCTCTCTGTCCTTTTTGAGGATTGAGGTGTTTTTCATGAATTTGTAAAAAATAAGATAACTTTGTATTGTCTTTAGACATCTGAGTCTGCAAGCTTTTGGTTTTAATCTGTTGTCCAGATTTTCACAGTACATATTTTTTCTTATGATCCTACTAGAACTGTTACTACAGATCTGAATGCCAAACACTTTAGGGTCTGTCTGGTTTATACAATCTAAACTCTTTTCCAACGTGCTGTGCTTAAAAATAAATCCAATATTTTGCATGTTAAAAGCTTAACTAATGGTTACTATTGTAGACACTTTTAACAAGGTGTCAAAAATACTACAGCATTTTGAAGCAGTGCTGTTGAATGTTACATTTAATTAGCAATACTGTTAATAAAGTAATAGAGATTTAAATGTTAGTCCGTGATCACTGAACTCTTTTCTAAGTATTTTTTTCAGAGTTTACATTCTTCCAGTGTGTGTCATATTGCCTTGCAATGTGTGGAATAGCAGTGGATGGTGGTTTTTTTTCAGTATAGAATTAGCTGATGGTAAAGACTGTAATTTTACTTAGTTTTTATTAAACTTCTTCTCAGAAATTCTGAACTTAGAAATGTACATCAAAATATTTCTTCAATAAACTGGTTTATCTGGCTTAGGAATCTGCAGGAGTTACTTATGACCATTGAGGGGTGACAGGCATCTTTCAGTACCACAGCAGTATGTGACATAGAACCAGTGAAAATGCAATGCAGGGGTTGGCACTCATACCAAGAGTTATGGACACAGAAGACTTAAAAGTAGTCTGAAGTTCATGTGCATCCATTTATTTTCCCATGTAAATAATTACATTTTCCTAATACTTCATTTGCTGCTTTTTAATTCAAATCTGCTATACTTAAGAGTTGCAGGCTTTTAAAAAACGTACAGCATTTTTAGATGCAAATTCTGTTAGGATGTCTCTTCAAAGGTTGGATCTTAACATCCGATGCTAACAGTTTTAACTATCTGTTTCAGCTAGTTTTTTCCCCCAATTTGTACTTTGAAGTGCATTCCTTTTACAGTGTTAGGCTTTCAGAATGCTGAAGGCTAAAATTTCAAACAGTGTGCTACTTCCTAGATAGCAGGATTTGTATTTGTATTCATGTGCCATGTTTAAAATTTTTAGATGTCCTAGCAACTGACATTTTTAAAGTACTTTCTGAGCTACTGCTGCAGAAATGCTCAACATTATGGTATTTGGAAGACTAATTACTGCCTTGGTCATGCATTCGAAAACCTCAAGACTTTTTGTAAGTTTTAATTAAATACTGCTCTATTGTTTTCCTTTTATTAATGGGCAAAGAGAGGCATTTGTGTATTTGAAGAGGTTTGCAATATCTCTGTGATAGAAAACTTGGTGGAAACAATTTAAGTGATGGTTTAAAATCAGGTCTGCTGACAGAATTGCTTTTCTAGTGTAATTATCTACCTTGGAGCTTTCTTCAATACAGCTGTTCTGACATCAGGGACACTTTACGTACACATCCTCTTGATCCTGCACTCCCAATACAGCTAGACAAACTAGACAAAATGTCTTAAGTGTAGTTCAGGCTGAAGTATGAAGCAGGAGAAATAAACTTAATTAGTTATAATTTCCTCTGTCTCAGATTATTTAGAAGTAAGCTTTTGGGTTTTGGTTTTTTTTTTTTTTTTTAACAGGAGGTGATCAGCTGTATATGTCTGTTGATAAAGGCTTGTTGTATACTGCTGAGGTGTCTGATTGCACACTAACACATAGCTGTGTGGGAAGAAAAAAATGCTGTAACTCTCAAAGCTAGCATCAGTTAAATTAGAAAGCAAACACAGATACCATCAGTAATGCACACTTCTGAAAGGAATTCTCCAGTTCTGTGTAGAAAGACCTAATGTTGCACACTTCTGAAAGGAATTCTCCAGTTCTGTGTAGAAAGACCTAATGTTGCACACTTCTGAAAGGAATTCTCCAGTTCTGTGTAGAAAGACCTAATGTTGCACACTTCTCTTTTGGCAGAAAAAGGATGTAATGTTGCATTTCTTTAAAGATGTGGAAATGGTTTGAGTACCTTCCCAGCAAGCTGAGATTTGAGTTCAAATTCTTCTACTCTTTAGGGGAGCTGAGAGTTCCCAAAAGGAATGCCTTAACTGCCAGACCAGTGTGTGTTTCGGTTTGATTCTTGAGGAGTAATAGTCACTTAGGAAGGGAGTGAATATGTAGCCCAGGGACTGGCTTGATCAAGTACAAAATAATTATATGGATTCAGGTCTCCTTTCCTTCTTACAGACAAGGTGTTGAAAGAGTAAAGGAAAGAGATTTTTCTTGGGGATGTTTTTTTTCCCCTGGTGTGGCGTGAAATTTTGAAGGCTTAAATCTCTGATCTTTATGTTTATTCTTATCTGACTTGGCCAGTTCCTACTCAAGTTGGATATTAGATATTTGAACAGTACCTATAATGTGTCCTTTTTGTTGCAGAGCAGTTCTTGCTTGTTTATCTGTGGGTTGTGGAGTCTAGTAGGTGGTATGGCATTTAGGTTCCCTTGTGGATCTAATTCTGCTTTCTTCTAAGACGCCAAATAATTAGATATAGAAATGTAATTGTTTCAACATACCTGTGATTATTATCTGTTATAATAGGTCTGGTCCGTGCCCTGTGTTTCCTTAAATGATTTTTTTGTTGCATCGTGTACCTGTTCTGGTTGGCCATAATTGTTTTCTAAAGAAAAAATAATGAATAAGAAATAGCTAGTGTGGTTTTATGTTAACATTTTTAATACTTGATTTTGCATCTAGTGTTGTATTTTTGAAAGTTCAGTTCTATGGTTAGAGAGAAGGCTTGACAGTTGATGCATGTGACAATGCAGCTCATGGTCTTTAGTGTCTGAATTCGCTATAATTTATCAGCATAGATAGTAAACTACTCATGTCCTGCAGAGGCCTAACAAAAGAATAGACGTTAAATAGAAATTCTGGAAAAAGATAGTTTTTCTTAAGAAAAAGAAGATGGAAGCCAAACCAGAAGTTTCATTCTTGTATCAGGACGTGTCTTCTGGGGAAACTGTTTTGGATTATACTTGGTTATTTGGCCATAACAGATAATTCAGAAGACTCTCAAATATGGGTGTTTTTTAGGGGAAAAGTAGTTTAAAACCAGGAATGATTTCTGGCAAGGAGATACTAAAAGTGACAGGACAGTTAAGTGGTCCCTTACAAAAGGTGTTAGGAGCACTCGTGTGGTAATAGTATGTTAGCATCTAAATCATCAACCTGTGTACATGCATCAACTGAACTGTCAGTGTGAATTGTCTTATTTGTGCAGTGTGAAGTTGTTCAGTGGTTTCTTGAAGCTCTCTAGAAAGCCGAATTCAGTAAAACCATAAACCTTTGATAACTGCAAAGTGCCAGTGCAACCTCAGCATCTGCTCTTTGACCTGGTGATGGTGCTGGGAGGTGGCTGGTATGCATTCCAAGTCTGTTTCCAAGGATAAGTGTATATTTTTATAGTCAGGAAGGAGAGGCTGGAAAAGTATTCATTTAGGTACCAGTATTGTTGAGTGGAGTTCCGAGTACAAATGTGTGAGCTCAAAGGAAGACAATGCATGCTAGAGACTAAAAGAGTCACTTCTCATTTTAACAGTATATTGTGAAGAATATGTGAGCTGTTAGCAGTGTGATGTCATAGGAGTGACTTGTGTTTACTGAGGTGTATATTAAAGAGGAATGAAACTTTAGAAAGTTTATTTGAAGGTGAGTAAAATATAACTGGCATGATGTCTTGGTAAAAACACTAGTGAGAGAAATTACTTAGCTTTTGAGGTTTTCTGGAGCCAAATTTTCATCTTAGTTTGGGTGTCAGGGAGATCAGCAGGGTCAGCTCTCATCTGAATATTCAAATGTAAACCCAAGTGTTCTCTTGACTGGGGTGATCTTCACAATTAAGGTCAGTGGAGGTGGTATGCTTTGGTAATGCGTTCACTGTTAATCACTTATTTAGACACTGGTTTTTAGTGTGGCAGAGAAGAAAACTAGGGAGGGAAGCAAGTTTGTCTGCATGGTGTTTGTGGTACTGAGTTTAATTCTTTAGTATCGCAGATACCATGGCAACTTTTTCTTTAGAATGTGATGCCTTTGTGTATAAAGCTAAGGCCTCACCTTAATGTCAGATCATGCAGTGTTCCTGCAATGTTGTGGTTGAGAGCTTGTGATCGCCCTTGTTTGTCTTGTTTTATCAAATTGCCATTTACTTGTCAGCTACTTATAATGAAACTTAAGAGAGATTATTTATAGCTTAATTCAGTGTACCTTGGCTAAGATAATTAAAGTTGCTTTTTGTAGAAAAACTGTGTTACAGATAACTGCATTGTGCATTGTAGAAATTAACTGCAAGTCTTATATTGGCTAAGAGACCGTGTTGCAAATTCCTCTGGTGTGTCTTATTTTCTAAAAGTTCTCTCATCTCTGAAGGCAAAGCTCAAGCCTTTGGGTTAAGCATCGAGATTTAAAACGGGTGAGGGTTTAGATTGCATGGGTTTGTATCATATTGATTGTACTTCTTGCATATGTATATCCTTGTTTTCAGAGAACGAATTTCTTCTTCCCAGTGTCTGAAAGGCTGTGTGATGTCAGTAGACAAACTTAGTCCTCTCTTATGGGGACAGTGTAGCATTAGTGGACATCACGTGCTTTCTGCAGAATCATTTCCTGTAGGATCAAGTGGTGATGGAATTGCTTAGTGCCACTATGCAGTGGCATTTACATTTTGTTTGAATGGTATTAAAAGTCCTCAAATGCAGGAGAGAAGGAAGTTGGTTCTAAATGGAACTGGATATATATATTTAAAGGTGGTGATTGTTGTTGTACAAGAGTTAAAACCAACATAAAACAAGCTCTTACCATTTAATTTTGTTTCAGTAATCAAGATATGTTCTAAATTAGTAACCTAATTACTTACAGGCAGGAATTAGCACAGTGTCTTAGTGTAAAGTGAGGTAAAAGCTGATCAGCTCAACATTGTCTTCTGGGGCTGACTGACTAAAATGACTTACGAGCCCCTCGGTATTGGTTTTGTTTTCAACAAGTAGAATAGTCTGTTTCACTTTTTTTTTTTTCTAAGAGTATAAACAGCACCAAAAATCCATTTGAGCCTCAGTTCTTGTTAGATTTGTAGATTTTTTCTATGGAATTATTGATTTAATTCTTTCCTGTTCAGGGAATATTAACTTAGTGTGTGTTGTGATCTTCTGTCAAGATTTTAACTATTGTCATCAGCCACTTCCTGATGAAGTGTGTTGCTTCAAGCTGATATAATAAGAGCTAGCTAGAACTCTGAAGAGGCAAGTTACTTGGCTTCAGTGGAAAGAGTAGAGTGGCAATTTGAGGATTCTACAGTCAGGTAGACACTTTTCTGCTTTTCAGCCTGCTTAGATTTCTTCTTTCTTCATTAGCTCATCAAGCAAGATGTAAATAGTAAGGACTGAAAGTGTATCCCAGGAAAAGCTGGGAATTGAAAAAGTGAGTGTCACTTGTCCTTCCTCCCAAAAGAAAAAATCCTAAGGATGATTTTAAGATAACAGGCAAAAAGCTATTCAGCTAAAATCTGGTTATTTTTGCCTATTTTGTAGGTCATTCATTTCTTCAGGCTTTTGTTAATTTTGAAGTAAGGAGAAGTCAAAATGAAGTGCAATGGAGAGCTGTCTTTTCTTGACTGAAAAAGAGAACCCAGCATTTAATCATATATTTTGAAGCAGCAGTTAAGAGTTGGTTTTGGCTTATAGCTTATGTAATTTTTAGGTTGAATGTTATTTTTTTATGTCTATTTTATTTAAATTAGTAAACTTACTGCTATTAGGGATTAGTCTTGCAATCGATTTTGAAGAGTCATGGTATATTGTTTTTCCATAGATCTTTCCTGATTTAATGTGGGCTTATATTTCTGACCATGCATTTTTGGCCACTTGTTCATCTTCCTGCATTCTTTCCTCCTGCAGACCTTCAAACATGAGTCTCTCCATCTGTTCTCTCTGAATAGGGAAGATGGGCAATATTGGGAAGGAAGCAAAGGTTCTGTGTGTTGGATCACGCCACTTCTCTACTCTTTCTTTTGGGAGGAAGGACAAGTGACATTTACTTTTTCAATTCCTACCTTTCCTTAGGATGCACTTACTGAAATTTGTCCAGTAAAAATGTGGTAGGTTATCTCAGCTAGATGCTGTGCTGCACTGGGCTACAAGATTGTAAAGAGCTGCTTTATTTGAAGGTTGGTTTGGTTTCAAAAAAGGGGGAACTGAAGAGCTGGAAAAACTCAACGAGATTAACAAAACAATACTACAGCAATTTAATAATGTCATAACTGTGAACTCCTTTCTACTAAAATGTCATTTATGATTCTGTGTTGATGGCTCAGTTTTGATCAGCGGTAGAGCCCTCTGTTTTAAATTCATCTACATGATGCTGAACTTGGGACGCATATGACATACTTGTTTGAGAAAGCAGTCTTAGGAGTTAAATACCTCAGTTAAAGTTAAAATGGGACAATCTGCAGAAATTAAGTTAGGCCTGCTTATTATGTACCAAACTCTTTTTGAAGCCTTCTGTAGTAGGAAAGTATGAAATAGTTGCATATATGTTTTTTAAAATTTAACAACTTGAGTTGCACACTTGATTTTATATATACTTTATCCCCTAAGCCAGTTTCTGACCTCTATTGGTGAGAACTTCATGCAGTTTCTCCTTATGTCAATATTTTTGAAGCCTTTTCTATACAAATATTTAACGAATGCAGCTGCATACCTCAATGATTGAGTAGTAAATGTAGGCTGGTTTGTGTTCCCTCTTAAGTGCATACTCTTGTCAAGTCTTAGAAAGATATTTAATCCTGTTCATTTGATACGACGTGTGTTAGTGCTCCCTAAAACTTACGTAGTTGGGACTTCCTGTGATAATTAAAATTCCATACAAATCTTTAGATCTTGATTTCTTAAAGCTAATTTGAAATTGAATATTCAGCCTTTAAAGTACTTAACATGATTAATCAGTACCTGTTAAACTTAATTGCAAATTGTTTAACGGTTCACATTGTGCTTCTGACACTTTTTGGTGAGATTGTGTTTTTTTATTCTTGGATAGGTTTGTGACAATTGGCACGGCTGATTCTGTCTGCTTTAGAAGAAATTTAGATTGCAACTACAGCTCTGGGAAATCTTAGCTTTTGTGATGTCAGTTTTTTACCTTTTCCTGCTCAATTCCTCTGCTCTAGTTCATCTGCAGAATTAACAAGTGCTTGTTCCTTGGTCATTATGGTTCATGGTGTTCTATCTGAACCAAACTGCGATGCCAGTCTTAGCAATGAAGTGGTTGAGGTGACAGCACGTGTTCCCTCCTGACAATTCTACTTTTGGGATCAGTGACTTCTGATGAGAGCAGTCTACAGCTGAGGATAGTAACTTAATCTGCTACAACAAGATTTGCTAGAGCTTGTCTATCGGCATCTTTAATTTAAGCTTGCTGTTCTTTTAGTTCAGCTTCTTATGAAGCCTTATTTTTTTGCTTTATTTGAAAAAAAAAAACCCACAAGGAGAAATAATAATTGACCTTATTTTATGATCTCTTCACAACAAATTCCATGTTAAACTTGAGACTTCTACTTTGAGAAACCCATAAGTAGCGTATTATTGCTGATCATTTTACCAGGTAACACAGATTCATGTGTTGTTATATTAGTATATTCCTACAGGTATATTTCTGAACATTTTTGTTTAGCAGGTAGACCATGCAGAAATGCACTGCATCAGTTTAATACACAGACCCGTAGGGTGTACAGAACCAAAAGCCAGATAGAGACATTGGTAAAACGTGTAAGACCTGGTATTCTTGAGACTGAAATGTTGTGCATGGGAGCTGTGTGAATGGGTGCTCTAAAGTTTAGAGGAATAAGAAAGCGTTAAAAGTATGTTTATGGGTTTAGCTTGTTAAAACTTAAAGTTCTCTAAGAAATACCCGTTGTTTGTATTCAAAATTCCAGAACTGGTCTTGAAAGAGTACAGGTGCATACTTAGAATGATTTGAGTTAGTGGAGCATGAAGGTATTCATAAATCCCACTGACCTCAAATAATAGATTCTGATTTCAGTACCTAATTTGTAACATGATTTTTTTCTGTAACTCAGCATATTTTTAATCTGTGAATGATAAATAAATATATGGAAATAATATTATTTCTTTTCATAAATTTAGAATTCATCAGGAACAAAAAGGTTGTGAATGCTGATTCTCTTGGAAGTTCTCTAGATAAATCTGACTAAAGAGTTTTTTAATATAAAATGTGAGCTGGCTTCAGGTAGAACATACATCTCAGACAAGTATCTTCCAACGAATTGGTCAATTGGAAAAAGGCATGTGAAGCTTTTGGTTCAAGTTTCGCCTGGAAGTGATGGACCACCTGTGGGATACCTAAAACTTCCCGAACCGTGGGATACCTAAACCTTCCTATTTTTACTTTATTATTTCTGCTTTGCAAAAATAAATTTTCTTATGGCAGGCATTGTAGCCTTGGTAGTGCTGGAACAAAATTCTCTGCCTGCATTGCTGAGATGATTTGCAGTCTCTGGGGACCGAAGAACTACAACTACACTCAAATGCTTTAAATTAAGTGGGATATTATTAACAGAATGTCTCTGGTAAACAGACACATCATAAGGATAGACTCATAGATTTGATTTCAAAAGTTGTAAGTTTCTTCAGCTTTGAAGCAAAAATCACATACTTGACTTGAAAAAAATTGAATTCATAATTGTAAATACTGTAAATATTGTAAATACTGGGTTTTCTTTCTAATTAGTCTGTTATTTCCACTGATAATCATCAATGGATGCTGCATTGATTGTTTTGAAATTTTCAAATGGATTTGTAGCCCAGCCTAAATTGCATTGTAGTAGGTGTGTGAAGTGACCAAACAAATAATGAATAACAGATAATGTACATTCCAAAATTAGTTTCTGTTTCCTTAGTAGCTGATGGTAAAAAATAACAATAAAATTTAGAAACTTCAGCAAGACTCACTGAAAATCAGATACACCTGCTCTGATTTGCCTCACTAACACAGTTGGTTGATTTAGCACTAAGGATTAAACCCAGTGATCAGAATTGCCAGTTGATTGTTCCAAGTATAGAATCACAGAACATGCTGATTTGGAGGGGACCCATAAGGATCATTGAGTCCAACTCCCGGCCCTGCGCAGGACTCCCCAAGAGTCACACCCTGTGCCTGAGAGTGTTGTCGAAATGCTTCTTGATCTCTGGCAAGCTGGTGCTCTCTCTGCTTCCCTGGAGAGCTTGTTCCAGTGCCCAACCACCTTGGGAGTGAAGGACCTGAAGCACCTTTTCCTAATATTCGACCTAAACCTCTCCTGATACAGCTTCATGCCATTCCCTTGGGTTCTTCACTGGTGACCAGAGAAGGGATTGGTGCCTGCCCTACTGAGTAATTGCCATGTGAACAGTGTTGCAGCTCTTATTTAGGAGGTCAATATTTTTCTGATGTTGTTTGGAAAAGTGGCTATTGCTCTATATGCTCTGGTTCCAGATAGAATGGTAAAGTCACCATTGTGTTCCTGGCTTGTTCAGAAAAAGTATCTGGGGTTTTTTTTTTTGGTCTGTTGGGTTCTCCCACCTCTGAAAAATTCTCAGTATTAAATGATTCCTTAAGGCAAAACCCTGTGTTCTCACTCTGCAAAATTATGAAGGGTAATCTTGCAACCTTGCTTTTGTTTCCTGGTATCACACAGAGTACATGTAACAAGCGCTCAGAAGGGATGCTGAAAAAGAAAGTAATATGCAGAGCTGTTAGTGAAAAACCTCTGTCTGTGAGGCATTAGGACAATATCAGAGGAGCTACTTTCGAGTGAGGTACCGGTGCTGTTCACAGTGTACCTGCTGGGTTAGAGGTTGGGCTAACCTCTTGGGCTTTTAGAAAACAAATACTGCTTCACATTTCTGCTAACCTCTCATGAGGAACTCCAAGCCACAGAGATTTGCTTTTGTACTTCGGACAAATGGAAAATATAAATTACTTCTGGTGCTTTCTTACTATGACAAAGTATTTCCCATACTGATTTTATTGGCCTTATATATGGCATTCCAAATCTCAGTTAAAATTCTTCGTTAGTAGTATTTTCAGTCTACCAAACCTTGCCTGAAAGACCGTATTCAGTGGCTTCATAATTAGACTCTTTGGTGTCTGTAGAAACAACGGTTGCATGTTCTAGTGAATAAAAGGATTCAAGGTTGGTGCCCAGACAAAACCTGTCACCTGGCCAGGACCCTGCAGAGCTATACTGCCCGATGCACTGGCATGCCAGGGAGGGAGCAATCTGTTTTCTCAAAGCCCTGTTCTCTTTACTTGTGATTAAAATGCAGGTGCCTGAGCTAATAAGTTGTCAAGAACTTGGAGTGCCTAGTTAGTGCAGCAGAGACAGAAATTAAATTTATCATGGTTTATTAATTTTAGGCCGCTGCCATTTGGGCCGGACCCGAGAACTTGATTTTAGTCCTCTGAACTCGTCTCTGTAGGCTTTGCTGTTACACAAAGTTTCCCAGTTTCTTACTGCTTAAGGGGAATATTGATTAAAATATTTTTATTGCAAATCTAAAATTTATTTTGTTTCAGCCATTATACTGAGTAGTCCTTTGAAAATTGTGCTAGAAGACTGTTCTTAATTGACCTGTGGGCATGTCAGTCCTCCTCATTATACTCTCGGCTCTGTGGTCAAAAAAATGTACTGAGGTCCTGACATCCCTCCCCTTGACATGGTGTATGAAGGGAGCCAGCAACACTGCCCTCATAATACTATTTAGCTGCTATAGCTATGTTATAGCCTGACTAAAATTATATTCTTGTATTTGCATGTCTTTTCCAGTCCATGCAACTATTTGGTTAATTTTCTGCACTGCCCTTAATGAAATCTTAATGACTTTTGTAAGCAAATCATATTTTTGCTCTTAACTTTTGTCAAATAGCCTTTTAATTAGAAGTGCATGATGTAACTTCTGTAGGCCATTCCTTATCTGTACATCTGTTTGTGTATTTCTTTTATTTAATGTGTAAATCATGTCGTGTCTCTCTAATTTACGCTACTGGTCTTTAAGACCTACTGATTCTTTTAAGAAGATGAGCAAAACCTCTTCTGGGTGAAGTTGCACATTGTTTCCTTATGTGAGAGAAATCTGAAGCTCCCTGCATTCTATAAATTATGTTGACTGATTTATCTTAATAGAGAACTAGTTTCTCTTTTAAAAGAAAGGATCAAGTCTTTTCTTCTTAATGTGACCTAATACATTTAAGAAAATGCCACTGACAGTAAGTATTTGAAAACAGTCTGCAACAATTTAGGTAGACATCAAGAAAACACTGCTTAAATAGTAGTCGTATTTGTACTGAGTGACTTTATTGGATTGCATTCTAATAGATTCTGTAGTTCTTGTTTTTGCCATAGCCCAGAAAATCCTATCTGTTTGTGGGACCCAAAAATCCTAATCCTAATCCTAAATCCATGTGAGTTAAGTTCTTCTAAAATGGAGAAAGCAGATGACATTCAGTGCCATCTTGATTTTTATCTGATGCGCAGAGTGTGTCAATATCTGTCTGCCACCATGAGGTGTTTTTCTGTTCCAGAATAATTTGTTGCTGATCACACAGCACAGTTTTGGAGTGGTTTTGGATTTTATTTTTTCTGTCATTTAAACACTTGAGCATATAGACTTTTTTTGTGTGTATGTACAGATTTTGTGTGACTTTTGGGGGTATAAATGGTCTACTGTACAAGAGTTTGAAACAATTTAGCTTTGAAAAATCTGTAACTCATCAAAAATTGCAGTCATTTTGGTTATGAAGAGAGACCACTGTTTTATATGCAGATGGTCTCATGATCTCAGAATTTTTTGCTGCTGAGAATGGTAGGTATCTTTCTCTTGGGTTTGTTTTCTGCCACTTTATTCCAATAAGCTGCTTTGCGGAGAGCTCTAGTCGTGCCAAAGCCAGCATGAAAATAAGTGGTAAAATGCCTTGTGATACAAGGTAGAGGATGTCTCCATCTTGCAGAATCATATCTTAACTTTAAGTGGGAAAACTGGTAGGAGGAAATAGAGGATGTAACTCGATTGCTCTGACACATGGATATACATACTTGTTGAGGCATGGGTGGTGTGTATTGCTGCACCATGGAGTTTTTCAGCTGTGCTGCTCCAGTGCATTGTGAGAATTTACTGCTGTGAAATCTTGAAAAAAGTATGTTTAGGAAACTGTAGTCTTCTGCTTTAGCTGATTAAAGCTCTTCAAATTGCTAGGCAAGAGAAGGACCAAATATTTTCAAACTTTACAGTGACAAATGTACATACATGCAGTAACTAGAGTACTTGCAGCCTGTCAGATGCCATAGTTAGGGTCAGGATAAACCTGCTTGTCTCTTAGGATGACTGCAGTGAAGGCCTAAGAATGTTCTGTTGTTACAGCTCTGATGCTTCACAGTGATATTTGGTGTTTTGTCTTCAAATTTTGCTGCTTTTAGCTATTGCTTACAAGGCAGATGCACCAGACTGGGTGGTTATAATTTCTACATACATAACCTTTTCAGTTTACTTTTCATCACATTTCATATACCTGAATCAGAGAAGATATGCTTGCTTTCTTTCTACTCCCCTGTCACAGAGAGAAAACACAGTTTATCTCTTCCAGTGGACCATAACTTTCTCTCTTTACTGTTACCATTTGGCTGACCTCTTTGATCTGAAAAACTTCGTGTAAAGACGGTGGCAGCTTCCCAAGCAGCATACAGAAATGCTGATATTGGCCCTGAGCCCCATATCCCGTTAGTGTTCTTGCTGTCTCTTCTGTCATCTTAGCCTTGCCCTTTGGCCCTGGATTCTGCTTTTTATACAGGCAGGGAATTTAGAGTACTTCAACTTTGCTATTGTTTTGATTATTGCTAGAAGGGATAATGACTGTGGCTTCTTCCTAAATCATTTAGTTCTAGACTCTCCCTTTTTTTTAATCCCAATTTTTGTCCTCTGCATTTTCATTCCTTTCTCTGACTTTTCTCAGGAAAAAACTATGGGTTCTCCTTAGCATTCATATTGAATGCAGCTTCTGGTAGTAGTCTGGAGCAGCAATTTAAGCTTTGACACCTGGATTTGCGATAGGTCAAGGCTGACAGTTTTGTGTCAAAAGTGCTGAGAATATTTCAAGCTGTCCTCACTGTTATTGATGGTGGATGCCATCATTTATGGCACCTTGTAGTAATCAGTTTTTCTCAGGCTGACTTCATAATTGTAACATTGCTTTCCGGAATGTTTCAGTATCATAGTGCCGAGTGCAGTCTTGTACATCTGACTGGTGTTAGGTTGCTCATTTGCCTCCATCTCTAGAGGAAGAGACCTGTCCGTGTGGTCTCAGCATGAGGGCAGCATCCAGGATTGTCATTTTGCTGAATGGTTTACAAAGTAATACTTTCACTCAAAAGTTGAAATTTTTACAATTATGTAAATGTGAGTTTAGAAAGAAGTACCTTATGCCTCACATGTTACATTTCTTCTTATTCAAAGTATTAGTATAGTAAAACAGTTAAAGACTTTACTGACGGCTTTATTCTTTATCCCAAAGAAGAACTGCCAAATATGTTGCTAACACTCTTAGATAAGCTTAATTAGGGAAATTTGGCTCTAGAGTTTTGAATTTAATAGTAGTTTATGTTCAGTTGGATGGCATCAGTGTGTTCTTATGAGGCTTCAACTTTCTAATAAGTGTGTTCCAAAGGAGTCTGTGCTCTGGTGATTCTGGAATGCTTAGTGAAGATGCTGTTACTTAAAGTGGCTATAAATGAGAGCGTTTACAGTTCATGTCTTTGGGATTATTTTGGGACACCGAGTTCTTACTTTCTGATTCAGAAGTGCCTGCTGGCCAAGCTATAAGTACTGGGGTAATAAAATGTTGTGATGTTTTCTTTAGGGAGATTTATCAGCTGTGTTGGTGTAGTGCATATAGATGTGTTTGCATCACTGGTATGTATAACTTGTACAGACTTCATCCTTAGGTATTTGTTTAAGGGGTTGGGTGTGTGACAGATTCTTCCAGGTATTGCTCAATACCTTTTTTGAATGTATTCTTAATGTTGAGTGCCCTTTTGTATAATATGTATAATTTACTAAGTGGTGAAATGCAAAGATAAACTGCATTCATCAATTGAAAGCGTTCTTATCTCTCTTCCCATTTTCCTGTTAAAAAAGATGTCAATTGCTGAGATCTGACATTAGCACCAGAAGAAAATATTTTTTATTTTGATTCAACTTAATTTTTGTGCACACTCATTTCAGTTAAAAGGCATGTCCTAATAGCTTATCTCTCTTCTACTTTTCTGTTGAGAAACTTGATTCAGGTGGCAAAGTAAAAATTCATGAAAGATAAAGTGAGGACAAATCAGTGGATTTTGAACTTGCACATAGAACTAGGAGGACTGCCTGTTGGATTGTCATTTCCATTTTCTCTTGCTGTTAACGTTTTCTTTATTACAGTGGGTAGTAGTAGGTAATATGAGTTTATGGAACTAGGTTTAGTTGTCAGACACTTTTGAAAGTTCTAATGATGTGGCAAAATGTATGTTTAGTCTGGGTTTTTGGGGGATTGGTTTGGGTTTTTTTTAATAAGTAATTGTGTACATGTTATTATAAGCAACTGTAAAGTACAGGTTAACATACATTTCACTGTTTATCTATTTCACTGGCAGAGAATATTAAAGATGACTGAGAATTTTTTTTTGTGTACAAACCAAAATTCATTATTCAGCTTTCAACTCATGGGTTGGGTGGGGAAAAATGGCTTTAAAGATGCCACCAAAGAAGGAAAACATTTTAAACAAAGTTTATAACACCTCTGTTTGAAGAGTCATCTTCAGTTTGATTAGTGTAAGAATTGAGAAGAAATACTTTCTTAAGTTCAAATGGTGTGTTGGAAGTTTATTACACTAAAAGATTCACTCCATGATCTTAGGCAAAGAAAAGTTTCTGCTGAATTCCACTTTTTTCTAAGTGTTGAGTCTTTGTTCCTTAACATGATTTGAGAGTTCTGAGGAGGGACTGAGGTCACTTAGCTTGCCAGTGTTTTTCCTTGTCTTCCATAGTCATGTTTAATATCTTAGTTCAACAGCTCAAGTGGTGGCATAGTTTTCTGGACAGATTTATTGCACCGTTATATACTGAAAAAGTTTGCCTGCCTTCATGTAGAAAGAAGTCTTACATTCCTGTGAATTTCTCACAAATTTCTAATGTTTTCTTAATAAAAAGAACACGTGCTTTAACAAGGTTTCAGAAACTGAATGGTCTTTCTTTGATTTAGTAAAAGAGTTGAACTGTGAAAAAGCTCTGCAGCCACAGTTAGGTACTTGAATTCACTTTGCAGAAGTAAGTTTGTTCCTGTCAGGATTTTATTGTGATTTGTGTAACAGATTGCAAACATTATGCCCAAGAGTCCACTTAGATTTAATAGGAAAGAAAGAGACTGTTTTTATAAGGTACAGAAGGTCTCTAATGTTATGTCTTTATAGCCTTGTGAATTTTTCTCGTGCATTTTTATTTTGAAGTCTAGTAATGTAGTTTATTTACAGAACATTTGATTTTCACATCCTATAGTGAAGTTTTGGTAATGCGTCACAGAAAATATTTTTCTGCGTGTTTTCAATGTGGCCTGTGTTTTAAGTTACTATATGGTATAGGTTTGTACAGCAGGCTTGCCTTATAGTGTGACCCAGGAATCAGCATGAGTTCTTTGGTCATGCTTGCTTGGCATTGTTCCTGCAAGTTTAACAGATCATTGTGATAAATACTGGGCAAGGTGACTTGTAATTTTCATCCATTCCCGAGTGGTTATCCATATATGAATTCTGTTGTATGCCTGAGGTAGTACTTTTGTTTGTATTAGTGTTTGACCAGTAGGTATACTGTTTAATCAGTAGGTGATCTGTTTAATGCCTTCTGCTGCAGAAAATTAAGATCTATCTCTGTTATTGCTGCCGTGTATAAGAAGGGGGAAAAAAAAAAAGCTCTTGCTTCTGAGTTGTGGATTATATTATTTACACAAAGATAATAGAGAATACCAGTTGAGTATCTTCAAGTAATGAATGTGCAGAGATATTCAGATATTGAACTCACAGTGTTAAACACTTGGGTGATTAACTTATCATTTTTATTTAAGAGGAAATATGCTCGAAGATAAATGCAAATTTTGTGGTGCTTTACACCCACAGTGTTTCAGAGTATGCTTTTAAAGAGAAACCAGTACTTCCCTTTTAACTGCCCTGTTTACATCATCAGGAAGATATGCAAATGGTTGTAGGCCTGTGGTTGCTTTTCTGCGGTGTTTTTTTTTTGTTGGTTTTGTTTGGGTTGTTCAGGATGAAAAGAATGAGTAGGTGTTGATGAGGTTTTTTTGTGGGGGTGAGGAGAAGTAGATGAACTCATAGAATATGGTTCCATGATACACGGTCCCGTTTGGACTTGTCTCCTGGCTGCTGGGACTAGGAGTTTGTACTTGTCTTTGTTATTACCTCTTTACCTCCCGGGTCTCAAAATTTTGTTGCTCCTGACCCTTATGCCAATCTTGTCACCTTTCAGATTATTATGATCTCTTCTGGCATGCCAATTTGACCAAAACCAACCAAACAAAAGTATTTTGTGACATTCTGCAATCTTGTTGAATTAAAATGACTTGATAACAGATTTGACAAGCTTCAAAACTGTCAGAGAAGGTAGTGGCTGTACAACCCGAAAGTGGAGAGCATAAGGGAGCAGTCAAGAGCAAGAGTAATGAGACTGCAGGTCTTTGGCAGCAGCAAACTAGCACAGCTTAACAGTCCAAGGAATCATACTGACAGTCTCTTTTTTGGTTCTTGTCATAAATTCATGAACTACAGATTCTGTTTAGAAGGCTGCAAAAGTAGGGCAGACTTGAAAGCGTAGTCAGCTTTGTTCTGTTCTAGCAGTTGGCAGAGTTAGTTATGCACAGACATGAATTATGTGAGTTCCCTGAAAAAATTACTGAAATGTTTGCAAATATTAAGTAATGTGGCTGATGCAGTGTAAAGAAATTACAGCACTGCAAATTCTCAATGTTTTTTTCAGCCTGCAAAATTTTGAGTTTTGACTTCGCCATTTGTCTTCTCAGGGCTGAGAAGCATCCTAGCAGATTTCATGGACATGAATTCAATTAAGCATAATCCTCTGCAAACTTCAACTGTCACCCATTGGTTCTTTAGAGGATATATTTGCAATAGTTATCCATTGCACTTGTCCTGGCTGAGGATAGTTTCTTTCTTCCGTAGTAGCAAGGGCCTTCTGTCATCTTTGTCTAGCAGGGCATCTCATCATAGTAGTAAAACTGAAATTGCTAAAAAAATTTATACACACTGCCGTGGTTGGTATGCCTTGATTACAGTTCCCTCCAAAAAAATCATCTACAGATTCTATTAATTAGACAAAGAAAACCTTAGGGAATTATGCCCATGAAGAGAAAATACTTCTGAAGGAAAATTTTAAAATTTATGCAGCAGTTTTGTAGAGATTTGCTCAGTGAAACAGTTGCCACCATTTCAGATGAGTTTAGGAATGAAAATCTTGTGACATTAGAGACCTGAGTAGCTAAAATAGTTTGTGTGTTGGGGTCTTTTCCTATAAATAATTAGAGGAGAGCTCAAATGAAGTGTAATTGTTCTGAGTTTGTGGTATGTGATTGTGAGTTCTGTGAAGTGGAGAGATCAATTGTATAGTTTTGTGATTGTTATCCTGTTTTTCAGATTATCAATTTTTAGAAGTCTCAACCTATTTTTGTGGTCAGGAAAAAAAAGTCCAAAGATCCTTATCTTCTTCGCCCCCACATACCTATGAGTAACATAGCGACACAGCTAATCAGGTTATATCATTGGGGATAATTTCAAAAAAGCTTTTAAAATCATTCCTGACACGCATTCAGTTAATCTTGCAAAACAGAGTTGAAAAGAGAGCGTGAGGAGGATGGCCACATGAAAGAAGCTAGCACATGTATCTTTGTTACATAATGTCGTAAGGTTTTGCTTTTTTGAACTTGCAAAGCCTATAGCTCAATCATATAAAATTAGAAGACAGTCTTGGTCACAGTATAATCTCTGAAGACTGTTGAATTAGGTAGCTAACATTTTGGTGGTTTTGGATGAAAGGTTTTGATGAATAGCTGTATTTCCATTTTCTTTAGGTGATGTTTCCAAATTGAGTTCAGCAGGTATTGGAATATTAAAATAAGTAAAGAAGAAATTTGTCTTTCTTTAGAGTATTGTAAATATGGCTTAAAAATAACTTGCTATGGAGTACTAAACGAATGCCATTTTGTGTGAATTTAAATGTCAGGTGAGATGTAAATTGTGGAACATTGTAACTTCAGTTTAATTTGGGATTAGTTAATTTAGTTTTGGTTCAGGCACGTCTTTGAAGTGACAGTGTCATATACATACTAGTACCCATGAACGTTTGCTATTAATACTATGTTTTACATACTGAAGCGGTGGCAAGCATTGGCATTAAAAACAACATGCTAAAAAATATGGGGGTTAAAATGAGACCAGAATGCAAGAGCCTGAGCAAAGGACACAATTTCAAGGGGAGGAATCTTATTAGAGAACTAAAATAGCAGCAGCATTTTTAATTTCACAGGGAATATAACCACTGTTTAAAGCGAGGACAGGCATATTTACTTTTAAGACAATGAAAGCTGAAGTCTTAGCTGTGAATAGGTGATAAGAAAATACTGTCTTGTTATCATGCTTCTGGCTGTCCTGTGAGATCTGTTAACAATCCCTGGAATTCCAGGAATTTCTTTACTCTTCATTTGTTATGCTTGAAGGTTTTTAAACATTTTAAAAACTGCTAAATTAAGGTAATTCCTTTTTTCTTGTGCTGTTATCTCATATTTTCATTGCAGCCTGTAGGCATCTATGTTATCCACTCATATCTATATATAAAATAAACGTTTTTTGTCACAGGGATTATTGGTGCTAAAGATTTTATTAGAGCTGTGTATTCAAATGTATGCATAGTTGTAGCCTATTAATCTAAGCCGTGGTGCGATGCTAGGGTGGTAAATCTGTGTGCTGTTTTGGGATGATGTGGGTGTCAGACCATATAATGAGCTATACTGTTGGATGTTTCTGTGAGCTCCGTTTTGAAACAGCTTTGTTTTTTTCTTTTTTTCAGGTTTTCATTAATTGCTGCAGAGACTGCCCTCTGCTGTGTTCCTCACCACAGTTTAGGGCTTGTCAGCACAACTGTGTTGGGGCTTTATTGAGGATACAAAATATGAACAGTACTTAGAAGCTAAATACTATATTACTGAATTGTGAAATATTCTTAACTGACCTTGGCAAAAGACTTTTAAGTTTTCTTGTGTAGCTTTGTGACTTTTAGCAATAAGCTTCTTGACACTGGCTCAAGTTTGGTTCTATTGTTATTCCCTCTTACCCCAGCTGAAACTTTTTTCTCCTCCCTGTCTATTTTTTTTTGATCTAAAAAGCAGAAATTGATGATGATGTGTAAGTGGTAGTGTATTTTTAAAACAAAGGGAATTGTGGTATATAAGATGTTTATTCTTAGTGTTTTCAACAATTGTTTTAAATCTCAGTCAACTTGGGAAGTGCTTTAATTGTTTGTGTAACTGAAAAGAAAAAAGTTTTGATAAATGCAGTAGAAAGATTTGTTACAACTAGAGAAAGCTTCACGTGGAGTGGTTCTGTGCTATCATGTGAGTGGTTTGACCTGTGCTACCAATTTTAGCTGATCAAAGGAGCTCGCAGTTGCTATACTAACCAAGGAAGGTTGCTGCTGACAGAACATGTAGCTTGTGTCTTTCACAGTGAGCAGGAATTTGAATAAGCTTTAATTTTTCCTCCCTCTTCATACAACTGCTGCAAGGGTATCTTGCATATATTTTACAGCAAAGGTGCAGTTGCTGAAAGTAGGTCTGAGCGAGGTGGCTGCTGACTGACCTGATGTACGTCTCTTATTGGTGCCTGTTTTTCTTGGAAAACGCTTTGTTCGTATCTGTTTTGCAGGGAGTCACCTTGTGTCTTTTGAAGTTGATAGTGTAGGCCCGTTTTTGAGCTGTGACTTTTTGATTTGTGACGTTGCATTAACAGATAAACAGGCCTAATAAAATCAAGTGTCGTAAATAGACCACAGTTCTTAGATGTAATACCAGTGTGATACAAAAATGTGCTTATGATGTCCCAGGTTTGAGGGCTGAGCAATTTGTTTATGCCATTTATAAAACTGGAATCTAACGTTAGCATCTGAATTTTCAATTTCATTGGTTTCTCTGTGCTTTGATGCTGTAAATTAACAGTGCCATTGTTCTTGTACAAATAGAAGTAACTTAGAAACTGCTAACAATGAAAATTATGATCAATTTGAGGGTTTAACCCATTTTGTTGTTGATCCACATATCTTACACATTTAAGTGAGCATGGAATGCTAAAAGCTCTTGGCATGTCTGAGAGCCCTTTGAAATTGACGTGTTGTACTGAGTTACTGTGCTTGACAGGTATTATAATGAGCTCAGTTTTGAAATTATTAAAACAAGCGTCAGCTGGATATTAAAGGAAGAGTTTGCTTCCAGTACTAGAGTCCATGCTAGAATGTCTAGTTAGAGGAAAGAATAGTTTAAATAATAATATTAGACTGAAAAAACAAACCATGCCAGAAGTCATTTTCTAGAACATGTTGCAAAGCTAGTGTAAAGATTTTTCTTTTCATTACAGATTTTTTTTTGTAAATTAAAGAAGTATCAAGTTGTCATAAATTTTGTAACTTTTACTTATTTTTGAAAAACATCAGCCTGCTCCAGTCTATGCCAGTTATTTCAGGTACTATTAAGAGTCATAGGAAATATCTGTGAAGTATTTTCTGTCATAAACTCTAATCTTTAATTCTCATCAAGGTTAATTTTATGCTGTACTACATGGTTTGTATTGTGTTTTCCTTTATGTAATTGGCTTCCAAGTCTCCTAATCTTGCAGATTCACTGGAATACCATTGAAGTAAAAATGGTGCATAGGAGATGATGCAAGGAAAGCTGAGAATTATTTTTTATTTTCCTACACTGAGCTTCCATTTGTAGAATTATTGAAGTGTTTTAATTTGTTCTTTGTGATTTTTATGACTTTGGTTTTGCTGCCTAGAATCTGAAGTACTGAGTAAAATTACTAAAGACACATTATTATGTGAGCCATTAATAATACATGGCAGAGATCTGTAGCATAGTTTTAAGCTCATATTTTATTAGTAGTTCAGATACCAGGAAACATCTTGTATGTGATTTTAATCTAATTTCTAATCCACTTCAGCAACCTAGAATTCATCTTCCAGTTGTTTTTAATTAATATTTTAATATACCATGTCTGTTGTAGTATATGGCTTTAAGCTGATGATAAATCCTTGAACTGTGCTAATGTTTAATATATATTTCTTGTGTTTATATTAAAATTACGCATGTAGGTTGGGCTTTTATGCTCTAATCTGTGCCAAAACTAATGAAATTTCACTGGAGGTAAGCACTAAACTTCCTTGCAGTCATTCAGAATTTGCAGCTTTAATGAATTTTAAAAAGGGAACTATCAGGTCTAATCATACTTCTAGCACTGAAAGAATTTTAAACACTGCTGAAATGTAGCACAAAACCTCAGCCTCCAGAAAATGTCATTTTTGCTCTTTGGAAGTTGCTGAAGCAAAACAAATTTAATTTTACTGTACAGAATTTAGTTGTTAAAGCAATTAGGATTGCTACGCACACCACCCACAGTCCCCAGGAAGCAAGTGGAAACTAAAATCACCTTACATCACTTCTATTTCTGTCTCTGTCAGTATATATTTTATATCTGCCTTGCACACCAAGATGATTGCATTTATGTATGTTTATTCTTTTACAGAGCTTTTGGGGTTTGTGTTTTGTTTAGTGTATTCAGGGTGTTTAAAAAGATGATAGAAGCCCGACATTGTTAGCTATATGAAGAATGGTGGGTTGTAAAACACAGTATTTTTCAGAATAGTAAGTATAGTTAGCAAAACAGTAGTTGTGTTTTTTTCTTTAATTTTGCTGTTATGAACTTCCATCAGAAATACGGTTTGTTTGCTATTCATAATTACATCTCAGTCAGAATTTTGTATTATGCCGGATGGTGACCAGAGTGACTGAAGTGCTCTTTCTCAATAACTATAGTAACATTATCCATTTTTAGAAACCTTCCTCTGGAGGCCAAAAATAAAAGTAATTTGTGAAGAAGAGACTTTCATATACACTCTCCAGGACTGTGTTGGTAAGACTTGTGATACAAAGTTGGTCAGAGGGAGTCATAAATCTGCTTTATTTGGAAAGCTCTATGTGTCATGTGGAAACTCTAAGATTCCCCAGTTAGATACCAGCAGTTCAAAGCAAGATGGTCAAAGCCGTGATTTAACCCTATTAAACTTTGAGCAGTCAAGCTGTGGAACAGACACTTGTACATATCTAGAAAGTATAGAAACTGCTACTACCAAGTTCTGAAGTGGAAAGGAATTCTCCTAATTACAAATGTTATTGTATAGATTGTGTATATGAAGTAGTAAAAATTAGTGTAATTGAGTAAGTCTGTAAATTTTCCTCCATAGTACTAAATATTAATTTGGCAAAATAATCTTCTCTTGGGCTGAAAATCTGTTTTATTGGATAATCCGCAATTTGCAGAGAAGAGACTTGGTGTAACAACCTTCCCTTATTGTTGCTATCACATAATTTTTAAAATTGCAGAAGAAACCTTCAGAAAGAAAAGCCAAGAGAACAGTTTCTGAAATTATTCATCTTAAAACTTTTGATGCCATGCATATTGGTTAAAATAAAATTTTCTGTTCCTGGTACCTCCCTTAAGCTGAATCTTATTTTTAACCTCAGCTATACCACACCTTGATTTGAGAACAGAATTAAAGATTTTATAAGTATAATATTTTACATTTTGCATCCTTAGGACTTTTGTGGAGAGGGACTTGGCAGCTGATCTGATTTTTTTGCATTACGTGTTTATTTCATTTGTTACAGTTGGGCAATAGCATTTTTCCAAAACAGTTGGAGATGGGGATTTGTGATGTCTGAAGCAGACTTGAGACAACAGGAAGAAGGAGAAGGGCTTAGTTTTGGAAGGAGTCACCCGTTATCAGAAGTTCTTTGATTAAAGGAAGTTGTTCAGCATTCCAGACTTGCAGCATGCCTATGTTTTTATGGATTACCAGCTAGTTATATCTAGGGGTCAGGTTTTTGTGTAGTTGGTTTGATGTTTCCATAACATCAAATTTTAGGTTGCCTGATAACATATTTTGTATCATCTTTTATATTACCTGTGTGTGATTGTTTTGCTGTACTGTTTATTGCTTGTTTCAGAAGTATCTAGCTTTCTGGGACACCAGAAATACTTTTTATTAAAAATTCCAAAACTCTTAAATTTTCATTGTGGTTTTCTGCTGTTAAAGTGTGACTGCAGGAGAGCTCTGATTTTCTGTAGCTTTTGTTTCTTTTTTACTTGATTGACTCAGATCTTGAATAGTGAAAGTAGGCAGCTATTATTACAGGTGACTTAAATGTCTTGGTACCCTGTTCAAAGAATTTATATGCCCTTTGTGTCTTGCACAGAGTTTATACTGAAAATGTGAGCAGTGTTACTAAGGCTGCCTGTTAATGTTTACTCCAGACTATATTTTTGTTTCTCTTGTCTTCAGTTCATATTGCTAAACTAAAGAGACTTAAAATCTTCTCCCTCTATATACAGATATATGAGTTTTTGGTGTGCCGTTTTTGTAGCTGGCACTGTAAATTTGATGGAGTATATGTAGCTAATCCCGCTGTAAATGTTCTTGACCAGTTTTTAAGTACCACCAACTCAATCTTCTGATGATTCTTTGTGATTAAGATTCAGTAGAGAGTGTGACATCATTTAGCTTACACATGATTGAGTGTGAAGTTGTGTTTTACTTCTTGCAGGTCCTCACACCCTGGTTTTGCCTTTTAGTGGTGATTAAATGGATATTATTAATCCCCGCAAATTGTTTCAGCACCTGTTGGTTGTACCCTATAGATTCAGGAATGTGAGTTTTCTTTCAACTTGTCAGAGTTGAAAAGAGATGAATGTAGCTTTGAAAAGGCTCAGTGTTCAGACGAGCTATGGCCAATACAACTTGAATTAAAAAGAATTTGAATTATCTTCTGTCCACAGTTAAATTAGTGGTCTTTGCAATTTTATTGTTCCTAATGAGGCTTCCTTTTTGGGGGTTGGTATTTCTGTACAGAGAAGTTGCCTTTTCAGAAAGGGAAATGTAGCTTTCTGAGGATCGTTTTGCTAAATTTTTATCCACCTTTCTCTGAACCTCAGAGAACTTTTTTTTAAAGTGGTGCTTTATATAACCCTGTCTAAATGCTAATTTTATGTGGCTTCACTCTTTGAAAAGCTGTTCTAAGTTGGGCACTAACTGAAGGCTTTACAGGCACCGAGTAAGTGTGGGGTCCTTGCAGTGCTAGCCCCACTACTGTAGAGTTTTTGATCAGCTTTTTTTGCCTAGTTTTTTTTCTAAATGTGTGAATGTTGAACATTGGATGTTGAGCGTATCAGTGGAGTGCAATTAAGTGTCTTTTAAGGGCAAAAAAAAGAATTTTTACTGCCACAGAAATGCTTTAATTTTCTTCTTGGGAAGATTTTAGTAATAACTATTTTAGTAGCAGGGGCTAGACAGGAAACAAGTAAAGGAAATAGTTTTGTTGTTGCTATATGCTGTGTGCTACTCCTCATGAAAATGAAAAGCTGTATGTATTTAGAATTGCAAGCTGGCAAAAACTTGTGTAGGAGTTTCTATTGCTGCTCCTCCCAAACAGAACTATAGATATTTAATTTTCAACTTAATTACAACATAAACATCCTTCCCTTCCTCCTCCAAACACAAACATTTGGTATAAGAATGTTGGTGATTTCGGGTTTTGGTTTCTTGGGGCTTTTTCTGTCTTGGTGCTTCCAGTGTGTAATAAAACTTAGAGAGATTTTCTGTTATTTCCTTTCAGTAAATTTTAAAAAATTGATAAAAAGCAAATTGAAAAATTGAGTATATTGGTAATATGGTACGCAACTATTCATTAATTTTATGACTTTTTAATTGAACAGATTGAGGATAACGTATCACTGACAGGCAGTGTGGTATAAAATGCACTGTTACATGTATTACATTTAAGAGGCGAGTGGTTATATTTAACAGGACACCTAAACTCTTTAGCCTGAATCATCAGGAATAAGAAACCAGATTAAGGTGTGTGTAGTATAGTGGTATGTCATACTTGACTGTGAAAATTAATTATTATTCTCTGTCAAATCTGTATGTCTGTACGCCCACGCAAGGATTTTAACTCTTGTGTTTAATCCTTCTTGCTTTAATGCATACCTATAGGAAGTATTAAGAGTAGTTGCTAACCGGAATTGTCCAAACCCTTATCCTGAGACTTTATCTGTACTTGGAATTGTGTAAGTGCAGCTCCTGTCTGCTTTAGATAGTATCTTTTGGATGAACTCTATGTCAGACCAGTCTTCTGTGAACCCAGGAAGTAATGTTTACATAAAATGCCTCGATTTATAAAAAATAAATGCAAATATCTTTACTTACGTTCAGCATACTCAACTTCTTATGAATATGTCGTTTATAACAAGTTTTTCATATTTAGTGTTTGTGGGTTTGTAAGCATGGTTTGTGTTGGAATTTTTAAGAATGAAAGTACAAATTAAAACTTGAGTGAGAACTCTCAGAAAACTGCTTATTTGCAATTGTGTTAAGTGCAGAATCACTATGATTTTCACTGGGGAATACAAAAGATTTTAACATTAGTTTGAACAGTGGTCCTTTTCTAACATTGGCACCTGAAGTCTACCAAAATACATGAAACAGATTTGTGAGGATTCTGCAGTTCTTGGTAGTAGAAGAAGCACTATGTAAATTTGGACGAAAAGTTCCATTGTTCTGATGCCTGGGGACCTTAGGTGTTTTCTTATTGGTCCAATTACTCACTAATTTCTTTTCTTTTGAATATCTGTCATTAGATTTTCCTCCTGGATGCCTCTTCAAGCGTCTTGTGATGGAAGGGAAATATTTTTGAATTTATAATGGATTTTACACAGTATCGTAACACAAACTGGCCTAATAGCAGCATTTTGGTTTGAAGAGCATAAGCATAATTACAAATAATCATGACAACTTCTCATATGAATGGACATATCACAGAAGATTCTGACAATGAAGCAAAAAATGTGGATCTCGTGTCTCCTGAGGAACCTCAGAAGCACAGAGAAATGGCTGTTGATTGCCCTGGGGACTTGGGCTCCAGGATGATGCCCATGCGGCGGAGTGCTCAACTGGAGCGAATCCGTCAGCAGCAGGAGGACATAAGGCGCAGACGAGAAGAAGAGGGAAGGAAACAAGAACTGGACCTTACTGCTTCCATGAGGCTAAAGAAACTAGCACAAATTCCTCCTAAAACTGGAATAGATAATCCAATATTTGACACAGAAGAAGGAATTGTTTTGGAGAGTCCTCATTACACTGTGAAAACACTAGGTAGGTAAACTGCAATGAGTGGGCTGACAGAGTAAAGATTTATTTGATATTAATGCTCTTTTAGGCCACTGAAAACCTAATTTAGCTAATTTTTCATAAACAGGTTTAAAGTCTTCTGGTCCTTTAGATTTGTGGTGGTTTGGGGTTTTTTTATTTAGCCAAATGTCAGGCTATGTGCCTCAGCAAATGGCTTTTCAAAACCGATCCATTTGGGGAACAGTTAAATACCTTGTGGATAATAATTAATTCAGTCAATGTCTCTGTCTTCTTAAGGATGGGGAAAACCATGTAAGTAATACCCAATTTTATGATGTTTGATAAAATACCAGACCAGAATAAGGAGTGAATAAACACAGATTGTCATTTAAAATAAAAATGCAAGAGTTGTTAATACTTTAAGGAGAAGTATGCTAGTGCTTTTTTCCCATTTTGACTGTCTTGCATTATCAATTGCTACCTAATGTAAATGTCCCGCCAATACATCTCTTAAAGTATTGGTGTTGATAATGAAAATCTGCTTAGACGTTGATGAAAATGTAATTTTAATAATTTTTGAAGAAATAGATGCTGAAATTTTTCATTTCATGGCTGTCATTGTTTTAACTATGCTTGTTTAGAGAAAGTTTCTAACCTTTCTTCCTCAAACATAAGTATTTTAAATAAAACGCGGTGTGTCACTGGAGTGAAAAAGATGCACTGGGAATTTGTGGGAGTCCAGTCCAGATTTCCAAATCCATACCTGCTCAGAGATCCAGATTGCTTTAAAAAGGCAGCCTTTTTATCTGGGCTGCACTAAAGTTTCTTGATTTTTTTTTTCCTCTTTGCTGGTGCTTAAGAAAACAGAGTGAAAAATAGCTATGAAATTGCTAATTTCTTATTTTCTACTTCATCTCTAGTATTTGTGTGCCTGAGCAGCAGTTCTGCTAAAGACATGTCTCTGCTCCATAACCTCTGGTAATCCTTATTGTAAATCCCTCTTTAGGAAAATTTAGATTGAAAGGGTCATCAGGAAGTCATCCTGTTGAACCTCCTGTGGAGAGCAGGGTCAGTAACAAACAAGGCGGGTGTACCTTGTTTCAGCGCATGGCTTGTCAGCTTAGAGATCTCTTTGTAAGAAGCAGATTCTGTAGTTAACTTTATGAAGTGTTAGGTATTTGATTGTAAAATTCTCTCCTTAGAGGGAACTCAAAGCAGGAGATACAAAAATGGATGTCAAACAGTAAAAGTGACTTCAGTTGAGACTTGCTTAACCACAGTGGTCAAAAGCTGTGAAGACTGACTACTGGAGGAATTGGAAATTGAAACTAGAGAAGGGAGGAAAGAGTGACTTGGAATTAGAAAGCTTGGACTAGGTTTCATGCTGGAGGTGCTGAGATCTTTGAGGGAGGATTGGTACAAACCAATGGGCAAAGCAGCTACTCATGGAAGCTGGTAGGGATGAGAAGTGAGTAACAAACATTGGTCTGACATACTTGAGAACCAGCTAGGAGCTGGTGTAGACTGAAGCTGTTTGAACAAGAGAAATAACAGTGAAGAAATTACTGTGATGATGAAAGACAGGTTTTAAAACCTCTCAGTGGGGAATTCAGAAGGGTACCAACTGTGGCAGAAGCTGAGGGATTGTCGAAGACAGTATTTGTGAAAAGCTGGAAGGAAGAAACTAATTTTGGCTCAGCAAGGATAGATGGGAAATTGGTATTGAATGGAAGCTAGGATTCTTTGAATATTAGGTGTAAGAAGAGAAATGCCTTGATGCATTTCTCGTGTCCCAAACACTGAGGACAAGAAGATTATAGAGGGGTGTGTGTGTGGAAGGAGGTAAATTAGGAAATAATACATGGTGTAAGTGCATCTTGAAGAAAAATGACTAGGTGAGTTTGTCCACTTTTGTAATTGAAGTTTGGGTCTTGTCATTTGGATCAGTAAACTTAAGATTTAAGAAGAGAGATTTGTAGTTCAGCATTCCATGAACCAGCAGTGTGTCCTTGTGGCCAAGAAGGCCAGTGGGATCCTGAGCTGCATTAGGAAGAGTATTGCCAGCAGGTCGAGGGAGGGGATCCTGCCCCTCTACTCAGCCCTGGTGAGGCCTCACCTGGAGTGCTGTGTCCAGTTCTGGGCTCCTCAGGACAAGAGAGACGTGAAGCTACTGGAGCAGGTCCAGTGAAGGGCAGCAAGAGAGCATCTCTTATGGTGAAAGGCTGAGGGAGCTGGGCCTGGTCAGCCTTGAGAAGAGGTGACTGAGAGGTGACCTCATCAATGCCTATCAGGATCTGAAGGGAGGGTGTCAGAGGATGGATCCAGGCTCTTCTTGGTGGTGCCAAGCAATAGGACAAGAGGCAACAGGCAGAAACCGATGCACAGGAAGTTCCATCTGAAAATGAGGAGGAACTTCTTTTGTGTATGGGTGACTGATCACTGGAACAGATTGCCCAGAGAAGCTGTGGAGCCCCCTCACTGGAGACACTCAAGAACCATCTGGATACAATTCCGTGCAATGTGCTTTAGGATGACCCTGCTTGAGCAGGAAGGTTGGGCCAGATGACCCAATGGTCCCTTCCAACCCTATCCACTGTGTGATTCTGTGATTAAGTGTAGTGCTTTTGATTATACTCAACTATGATGTTGAATTGTTGCAAACATAGGAAGAAATAGTTCTGCATAGAATACTGTGGTTTTTTAACCTATATAGTCCCTAAACTATCTGTATGCAGTCACTAGTGTTGTCAAAAACTGAGTTAAAATTTAAATTTAGTGAAGTGCTTCTGCAGTAGCTTGAACTCTTACAAAATTTTATTCTACTCTTAAGTAGAATCATGTCGTTTTTCCAGTTTCCGAGTTAATCTTTCTAATGTTTCTAACACTGCATCTGGCTCTTTCCTTCTTTCCACTTTTGCTGTCCAGGTTAGGGTGCTTAGTCACATTCACAAATCTCTGAGATTAGTTAGGAAAACCCCAAATAAACCTGGACAGGTGCTAGTGAATTACAGATTACAGAGATGTTCAACTGTCCTTCTTTGGTATTTTTTAAAATACTGATTTTAATTTTGCTTGTGTGTGTGTTTTAATCCATAGAGCTTCTTCTGAGGATACAGCTTTTAAGTAAGAATATTGACCTATGTGTCTGTACTTTTAGTTTGGAAAATGTTTTGTAAGTGCCGATGTCTAATTTGGCAGATTCTTGCCAAGTCTTTAATGTTTTTATCATCATGAAAGAAAGCAGGCTAGATTAAAGAAATTGGAATTTATATATAAAAATAAGACAGGACACTTAATTTTAATTAAAAGAATTTTAAAGGGCATGTTTGTTATCAAAACAGTATATGATTTAGACAGCTGTTTAAATGGAAATAATGGAAATAACATTCTCTGCACCTAGCACATGTGCATATAAGTATTTACTGGCTTTTTCACAGCAATAAGCTTCCATAAAATGCAGACTTTTTTTGTTTGCTACAGTTCATTCAGCTAATTTAGTTAAATGAGTAACTGACATTTCATGGAAGTCAGCCTTTCTGCAGTAAGCCCTTTCTGGCTACAGTGATGATTTTTTTGAAAAGCAGCCTATTTTTTGCTTTTATACCTTGGCAAAAACTTATTTATAAATATCTTATAAATAAACTTCCTGAAATACTGTTTTATCCAAAACTACTTTTCCTAGCCATGTGATTCAAGTTATATTTGAAGCATTAAAGTGCTGGTACCAGCACACAGATTACAGAAAAGTTTGGGAATGAAGACATTGGTGCTGACACATAATAAAGCCTATCTTCTTAAGTTTGCTCTTCTTAACTTTTTGTTTAAGGTGATAAAAGACATCTATTTTCTTTTCTTCATTTTCTAATCTAACATCTTAAGCTGTGCCTGCAGGTCCTCCCCTGCAGCTGCATACTTTTGCCCTGGCAGTCTTTTGATTAATGTGTATATCTCACAGTGCTCAGTCACATTCCAGCCATTTCATAGTCTAATGGAAAAAGACTGCAACACTTCTTGTAAATGACGACTTGACAAAACCCAGTATTTGATTGCTAATTGATCTGCAATTAAACAATGGACTTGTTCTGCAAAAGAACCCTGGCTTTTCTGTGAGTAAATGCAGATTGTTGGTCTTACTGAACTTCTTTTTCTTCAAGACAACCCTTTCAATAGGAAATATCTGGAGATGGAGTCTTTTGTTACCTGGTGCTATCTTTTATTATTGTTACTTTAAAAAGACCAAACCCAAAGCAAAAAAAGAAAACCAAACCTGATTGGTTTTTCAAAACTGAAATCTCCTCTGTGATTCAGACTTTAAAAGCAGGAACCCAGAGAGAATTAGGCATGTGTAAAGCCAGATTTGTATGTGGTTTTATGTGTATGGTTTTTTATTGAACAAGTGACTAGGAAATTGAGTGCTACCTTTTGAGGAATATTTCATTTCACTCCTTTCAAGCATTATCTCTGTTTTATAATTGTGTTGAGGTGGGTATTTGTTTGCTCTTTTGTGGTGGGGGGAAATCACTTGGTATAAAGCTTTGGGATCCAGCAGATGAAGCCTCAGTGTAGAAGGGAATTATACAGGGACAGGAATATTGTGGTAGTTTGTAAGAAAGGGCAACACAGAAGGAACCAGCAAAGGGCTGAAAAGAGAATATGTAAAGACATCTAGGAATGGGATGTCTTTGTTATAGATACAGAGTAAGATGTCTGTCTTTCTGTATGAATTTATACCTTACATGCAACATGTATTAGAATTGTGTGTGTATATATGTGTATGTATTTGAATTTTCAGAAATGTAAGAGAGAGTTCAGAAATAATGGAGTAAAATAATTAATGCATAGGAAGAGATAAAAGAAGCGAGGTTCTTCTCTAATATCTCACTGCTTTTTGAATCCAATAACTGTAACAAATAGCAGAACTTTGAGTTGGTATGTTTTTTAACCGAGCAGGTGTCAGTAGGAGCTGTACAATAACATCTGTTTTACACAGTTTCTTTTTCTTTATGCTTGAAAATAGTGCACTTCCTCAGACTTGGGAGAATGAGTTGAAGAGATACTTCAGTACTGTGCATTCTCCATTAGATGAGAATTTTGCCAGCTGACAGTGTCCTATTTAGCAAATATTCTCATTTGTAAAGTGTTCTTTAGCCTTCTCTCCGAATGGCATTTCTCCCAGTGTAATAAGCAGTATGTTGTGTATACAGTTTCCTTCCTAGTGAGACATGGGCTCCTGTAATTAGTGTTGTGAGCTGTACTGGATATCAGCAGTGGAATATCCTGCACATCCAGTATCCAAGCTTTCAGTGCAGCTTTTGTCCTACTGCCCTTTGTTTCCTTGGTGGTTACAGAAGTTTTTTTTGACCTTTGGTGGGTAGGATGCTTTTAGCATGTGTGAAATGGTTTTGGAGGGGTTTTTATTACTTTTTTTTACTGGCCTGCAGACAGTAAAGTACAAGAGTAGTAGCCCTGGCTTGTTTGTTTGCTTTTATAATACAGAAGACTTAATTTGCAAACTGAGACTTGACGGCTTGTATGTAGGTATGGGTTGTCCGAAATTAAAACAATCAAACTTGTTTGAAATGTATATTTTATTAGGCTTTATGGTTTTCGTGTGCCCGTTTATCAACCATTTTTTTGTGTTGTGCTCAAGAATTTTGAGTCTAGGCTTGTGTTCTGTGTACTGATGAATTTGTGGTTAAAAATATGTAAGGGAAACTTCTTGACGGAAGTATCCATGTTAGTGGTCAGTATCTACTGTGATTTTTCATGTAAAAAATGCAACTTAGCTGATGTCCTGATAGTGTTCCTAATTTTATTAGCTCATAATGAATAAATGAAGATTGCTAAAACTTAAAAATTATTCTCAAAGCTGATATTTTGGTATCAGTAAAGAAGGTTGACCTCAGTATCAACTTACAGTTTTAAAATTTGGATTTTCTTGTTGTTAATTTTTTTAAATACCAGGGTTCAAAAGTTCTAACTTACTTGAATTTATTAAAATATAAGATCAATGACCAGCTTCTTGTTGCTGAACAGATTTTTTTCAGATAATGTGTGAAAACATGTATGTTATTTCAGGCTCAAAACAGGCATTGTTTTTTTGTTTGCTTCAGAATTTCTTACCTGGGTTTGATTCATATTCCTTTAGGAAACTACCTTTAGGTAGTTTCTCAAGTACTTAACTTTGAGAAGTGACCTATTTAGCAGGAATTTGGTTTGGCTTAAAATAATATAAAAGTCTTTGAAAAGCACTTGTAAAGTATCAGATCAGTTCTTGAAACTCAAGAATGTAGTACATGTATAGTATTCTGCAAACATATAGAAACATTAAAATGTGTTGAAATATTTTACTGCGCAAGCAGAACTCATATTCTTGTAGGTAAAAGATGTTGACTTTCTTTTGCTGTAGATAACTTTCAGAACTCATAGATGTTCATAGATGATATTTTTTCATCCTTTTTATTTTAATGTGCTAAGACTGAGCATAATTTTTTGTTTATAAATCGAGTGGAGTTTACTTATCAGACATTCATTCTATAAGTAAGCAATATATAGTTGAGATACGTAGACATCTGCCATATATAGTAGATACACACAGAAAGGTGAACCAAGGTATCAGTGAATATTCAGTGCATCAAGATGAGCTTAGCAATAAAGTCTTACTGCTCTTACTGACTTGGAGTCTTCTTTTTTTTTCTTTTTTTTTTTTTTTACTCTTTTTATTCAGTTACATTCTGCTGCAAAAAAGTTGGAATAATGGATAACTAATAAATTTGCCTATATCACTGCAGGTTTAAAAACCGAACAGCAAAAAAATTTTTGTATAACTCTTAATATAAATATTACTTAATTATCATTCTTGTTAACTCATATCTTATTTGTATTTTGTTATTTCTTACCTAGAAGTGGAAGAACTGTTAAATTCCCTTAAGCATATCCAGCACGTTTTGGTAGACCCTCAGAGTCAAGAGGATATCTCGCTCATTTTACAGCTTGTTCAAAATACCGATTTTCAGAATGCATTTAAGATCCACAATGCTGTTACAGTGCACATGAACAAAGCCAGCCCTCCGTACCCTCTCAGCTCCAATGCACAAGAACTAGCACAAGAGGTATGTACAGTATGCATCCCTGTGATATACATGAAACCTATAATCATAGCTACTGTTGAAATACATACTTGTCAAGCTTGTCTGAGTGAGTGAATGTTGAATGTGAAAGGGCTTATAATAGTCACTGATTGGAAATCTGGAAAAACTGGATACAGCAAACAGTAACCAGAAAAATATTTTGGGGGTAGGAACTCCTCTTCAGCATGGATAGGTATGTAACAGAGAAGGTACTATTTTTAAACATAGGAAAAGGGAGTGGTTGTGACAATCTAACTCCCTTTCCGTTGGTATTCTTTATTTCAAGCATTCAGGAATTGAGTTACAGTTCTCTCTTATTGTGACTTTCCTCTGAACTGAGCCATGGTTCTTAGATTGGGAGGCATCTCTGAAAATACAAGCATACTGGAAACAAGCATTCTGCTTTAAAGTGAGCAACAGATCCCTTAATACTTAATTTCAATGTTTTAATTACCACTGTGATTAAGCTGTTTTTTTGTCTGACTGATAACAGCTCTTTTGTAAGATCCGATACATCTTTTAGAAATTGTTAAAATATTCTGAGGGGTCACTCAGTAACTTTTGTCACAATTTTCTGTGGGGCAAGTATATATTGTAGTGAAGTGTGGCTACTTCTTAGACCCATATATGTTTGTTAGCTTTGACCTAGGTATCTTGAATACCACCATCAGTGCAAGCCTAGCACTGTAGTGTTCAGCAAAGCCAGATCCAGGGGCTGGGTAAAGGCTCCAGCATTTAGCACCCAGCAAACCAAACTGACTCAGGTTCATGGGTTGGAGTATTTCAGTATGGCAGCACGTGGTGGGTGTTGGTGGGGTTTTTGGGCTGTTTGGGTTGGTTGGTTTAGTATCTGTTTTTCTCTCTCCCTGAAGCTTTTTCAACAGCTTTTTCCACTATCCTTTCTTTTACTAGACTTTAACCTTGTAAGCCAGCAGCGTTGTAGCAAGCTTGAAGTTCTTTTGCAGAAGGAATTACTGACTCTTGAGGGACATCATTTAAACACAATCTAAAGGTGCAGGTGCTGATTAAGGTTCAGCTGAGGATTTTCCTGTTTAGGTTTGTCAGTAAGACTGTACCAAAAGCAGGTGGAACTACTTTAGAATATTCTGTGGATCCGTGAAAACTTTTAATCAACCCACTGTAATCATATGTTTGCAGTGTGTGTGAGCTTCCCTCTGGCTTGCTTATTCTGCTTTGAAATCCTTACTAGGCTTGTTCTGTGTCTGTGAGTCTGAAGGAACCTTTTCAGTTACCTTCTGTTTGTAAACTACTTCCTCAAACATCCACTTTACTTAGGCCTAGTTTAGGATTTCATTCAGATACAAGCCAGAATTTTTGAACCTCCTTTTATGATACAGGGTGTTACAGATGTAACCCTTAAGAAAGCTGGCTCTTTCCCTTCATGAATATGATAACCTTTTATTTGCTACTTAGTAGAAATTTCCAATAAGAAAACATGCCTAGGAAGACTCTAATTGTATTTCCAGACGTTCATGTTTCTCCCCATTTTTCGCTACCCCTTACCTTCCCAACATATTCTTCTCTTTTTTTCAGGTGATTTGGTAAATCCTAAAATCAAAAGGTGGTGCAAAGCCAGTTTTGTGTCTCTTACCAGTCCATGAAGAAGGTTAAGCAAAAAGAAAGTATTTCATTAATCCCAAATTTTTAAACCAACACAATTTGATCATTGTCCACAAGAGCATTACCTAAAAGACAAATAAATCACTGCACTCGTTTTGATTCTTCATCTCCCACTGCTGTCTTGTCCAGCCTTGAAATTCCTGAAAACTCAATATATTGCAAATGTCTGTTCCCGTTTTCAGATGTAATCTAGTTTCTCAGTGACTCAGCTTCTTGTGTATTTAAGTGACTTGTATTTTGCAATATGTTAAATAACATCCTGAAATGATAGAGCCAGAAATTCAGGACAAATATTTCTGTGTCTGACAGAAGCGTCTCGAGAGGATTCCTTGAGGCCTCCATTCACATCACTCTGTACTTCCTTGTCTTGCCTGAACAGAAGATCTTATGCTTGGTTTTCAGATATTTTATTCATTTTGGAAAGGTTTCTGTATTTGTTATGGTAGCAGTATGGGAGGAAATTACTTCTGCTTTAGAAAAGTTGGTGGTGTTTTTGTTTTGGTTTTTTGGGTGTGTTGTTGGTGTGGGGTATTTTTTAATCCTGACAATGTGTCTATCTTGCATGCCTAAGTTTTTTCTTGTACTCTGATTTTTGGTTGTCTTTTTCTACTTCTAAGCATAGGCATGGGAAACTCCCCCAGGAAGCAGCTCGTTTACTTACTTCAGGGTGTCTTTGAAAAGACACTTGCAAAAGCCTGGATTTAAGATACTGATAACATCTTGATGATAAAAGCCAGAAGACATTACAAGAAAGAAAAATAGCTGATACATGCATAACATTAATTTTAAATAGCAGGTAGTGCTAGTGTGCATATTTTAGTGCACAGATCATGAGCAACAGTGTATAACTCTGAAACTGTTTGGAGTGTGTGCCCCAGTTTAAAGCTACAGACATGTTTTGTTTGAGGCTTTATACTGTGGAAGAGAACATCTCTAACAGGAAAAGCATTTTACAACACAATTTCACAATGCAACATGAATGAGTCTCCCTTTTAAAAAAAAGTAATAATTAATATTATTTAGGTTTTTTTAATTTTCTAGTCCTCTTTAGAAAATTCTTAAAATTGGCAGTATACATGTACAGTTAACTTTTCCCACCAATTCTGATAACCAGACACTAACAACTCAAGATTTTTCTTTTCTTTGTAAGAAACTTCAATTGAATTTAAAAGGTGAAATGAAGCACTTGAGCTTAAGGAATTTATTTGAGAAAGCTTATCTTCATGTAATGGGGTGTACTCCAAGTCTCAAATAAAAATAAACATCAAATGTAATTAAATTGATTTTAAATCCATTTAAACTTGACCAGGATGGGGGCAAGGATTATGGGAACATGGTCTGAATCTTGACCTTGTAAGAATATTTGATGCAGCATTCAAGACAGTTTATAACTTGGCCTGTAACAGCACATACCAAGTACCTTAAAGATGTTCTTGCTGTTAAATGTACTTAATAGGCTCAATTTATATAGACTATATTCCTAAATGTTTTGGACTTGCTATTGTTTGCTTTTGCAAAATCAGACAAATAAACCAGATAACTACTGTTGAGGGGATGCAGTGCAAGCTCATAACTTCTGGTATAAGTGCCCTAGAATGTGTATGTATGTTCCATCTGACAGTCCTGCTTTCCTGCTGGTAAACAACAACAGAATTTTGCAGGTGCAGTTAATTTCTGAATGTTGAATATCACTCCAACACATGCCTCCATCATACATGCCTACAAATTGTGGTGTGTGTAATGAAACCAAATTGATAACTTCTGGGGAGGTTCTTGAACTAAAGTTAACATGATTAACAATAAAAACTAGTCTGGAGAGTTAAGAAAATACAGTTATTACCACATACTCAGTGTGGGTTGCCTATGCTATATGTAGTGTGTCACTTCTGGAATGACAGGCTTCTTCAAATTTCTTAGTCTGATAAAGCTGTGGGATTTATTACCATGAGTTACAAAGGACTTTGACATGCAGCACTACTGCTGTAATAAATGGTGTATAGGGCAGACTTAAGCTTTCCTAGAGCTTCATTAAATAAACAAATGAGAGATGTATATTTTTCTTAAAGGGGGGATATTAAAATTTTTAATAACCAAATTATTCAAAGCAGAAATTCAACTTGAATAAAGGATGTTTACTGCACACAGAGTAACTGGTTGAACCAGATTGCTTTCTTTTCCACTGTCAAATCCTCTGACCTTGCATTCAGAAGATTGTGTTCCTTGCAAGACTTCCAAGTTGCTTTCTGAGTAGGTTTTCCTGTAAAAAGATCATAAAGATTTGATAAATAAAGCTTTAGGGCTTCTTGTGGCTTCTTCAAGAACAGAATTCAAAGTCCCTTGAAAGTTAGGGACCTTAAATAAGCCTCTATGAGAAAGTCTTTCGTATAGAAGAATCTTCTCTTTCAAAACAGAGGAAAACTTGTCAGTGAAAAATGTCTTTTGCAGTGTTCTGTTTGCTGTGTGACATCGTAGAATTCAGTTTAAGCCAGGTGTAATAGCTTCCTGTCTAATTTAGAGATATGACTGAAGTCAGGACTTTGTGAAGCTGAACTCTTTCTGTTCTCTATTATTTTAAAGAAACCAGTTTTAAAAATTACTTAAATCTGGCTTCTTTTTTGACCATTTTAAGCAATACTACATTTGCTCACCATGAGGCCTGTTCTAGGGATGTCAGAAGGAAAGCTTTTGGAGGTTGTACCAGGTTTCTTGCGAAGCGCAGGAACATGTTCAGTGTGACACTGCTTGGCAATGTGAGGATCTTGCTCCATGGCCACTAAACAGTTCGTTTAGTGGCTTCTCCTAGAATTCAAAATTATCTTGACTTCAGAGTTTTCAGTGCTGTCATCTGGTAGCATTCAAGATAGTTGTTTGCATTTCTGTAGATAATTGGTCCTAGTATAGAGGCTTTTCAGACCTTTAGATACTGTTAGATCATACAAAAAGCTGAATTATTTTCTCTTTGAAACATTTAGGTTCTTGATGCTCTGATGTCACATTACCTCATCTGTAAGGGTCAAAAGCTCTTGAAAAAAATGTTTTCTAATTCTCTGAAAGCTGGTGCTCTGATTTGTATAATCTACTCTTGATGTCTTTGGATTCATTTGTGCTGTTGGACTAGTGTGCCTTTGGTCAGATTAGGGCAGAGGATAGTGGCTTTGGAAGGTATCTTCAGCCTCACCTTTAAGTAAGAGGACTTCCCTGCTCTTGGCTCTCTGTGTGAGCATACCAGTATTTGCAAGAGATGATGGCAAGGCTTGTTTGGTAACTGTATGAAAAGGAAAACCTATTTTGGCAACTGCAACTGCTTGAGTAAAAACTGTCCTTGTGTTAGTGTGGATTATTTTGGAACCAGACGAAGAAACCAGGTTTCCAGGGAGGGGCCTTTTGAAGTTTTGCTTTGTGCACTTCCTGAGACAGGAGCTCCAGGATGCATTGCAAAACCTGTCTCGGAATCTTTGGCCTTGCTGTTGGTGGAAATAGTTTGCGTAATAAGAATATGATAACCTGCTTTTAAGGAAGAGGAAGGCTAGTCACATTAATAAGAAATTACTCCAGTTTAAAAGCCCAGCACAGTCTTATAATGCACTTCATTGTGACTGATTTCACTGACATGAAATCACTAACCTTCACTAAACTGTGTAGAGTTTAATTTTTTTTGTGTGCATTTTTGTGATACCTGAGCTCATTGCCAATCTCTGGTATTGACAAATCTCTGTGAGGTACTGGATACCAACTTAGATTTGGTAGATTATTACTGAGGCAAAATGTGCTGGGTTAGTCCTGTGGTCTCATTGCATGTTTTGCTAATGTATACCAGATTAATCAATCAGCAGTAGTGTAACAACTACATGCATATACTTTAATTTCAGTAAAATGCATAATTGCAAGTAGGGGGTTGTGCTTGAATAGGAGAGGGAGGATAAATAAATCACTAGCTAGATTAAGAGTTTTAATACCTGGTTTCTTTTTAGGTACAGAATGTTTTGAAGCCCAGCCACCATAAGGATGGACAGGAGCTTAATGCTTTGCTGAATGCCCCTCACATGCAGGTAAAACAAAATGAAACTTCTAATCTAATGGATCTATTTCTTGATCCTGTTTTCAGTGTAACTTATTTTTTGCCTTGGGCTGACTGGGCAAGGATGAATTTTATTCTTCAGCCCTCATTTTTGTAGGATAAGGAATATGCAATTTCCAGAACCTAATGGAACTTCATTAAGAAGTGTAGTGCATGATTGTATTCAGCCCTTGCTATGGTCTATATGTATTACAGGGTAATTTGCACGTAAACAATGTAGCAGTAGGTCAGTGGGAACAGAACAACACATGAGCTGCTTTGCTTATCTGTTTTTACCTTTGGCAGTTGTTTTATGCTTACCATAGGGTGCTTAAAGGAAATTTTGACCTGGGGTGTTGCTGTAAAAGTCGTTTTCACTGCAACTTATTCTGAGTCTTCAGACAGATACATAGTAAACCAATGTCTGTTTTTTCAGTACAGATAAGACAGAAGTACAGTCACAGTTGTGTTCAAAATTGCTTTTTTATTATTTTCCAGTCTGAAAGTTTTGAAAAAGAGTAGGTGCTACGTAGCTGTGATAAATGATTTTTTTATTGCTTGAGTCAGTTTGCAGTGTTCTGTAACCTGCAGAGACTGTTGAAATTGCAGTTTCATCTACTGTTTTGTATGCATATCAAGTGTGATATTTTCTGTAACTGAGCTGATTTTGTTTAACACTAGGCACTTCTACTGGCTCATGATAAGGTTGCAGAACAAGAAATGCAACCAGAGCCTATGACAGATGAAAAGATTTATGAGAATGTTGGCGTGTATGGAGGGGAGACGGTTAAAATAGTTCGCATTGAGAAAGCTCGGGATATTCCTTTGGTAAGTACTGGTATTTACTCAGTTGTATGTAAAGGAAGTAAGCCTTTTTGTCCTTTCCAGATTGCTTTGAAATGTTTGGAATTCAAATACAAAGGTAACGTTTAACTTGTAAACACTCTCCCTCCCTCCAAAATGAGAAACAGTCATAGACAGTAAACTTGTGTTTAACTTGAATTGGGCAGTAGCCATACTACCACGTGAAATCCATACAACTTCTGTCAGCTGGGGTTTTGACAGATCTTCTTGGCAAGAGTCACTATCCCAAGCTTGCTGCAAGGGAGCTTAAAGCCTTGTGCCAACCAGGTGTAGGTTTTTTTGTTGGCTGGTTTCTGGTTTTGGGGTTTGTTTAGCAGTTATCATCTGCTACATGCATCTTTCAAATAAAAGTTTCCTGAGGACTATGTTTCTAAAAAAATAGTGAATCTTATGGTGTGGAGCAATTAAATTCTTCGGTCTTTAGTGTAGGTTGAAGGAGTTAAGCAGTGGGTTTTTTGAACTGGAGCATTGCGTGTATGCATCCAAGCTGTTACTTGCATTCTCTTTCAGCATGTTTTTTTCACTGGCTTGGAATAAATACAATAGATGGCTTTGAGTTTCATGCATGTAATAAATTCAGAATGTCTTGCTACTACACAGGGTGCTACTGTTCGCAATGAAATGGATTCTGTTATCATTAGTCGAATAGTCAAAGGAGGTGCTGCAGAGAAGAGTGGGCTGTTACATGAAGGGGATGAAGTTCTGGAGATCAATGGCATTGAGATCCGTGGAAAAGACGTTAATGAAGTTTTTGACTTGCTGGTGAGTTAGAACACTTCTTGTTTTCTCTGCAATAAATACTCATTTCATAAGTCTGAAGCCTGTTTACCCTGCTTGTCATTTTACTCATATTTAGCCTCAAAAGTATTTTCATTCTGGTAGCTGGTGTTCATATGTGGAGCGCCATTTCAAGTTTTCTTTCTGATGCATAGGAGGATACTGACAAATATAATGTCACTTACCTGCAAAAATGAAGCCTATACATGTGGAAGCGTCAAACTGTTATCTTTAGACTTACTTCTAAAGATTTCTAAGAAAAACTTTGTTTAGCTCTGAGAAGCTATAATTTTTCATCTTTGTCTCTAGTTCAGTCCAGAATTAATAAATGTGTGGCTGGTTTGGAGGTAATTTTCTTCATAGCAGCTTACATGGTGCTGTGTTTTAGGCTGGGTTTAGGCTGAAACAGCGTTGATAACGCACCAGTGTTTCAGCTGTTGCTGAACAGCATTTGCACAGTGTCAAGGCCTTCTCTGTTTCTCACTCTGTCCCCTGCCTGCAACTAGGCTGGGGTGAGCAAGAGGTTGGGAGAGGACACAGCTGGGACAGCTGACCCAGATTGACCACAGTGATGTGAATTGCCATGTAACGTCAGGCTGAGCAGTAAAATCTGGGTGCTGCGTGATTGCTTTTGCATCACTGGTTGGGTTGGGGTTTTTCCACTTCACTTCTTAGACTGTCTTTACCTCGACCCATGAGATTTTTTCTTGCATTTGGTCTTCCAATTCTCTCTCTCATCCTGCTGGGAGAGAGGAGTGCGTTAGGAGCTGGTCGGTGCTTAAGTTGCTGGCCAGACTTAACCCACCACAAATTGTATCCCACAGAACCTTTATGTGACTAAACTGGTTACTCTTTCCCTCCTGATAAAAGCCCTTTTGTCTAGCAGTTTACTTGCATAGATGTTTTCTTGTTTATTACACCATTCATGACAAAATTATACTTTAGTTTAAAAGCAGCTAGGCAAGAAATCCATCGGGAATTAGTAAATGCAGAGGTACTCACTTTCTAAAAGGCCCTGTGAGACAGAATGTCAAAAGCTGGCAATTACCATCAGTATTTTCTGTTGCCCAATTGCATTTTTTTCATGCTTTTCCCTGGTACCTGCTTTGGATCATTGTCGAAGACACCTGGAACCCGACTCTGAATCTTTGATCCAATTGCAGCAGGCAAGACCATTCTGTCAAAGTGGAAACAGATGAAAATGACATTTTTTTAGAGGTTCATTTGTAACTTTGGCACAAAACATTGGAAATATCAACTAGGACTTATTTGGTAGGTGGTTTGGGGGGGGAAAAAAAGGAAGAGAAACATATTTAGTAAATCTTCAAATTACTTAGTAGATTCATGCTCTAGAGACAAATCAGAATCAGGACAAAGACTTAGATTCAGCTATAAGTTGTGTATTGTAGGAAGAATAGGCAGCAATATCCACAGATGAAGTTGTCATATGGTAGAGTCAGACACTGTTTCTTAACGTACAGTTTCCGTCTTCAGTTGGACTTTTTTCTGAAATTTGCTGTTAAAATTTTTCTTCTATTTCGTACAGTGAGATCAGATGGAAGGAAGTAGAGGCAGAAATGTGTGAGGTTTGGGGGTTTTTGTTTTACTGTTTTTAAACCGATTAGAAAGATGCTTACAATTCTCTGAAAAGCCTTGAATGTTCATGATTTTTTTGGATCAGAACTATCTGAGATTGTCATGTTTTGTAATTGTCTCCATTGCCTTCTCTGTTTTTTCTTTTTAAATCCATATTTAGCTAAGTCTATGCTTCTGAAAAGAGTGTTTTGTAGGTAATTAACAGGTAGTTCAAGTCTGGCAGTTTAGTTCTCTTCAGAGAGCTTATTCTGCTCCTGAGCAGCTCCTGAAACCTAGGGTTAAAAAACAAAAGGTATAAAGCCACAATACATTAACATAAGAGAAAATCAATTTGCTGAAAATTAAAAGCAAAATAAAAACAACCTTGTGGATTTTTAAAATATATTTTTAATGCAACTAATTTAAAAGAATACTTTTAATTCTTTATATCTTGTCATTTTTATTTTTGTAATGTGGAAATGAAGTTCTAAAATGCTTCAGACCCCCCAAAACACTTCAAACAAGCACAGGAGAAGGAAATTACTTCCCTCCTTAGTTTTGCCTCACTACTTGCTACTCAAGTGATAATAAACTACACATGACTTTTAGACTAGACTGTTCACATGATCACTGTGAGATTATATAACATTCCTCGTGGAACCATGCATGCTGACTGAAAATCATGGATTTTCCTTTCTTGCAGCCTCACCATGTTATATTCAAGTTACATTTGCTTTATTTAAGCCTTAGTTCTGAATTTTTTGAGATACGTGCATTTTCTTGTTTTATGCAGGATAAATTGTTGTGTTATGCTTCATAGACTGGTGTATAGGAAGTGAAACACCTGTAGACCTTGTCAGAAGTTTCCACTTGCACTTTATCAAGATATTTTTTATGTGTGCAAACACATTCTGCATAAAGATGTATGTAAACAAAGAAGATAAAGACAAGACATTTATTATGTTCTACTTTCTTAGCAAGGATGACTACAGTGTTGGTATTGAACACTTTACATATGCAAGATTTGTGTATGTTAGCTAAATTTTTAAACAGTGTTTTGTATTCTTTACTAATGCTAACAGCATAAAATCATAGTAGAAATGTTTAGATTTGAAAGTACTTAAACAATTCCAGAAAAATTGTATTTTTTTAATATATTTATTCTTTCCAATGTAGACCCACATGTTGGTATTTTTGAACAGAACAAGAGAATATTATCCGTTTCTCCTAAGTCTCTGCTTGACAGAACGGCAGCTGCTCCATTTCAAATAGAAATAGCTTATATTCAGAAAAGCTAGGCTTTTAAAATCTGAGTATCAACATTCAGCTTCCTAGTCTGACTGAATCACTGTGTCTGTATCTGTACTATATATTCTAAACCAGCTAAGGGGTGGATGATGCGCTGTTAGGAACAACTTCTAATGGGATTTTTTTAAAGCATTTTCTAAAATATTTATTAAAATTCTTAACCTTAAGCCATATTTTGATACTGTATATGAAGAGTCTGTTTTTCCTCTCAGGCTGACATGCATGGTACTCTGACCTTTGTACTGATTCCCAGTCAGCAGAGCAAGCCGCCTCCTGCCAAGGAGACAGTTGTAAGTAGCTCTGCAGGTGTTCTTGTGCTTGGTGATATGTACTTTGTTTTACCTGTAGTGTGTAAAAAGTTCTTCTGCAGGTCCTTTACATTGTGGAACAAACCCAAAACTTAGCCATTTTAATGGATTTTAATTGTTACCAGACTAACGCCTGAATTAACTGTTGGAAATTATTAATGATCTTAAACTGAAACTCTTAGTACAATTTTAACTCAGTTTCTGAAAGAAATTGTAAAAGTAGAACTTCCTGTGGTTCTGAGCTTCTTATTTTGAATTTCTGTATTTTGTGTGTGTGTGTGTATATATATATGTATGTATTAAAAAAACTTGGATTGTTAAAACTTGCAAATATGCTTTGGGAGGAAGAGATAGCTTTAACAGTTTGAAGAAAGAATGCCCAGACATTAATGATTGGTGACAATACTTTACAAGTGAAACTTCACTTAAAGCCCAGCAAATGGGTTTCAGTCTGTGTATTTATTAGGTACTTCAACCAATCAGAATATATCTGATAATATTTAAATGCAAAGAACTTAAATAAGTAGCTGGGGGAGGGGTTGTCTCCTACAATGGTGAGTAAATTGTGTGTTAAATTCAAGGCTTTACATCCAACCTAGCACAACTGTGTCTTTTCCATTGCTAACCTAATGATTCCATTCTGGTACTCCTGTATGCCACAGATAAAGTTTCCATTTTATAGAAGCTTGGAGTTTTTATATGTTGTAGCTCCACTGCAATCACATGAGGACAAGGTTTAATACTTCAGAAGTCATTGGGATGTTTTTCTTCTGTTTTTACGTTTCATCTCCTACAGATACACGTGAAAGCACATTTTGACTACGATCCCTCTGATGACCCTTACGTCCCCTGCCGAGAGTTAGGCCTGTCTTTTCAAAAAGGAGACATACTCCATGTGATCAGTCAAGAAGATCCAAACTGGTGGCAGGCTTACAGAGATGGAGATGAAGATAATCAGCCATTGGCAGGCCTTATCCCTGGTAAATAAAGCTCTAGAAAAAGCTTGACAGTCAAGTTAGTTATCATAGCCACAGGAGCAATACTCAGGTTTTCAAAGACTTGTGTACCCTTAAATATATCAGTGTCTTTGAACCATTTGCAACAGAGCCTACTGTTGGGCATCTTCATGTATGGAGTTAAACACAGAGTAAAGCTACTGCTTTCACTGCACCTTTCAGGATCTGCTCTCCTCTTCCTTTATTCCTCCACCATGGGGGTGCTGCAGATTCACAGTTCCCTCTGCTGGCTGCAGCAGCGATGTGAGACTGCAGCCCACTTGTTCTCTGGAGATGGGCACAGCTCTGAGGTTTCCTACCTTTTTCAAATAAACTACTTGATACAGTACCTTTTTTGAGGTCACTTTTCAGCATGTTTTCACTTAACAAAGGGCTTCAGTTGCTTGTGACAGTCAGACTTCCTTTCTCACGGTTGGTGGCCTTTGGGTTAACAGGGTTTTCAGACACTGAAGTCTGTTCATAATTTTTGCATTGCAGTATGTATTGCAGCCTAGTTCATTAAAGATCTGCTGCTCTGTTGAACACAGTGAATAAAAGACTTTTCAAATTCCATAGAATATCACGCTGTAACTTTATGGTGCTTGAATAAGGTGAGAGAAACACTGATTTAAATACAGGCTAATCTATTTTACATTCAAGTTCAAAATATTTAATATAAATAGAACACATTTGACATACAAAAATAATTAGAAAATCACCTCATCATAGTGGGGAAATGTAGTCTTTCCAGTAGTTTCACTTTTCCAGGCAAAACTGTGTAGTATAGTACAACTGCTCTGCAAGTCTCTGTTGATGAATATATTTTTCGAGGTAATAAACCAGTTTTGCAGCAATTTTGGTTTCTCTTATAAAATTTTAATTTCTCTTTTAAAATTTCTTTTGTATGTTACTTTCTACTAGAACCTTCAGAGATGTAAAAGCTTAGGAAAGAGTCAAATGAGTAAGTCATTACAAAAAAAGCATAGAAATGGTTTCTAAATGTTAATGACTCTTGTGCTTTTTTTAATGCATCTAGGAAAAAGTTTTCAGCAACAAAGAGAAGCAATGAAGCAAACCATAGAAGAAGACAAGGAGCCTGAAAAATCAGGTGGGATATATGCTTCCCAACTGAAAAAAAAATGTCTTATAGCTGTGTTAATTAGTGTTACATGGAACCTTGTCATGGTGGAGTTGCAGTAAATTCTCCTGGTGATTTTTTTTGTAATACAAGTGGGATGATTCTTTGCAATTCTTCATGTAAATACAAGTCTGAATTTAACACTTTGTTGAATAAATCACATGGGTTTTTCACAACTATGTGCGATGTAATTAGGATGATGTAGCGAATTTGGAAAGCCCCTTTTTTCATAAGGAATTTTATCTGCCACGGCTTGGTTGAAGTCCTTGACATTTGCTTAATACATCAGACCGTTGTAATCCACAAAAGGATATTATGCCTTTTCAAAACTGCAGAATAAGTTCTCCACTTTAAAGATCCAAACAGTGGGTGGAATAGGAAGATTTTTGTTGTATGGGTGTTTGATTGTCATAATTTTTATTTTGGTTAGGAAAACTCTGGTGCGCGAAGAAAAACAAAAAGAAACGGAAAAAGGTTTTATACAATGCAAATAAAAATGATGGTAAGGAACAACTTTTGCACAATGTGTGTAATTATAAACAACTATAAAAGATTCTGCAAATAGCCTTGTGAAAAGAATGCTGAAATTCAGGATATGATGTTAGAAATACTAGCAGTAAGTTCTGCGTGAGAGCAATACTATGTTGTGTTGTAGCATTTAGTGAAAGATGTAAAAGAAGTGAAAGGATTTGTAGGGTTATTTGGTGTCTTTATTAAAGACCAGATGATAGGGGAAAAAAACAGCTTTTTTAGGCATAGAAGCACTCACAATTTCACAGTGATGAACCAATTTATTATGGCTTTGTAATATCATCTCACTCTGCATAATTAAATTTCATAAATGGAAACTTTCTTCACAGAGTTTTTAAAGGCTATTTATACTATGGTCTTACAAAAATACTTTGGGATTGGGATGATTGTTGCTGCCACTGGGTATAAAGTGTTACTCTTGTATAAAAAACTTGTTTTTTGGCAAAAAAGTTGTTTCTTGTATTTATGCTGCTAGTTGTATGAGGAGTAGTAAGTGGAAACATTTTTTTCTTCCCAAGAAAGGGAAAAAATTCTCATCTTACTGGGCATGTGATGATCTTTGGGCTCCTGTTGCTTTGGTGACTCAGGGTTAGATGCTGGGCAGAGAGTCAGGAACTGTCTGAAATCTGATACTGCATGACAGGCAATACACGGAACTGGCAGTAGAGTATGTTGTGACTGTTTTATTGTTCTCTCTCAAGATTATGACAATGAGGAAATTTTGACCTACGAGGAAATGTCACTGTACCATCAGCCAGCAAATAGGAAACGTCCCATCGTTCTGATCGGCCCCCAGAACTGCGGCCAGAACGAGCTGCGGCAGAGGCTGATGAATAACGAAGTGGATCGCTTTGCCTCCGCAGTGCCCCGTGAGTGTGACAGCAGATAAGGTTCCTTATTCTGAACCTTGGCTGCAGGCAAATCCTATTGTGTTGGAAATGGTAATTAGGAGCTTGGGGGTTTGGGGCAGGATATATTGAGCTCTTGAAGAAAGGACAAATAAAATTATCTTGTGTGTGGCAAAGAATAGCTCTGGGAAGTTAATGCAAATCCAGTGTTACAAACACGATGTTCTAGAGGCATTATAAGACATGCATTTATATCGGTTTGAATAAAATTGGAGCGAGTTACAGAAGTTCAAAAAAAGAAACCAGTATATTGGGCAAAAAATTTTTCACCAAATGTCCTGCGTAAATTTAAATTTAGGTGGCTTTAGTGCCCTCCCAAACCACTTGTATTTCAGTAAATATTATATTTTTAATGTCTAATGTACCCTAGATTATGTTTGCAAACAACTTAGTAATATATGTTTGCTGAAAAACAACTAATAGCTGTTTTCACATTCAGAACACAACTGCACAGTTAAAACTATTCCTTTTGTAGCTTACTATTTTTTTCCTCTAGATAATGTAAAAGAGACCTCTAAATTAAGTTTGACAGCTTAATCTGACCAGGGATATTTATTGTAGAAAATAAAATACACGGATTTCTTGGATATTTTCTGTGTTGGGTTGGGGGGGTGTGTGTTTGCATGGTTAGCAATATGCCTGCTAAGAGAAATACTCTTTCTGTTTTTCAGTTCTACACATGTATCACTGTCTTGATTTCTTTTTTGTCTCTCTTTTGTAGATACTACTCGGAGTAGGCGAGAGACTGAAACAGCTGGCAGGGATTACCATTTCATCTCCCGACAGGCATTTGAGAGCGACATAGCCGCAGGGAAGTTCATTGAATACGGAGAGTTTGAGAAGAATCTCTACGGTACAAGCATAGACTCCGTGCGGCAAGTCATCAACTCGGGCAAGATATGCCTTCTAAATCTTCATACCCAGGTATGGCAAAGCTCTTGCCTGTCATGTTTTAATTGTAGAAGCTACTGTGAATATCTATAGAGCTCTATCTGGTTGATAAAATGAGTGTGTTTTCTAGATCCATATTCATGTTTATGCCAAGTTTTCTTTCAGTGATACTCAGTTGACTCTGTTCAGTTCCCTGTTTGCAAATATGCGCATCTTCGTCTGTGCTGCAGGTGATAGGGGCCTTAGTTTTCACTAGCTTTAAGTATCTGGAAACCATCTATATTTAAAAATGGATTAAAATAAGATTTGTCTCTCCATCTTCCAATTACTTTGTGATCTCTGGGGTTTTTGAAGATGGAGAGGAAATTGTTTGTCATTATAGTTGGAAATTGTATTTCAGGAATGTGCAGTTTCCAGATACAGTTCAGGATTGAAGTACATCACATCAATAGTATTGAAAAACGGTTTAGCTGTGACCTTTTTGGTTATGAAGAGAAAAACTATGCTTGCATACCTCAGTTTGGAAATTTAGTCAAACATGGTAAGAGGCTGAGTCCTGGAATGCAGCCTGTTTTCTGATACGTATTATATGTATGAGGTCTTCTGCTGTTGTAGATGCTGCAAAAGAAGCCCTAAAACTCAGCCACATCAGTAAAATCTGGTAGTATTGAAGCTATAGTTAGTCATCAATTAGTCATTACCAGTTGGGACCATGTGATACTTTACTAGCATAGCTCGTGGGTATTGCAAAGCATGTCATGAGATGAAAATTCATAACTCTTTAAAAATTTATCTAATTCTGTGGCTATAAAAATTTATCTGAGACAAGTTGTTTGTCCCAAGACAGAGAGAGGGAGCCTTTTGGAAAAATCAAACAACAGTTTGGTTCTCTGCATTTCCTGTCTCTCAATATAAATGTAACCTGACAAAACAAAATGCTACACATACAGTAATAGTGCATCTGATACTTTGTATTTTAATCTTCAAAACAGAAAAGGTTACACTGTAGTTTTTCAAGTAAACTGTAATATTTAAAAACTCTTCTCTCTGTTCAAAGCTGATACCTTTCCTTAGCATTGTAAGATGCTTACTTCAGTGTAGCTGACCTTTTTATTGCTTTTGGATACCAAAAGATCTGTTCCTTCAGTTCAGTTACGAAGAATATTCTTGAACAAAAGTAAATATTTCAATTTCATGAAGCTGAAAAATGTTGGAATATAAATTTCGTAGGAAATGGTGTCTGAAGTCTGAATACGGTTACGGTTAATTCTATTGCTGTTAATATATTGTACAGTTGTGTTTGAAGAGTATATTATCAATTACAGCATGTGAATAATGCATCACTAAATGTCCTTTTCCTGGGTGGAACTGTTAAATATTTAATCCTATTTTTGCAGTCACTGAAAACACTACGTAACTCTGACTTGAAGCCATATATTATATTTGTTGCACCACCTTCACAAGAGAGACTACGTGCTTTGTTGGCCAAAGAAGGGAAAAACCCAAAGGTAAGGTGTCTTACACTTCTTCTGAAACCATGCTGGGTTTGATGAACGAATGCATGTACTCTTTCCTTGGAATTGGGACACAGTAATGGTAGTGGCAATTACCACTGCAGTGAATCAGTGTAGTTGTGCTCCAGGTTGGCAGGCAGACCATGCTAAGGGAAGGGTTCACTCAGGATGCTTTTGCCTAAAGGGATGTGAGAGGTGTTAGACAAGGGAATGCACTGCTAATTCAGTAATCCTGTGGCACAGTGTCTCTGCACTGGGATCCCTCCATTTGGGTACAAAGACATGACCTTTTATTTCAAAACTGTGGAAAACCCAGTTTTGTCCTTAAGTAAACCTGAGAGTAATTCTATGGAGCAAAGGATTACTGGTTTTCATTTCAGAACTTACCTGCCTTTGGAAAAGTATTTACCTGAAAATCCAAAACTCTTCAGATACAATTATTTTAATGCTTGATCCTGTGGGATCACTTCTTCATTTTTAACCAGTCATGTCCAAGATCTGAGTTCATGAGATTATTTAGTTATTCAGAAGTTAGTTCTGCAGAATGGACTTGAAAGCCAAAGATTAAACCAGGACAAAGTTCCTTATCAGGCTATGATATACCAAGTGCTTATTGCTCAGGCAACGGAATAGATTCATTATCAGCTTTTTAAATGAAATCTGCCCTGTAGTGGTTGGCGGGAGCCCTTTGTCACCGCAGTATCTTCAAAATACTAACTGAGCATAATTGCAGTTCATACTAAGGAAAAACAATCTTCCCAGCATAACTCACAGTTATTTCTAACACGGCTGTTGGTCAGGAATCATAACTCACTGTGTTCTATGGCTGTGTTGTTTTGTTCTCCTTGTTTGATGCAAGGGTGATTTATTACTTGTGTGCAAGATCTAAAAGTCCATTAAAGTCCAAGTGTTAAAACAGAGGAAATTTTCTTTTTTTCCTTTCGTCCCCCTGCCCCCAAGTCAAATATAATCATAGTCTTTAAATGGGTGTGTTTCCTCCTTTGTGTTTATGCAGTGGAGGAAACTATATTTTATATAAATATTACATCTTGTGTATGTTCTGGATTTTTATTGCAGTAGTCAAGGAATCCATTTGCAATAAAAAGGAATGCATTTCTTGGTGTTACGCCGTGCCTGTTTCCTTTCAGATTAATTGTACTGGAGTTGTGTTTATTTCAGTTGGGTACATGCTACCAAGTTAAACCCCTTCCCTGATAAAGAAAAGGGTATTTCTTGCATGTATGCCCTAATGTTGCTCCGATTTTATCAAGACTGTATAATGACTAAGAAAAAAATCCTGAAGTTCCTTTTGAAATATCCTCCCTAGCAAATTAACTCAAAAATTATACCTGAATATTTCTTTATACAATACAAAAATAAGTTGAGAAAAATAAACACACTTTTAGAATCTAAGTGTAAGAAAAATTCTGAAATCAAAACATTTCTACTTCTGCCTTTGTATCATTTATCTACACTGCAATATTCTTGCTTTTGACAGCTCCCAAATGGTGTATTCCATATTTCTGCAATGTAATTCACCTGATGTTATGATGATTTGGTGAAATTTAATGCGTAACTCTCGCTGTGTATTGAACAATTGTCACCAGTGACAGCTGTCTCCTTTGGCTGTTTGGTGTTGGTAGTGCAAGCAGAATGCTGTCTTGTTCTGCACTGTTCAGACTTTGTCTTAGCCGTCTCCAGTCTCCTTCAGTGAGATCAATGTTGTGCAATGAGCAGTGCTAGATCTTCCTCATTTTCTTCAGTTTGGGGCAGTTATTTACTCTTTGCCAGTCATACCCAGTCAGGATTGTCTTGAATGCCCTTAGCTTTCAAATATAGATCATGGTTGAGTGTTCCTGTAAACTTTTCAACAGCCGATGGCAACACCATGAGAGTTTGTGTAAAAAAAATTGAGTCGTTCCCTTTCCCCACTGTTACTGTGGGGGACAGGCTTACACACCTACACTAACTCTCTGTTTCTGATTGCAGCCAGAAGAGCTGAGAGAAATCATAGAGAAGACAAGGGAGATGGAACAGAACAATGGCCACTACTTTGATACAGCAATTGTGAATTCTGATCTTGATAAGGCGTATCAAGAGTTACTTCGGTTAATAAATAAGCTCGACACAGAACCCCAGTGGGTGCCCTCCACCTGGCTACGATGAGAGCAGTTCCAAGGGACAAATGGACTTCAGTCTAGTTACCCTTCCAAGCAGATCATGTGTAGGTCTGCCCAATTCTAGTATAAATGCATGTGAGCTCTAGAGCTCAGTGGCTGCATCCTTTGCCAGTGAAATTGCGTATTACTGAAAAATACGCTGATCAGCTTGTGAGCCAATTTAACTGATGTAAAGATTGTCCAAGCTTTCTTTCTCTGTGGTCTAGAAATGGAGGCCATGTCAGTACTAAATTCTAAAGCTTTAGATAGATTTTTTTTTTTCCCAACAACTACTTTTATACATAAATCCACCTTTTTTAACTTAGAATCACCCTTATGACAAAGATTTTAAGTGTGTTTGTGTGTGTGTATATATATAGTCCATGCTGTCACATAGTTATAAATATGAATGTTATTTAACACTTAACTTAATGACTTTGTGGGACGTGATGCTAGTTCAGGAACATAATTCTACAGATCATTGGGCAGAGAAATAATCTACACTTGAAAAATGTCAATGAGAAACCTCTCCTGTTCAAAAAATACATAGAATGAAGATGCTGCTCTGGTCTGGAGCTGCCCTGTGGGGCTTGAGTTAATATTTTAATTCTCAAACATTCCACTTTCTAATAGCACTGTAATTGCAAAATGTGTATAATGTAAATATTTCGATCCTTGTGTCTTTTTAGTCAGACTTTTAAAATCAGATTTGACTGCACAGTAATTTTAGGTCCAATCAAAGATGACTATTATATTGAACTTTTAGATGTGATATTTTTATGCTATTTTCTTTAAAACATACTGACTGATTGGAGCCGCTGTTTTTCACAGACCTGTAGAAACAGAAAGGCAGAGGTTATATTTTTGTGAAAATATATAGTTATAAGACATGCTGCTTGAAAGTCAACTAAAATTCTCATGTTTTATAACAGAATACTGACTAATACAGACTGAGGTGCTGAACATTGGAAGACAGTGGGGTTTTTTAATCTCTGCAAATGGTTCATGTTGTGGCTGCTGGACTAACGGACAACTAACTGGAATTAAAATAGCTGAATGTAGCTACTGTGTTATGAGTATTGTAATTCACTAGCCAACATATTGTCCTGCATTTGCTCAGTACTGCAGTGAAAATATCTGTAAAACACTGGTAACTGACTGAGAAGTCACAAGAAAGGGGAATATTTTTAATGGTTAAAACAAAGAACTTGAAACAAGGGAACAAAAGGCAAGGTTTGTATCCTAATGCATTCTGCAAAGTAGATGGGAACATCTCTGCATCCTCAAATGATTCTGGCTGTGAAGATTTAACTACTGTGGCTGTGCATCCGCAGTAGGGCTGTTGTCGCTGACACTAAATGAGTAATAGTATCTTGGCTGGTTTGGGTTTGGGTAGCACAAAGAACCTTAACTGTGAATATCTCTTTTAGCCATAGCATATCTTTGTTCCTACAGATAAAACACTGGAGTTATGTCAATGTGTAGTTCACTCCTGTCTAATGCTGAAGGATGAAAAAATAGTCACTGTTTTCCATTCTGTCTTGCATATATTCTTTCTTAAAATGTTCATGGAACAAATTCACCCCCGTAGTTAAAGAGCTCAAAGTATAGAGCAGATATAAAGAAATTGTCAGATAACTGTCCTAGGTACTGAACTAATAATCAGTACATTTTTGTATTGAAAAATTGAAGTATAGAGTGCATTCCTGTCTTGCTAGAAAGCAAAATTATTTGCTGGTTTAATTAATATTTAGGGCTGGAAAGCAATTAAGCAATTAGTGGGGATGAGTAATGATGCTTCAGAAAGAAAATGGGGTGGAAACATGAATATCTTAGTTCAAATCAGTGTTAGAAATAATACTGTGCTACTGTTGGCCTAAGGGCTAGATATTCAAAATTATGGCTTTTGCCTCACATTGCAGGCATGTTCTCAGTTTCATCCATAGTTTATGACAACAACAGTGTTCAGGTATATTGGAAAAACTGTATCGATTCTACCCTTTTTAAAGAAAGATGATTGTAGATGTATTAGGCTTTTGGGTATTGAACGCTTCTGGACAAGAAGGTGGAAAGCAGTAAAACATGCTGAGTAAGGTTAACCTAGCTCAGCTATGTAGGTGCTGTCCAAATTCTGCCAGTCACAATCAGCTGAAGGTGGTTGCTGAACCCCCTTAGGTATTCAGTGTTCATAGGCAGCATCAGTCTCAGTAAATCATGCCATTAATGTTGTTTCGCTCATGTTTGTCTCCCTCGTTTTTCTGAAATGGTGTACAGAATCTGCTTTTATACAAATGAGCTTTTGAATGTAGACTTAAAAGCATATTGCTTGAAGTTCAGCTCTACTCCCTTAATGCCCAAGGCACACAGAACTCACTGACATCCATACAGAGGTGCTATGATAGCTTTTAACCAGTGTTAGCTTTGTCTCCTGCTGAAAGAAAGGGCTTGAGCAGCACTGAAATAGGTACCTGGCTGTCCATCTGCTGCCAGCTCGGACCTGGAACTACCTTGTGTAAGAAATTATTCTGTCTTGTTTAATGAAGAATGTGTGCTAGTTCCCTTGAGAAGAAAATAGATAGACTTCACTGGTAAAACTCTTCAACCTTATCCTAGGCTTTGTAGTGAGCTGTATCAGACTGAAATGAGGGTATCTGCATTTTTACCAGTCCAGATTCAATTAAAAAGAAATGTTAGACGAATTGCATAAAAGAGTTTTTGAATGTAATTAAATGTGACTTTTTAAAATATTAGATGGGGGGTTCCATGCCTTAAATAATTAAGGTAACTTTACTGAGAGCTGTGGTTAGCCCCACATTGTACTTTTATACATATATCTGCACTCTGTATTTTGAGACATCATGAACTGCGCACTAATGTAAAAATGTAAAATATTGCTAGATTTAAAATAAATCACTGTACAATTTTACGTCTTGTAGTGGATCTTGGGAGTCTTCTTTCTGCCACGTTGCTGAATGTGTGAAACATCCTGTGACCCATCAGTGCCCTACAGGATGTTCTGTGCACCTCCTGACATCCATCCTGTGGGAGAGGCAACAACAGGTCTGCAGAGCTCCAGTGTGTCTCTTTCAAGCTGGATCTGTATCTTACAACAGACTATGGACTTACTATTCAGCTGTGCTGTCTGCAGCGTCACAAGAGAAAAGAAATGGCCTTATTATTCATACAATTCTAAAATATTTTTAAAGATGTTAATAGAAATTTATTTCCTTGCACTTATCCTGCATTTGTAGTTAAGTGGTGGATCATGTTTAAAACAAGATGCCTACTTTGACTAAACTGGACTTGTAGTACTAGAAACCATAAACTGTTAGTTCTGGGGCATGTGTTCAGTTTACTGATTGCAAACCAATGTCTTCAAGAAAAAGAACACAACCAATGTGTTCAAGGAATGACTGGGCCTGGCACTTGGTGCTGTGGACTGACAAGGTCGTGATTGGTCAAAGGTTGGACTCAGTGATCTTAGAGGTCTTTTACAACCTAAATGATTCTGTGCTTCGGTCTTTAGGAAAACAGCTCTTCAAACTGAGCAGGGTTCAGTGACAGCCTGCTGATCAGCCACTCTCCTGGACTCCACTCATCAGCCTTGGACATGAGAATCACAGGAAGGATGGACTGCTGTACATTCAACCCTGCTTTGCTTGCCAGCCTACTGAAGCAATGAAGATTTGCAGCAACATGTAACTAGATGGTTGTTTTTATGTGCTTTTGGCAGGAGGGAGCCATTTCTCCATGGTTACTTATTTAAAGCAGTAAAGATTAAGTAAATGTGGGCACAGGCTGTACGAGATGTGCTCAGTGTGGTTTCCAAGTCAGGGGCAGGGGGTGAAGCAGAGGTTTTATTTTGAAATCAACACAACAAGCTTTTAAGACTCATCTTCTAGCAACTCGAGCCAGACACGAGGTATTTTAGCAGATAAAATTTACACTTGTTTCTAGCACAGACAGTACACAAGTTGGCAGAACCTCTGATTAAAACCGTAGATATTTTAGGCCAATGTTAACAATCGTGCAACAAAAATATATCACAGAAGACTGTGGATTTCATTAACAGGTTAGAAAACTAGAGTTTCCTTTACAGGCTTTTGACTTCAGCTGTGCCAATACTGGCTCTAAGCAACTTGAACATTACTGGTTCAGCAGCAAAGAACATGACATGCATCTTCCTCCCTAAGTAACATTCTTCTCTGCTTGTACTAAGGAGGGGAGCAATTAGCCAAATCTGATTAGGCAAATCCAGAGCCATCCTTCAAAAAAATACAGCTATCAACAGTCATTCCTACTAAGTGAAGAAACAGGCTGAACATGGAATAGAAGGCTTTCCCGACAGTAAAGTATCTGACCCATTTCTGCCTTTCTTCCTGTGCTGTAGTCAAGTTCCCAGATTTCTAATCTCCCAGGAGAAATCCACAATCCATTCAACTCAAGATTTGGACACCAAATGAGAAGCCACGTAAGTATGTTGGAGGCAACATGTCTTGAATTATATTGCAACTGGACATTCTGTATTTTGGGTCCCCTGCTCCACATACAACCACAGTGCAGGGTTACTCAAAGAGAAGGTCTTCATCCTTCTCTTCTGCTAAGAGATTGGCTGGCTCAGTTTCCCCACCAGCAGCCCTTCGCAGCTCCCGTTCTTGATCAGACTTTTCTTTCAAGACTTTTTTCTTTTCCTGGATCTTTTTTAGCCTGTGAAGAGAAATGCAGCTTTATCTGTGAAGCAACTATGTTTTTATACAACAAGTTAGCAGCTAGGATGCCTTACAACTTGGATTTGATAAAGCTGCCTGGAAAAGTTCCACAGGAAACAAAAATCTGTAACAAATATCAAATTTGGCAAAATGGCAAAAATAAAAGGCTTTTATTGCTAGCTTTTATTGCTGCAATTGAAAAGCTTTGGAAAACTATCAGTTAGGTTCTTGACCCTAACCACTGCATCACGCTACTCTGCTTGTCTTTAATTAAGTTCATTCCTCTTTCATTCATTTCAGGTTTGACATTTGTGTTTCAGGTAGCCCAGAACATTGCCTTTATTGGCAAAGGTGTCCTTAAAGCAGAACACCTCCGTGTACTATATCACATCATTCCCTCTGGAAGAACAATGACAGCTATGCACAACTTAATGGAAGGGATTCATTTATAACTTTCAGGCAAGTAACTGGTGAGCTCTGAGTGCCCAGCTCTGGAAACTCAGCATGCAGTAAGCGTGAAGTCATGTTTAACAGTGTTTGCTGCCAGATTTGGTGAATAGTTCTCCTAATTCCCTTCTGAGGAATGGTCTATTTTAGGAAGAGACCAGTCTAGCCTTTTGGTATTTACCTGTAGAATTCCTCTCGTTCTCGTTCATCCAGTTCTGTGATGATGTAAGAAAGAGTACGCTCAATCCTGGGAATAATCACTAAAAAAAATATAAATAAGGGACTTGTTGTGACTGCTGTTATATTAGCCAGAAGTCATCTAATGTAGTGCACAGATATTGTTTGAAGTCAATCTAGTAATTCTTTTGGCTGAGGGAAATTTATGTCTTTCATAGAAGATCATACTATTTCCTGATGGACAAGTACACAAAATATTAAAAAGTCCTGAGAAGTGGGCAAAATTTGAATTAAAATGATGTTCTTCCATCACATTGTTTCAGAAACTTCTGTTCAGTATAGCATCTTTACTCAGAATTATCTCCGTTTAAAAAGGCCATCATGAAAACAAATACTCAAATACAACACAGTCATAAGAGAAAAGATAAGACACTAAACACAGCTTTAACACCAAACTGCGCAAGCTCTGTGTCAGAATCATTTGCTGAAAGAAGAAACCTGTTATCAGCACTACCAAAATTATTTAGAAGGCTGCAGAGGAAACCTTTTCTAAGTCAAATTCTCAGTGATAAGCTGCAGATAAGGCCTGCCATATTCAAAGAAACCAGTCTATGTAAATCTGCTGAAAAGGATGATTTGGAACTGGACTGAAATACGTCATTGTGTATGTGAAAAAGTGATTAAATCCAGGACATCAAAACTCAGCAACATGAAACAATCAAAGCATTCTGGACACTGCAGCAAATGGAATCACAGCCAATGCTGAGATTGTAGTAGTACTTAAGAAATGGCAAGAAACATATTTACAAAAAAGAACACTAAGGATAAAGAATTCAGATCAAAGAAAAATACCAGGGTATTGACACAAGGACTGTTCCATCCAAAACCAAGAAGTCACCAGCCTCTCTACTGGGCACTACCGTTACAGTTTTAAAGTTTATTAGAATAATTTGAAGTTAAATATACTTTAGTTATTTGACGTTTATTATGCTAGCTATTGGAACATCTTAACACATAGAAACATCATATCTTTTGCTTCTAGTTAACAGGCTTCACCGGTTAAGTCAAAGTCACTAGCAGGGACTGCAGAATGTTTGTAAAACTTTTGCCCTGTAGGTTCTTAATACAATTTCCTGATTACTTTCTCATGTTTGCCTATTCATTTATCTCTGTGTCCTCCAGTCCACTCCACTGGGCTTTTAATTTTTTTTCTTTCTTGCAATATGCTTAATTGTAATGCTTTCTAGAAAGCATTCTTGAACTGGTGAGAAATTCTACTAACAAGAAGGAGAAGAGTGACTTCCTTGACCCTGCTCCTCATCCTGCATGGAGACAGAAAAATGTTATGCGTCTCAAATGGAAAAATACTCACCATGTTCAATTGCATTCACACGTCTGTTTGTTATTTTAATGGCTTCATCCAAAGTAATAAAGGATGTCTGATGGAATGGGATTAAATAATTAATACATAACAAGGCAAATTCAACATTTCCATCAATTCTGTAGACAAAACCAAATAGCACTTGAAAGCCAAGTCTATAATGTAGCTTTATAAACTATGTCCTTGATAGCAGCAGAATGTTTTCTACTAATGTCACTAGCACACTGAATACTGCACATTAGCGGTTACAAATACCAACTCTCCAAAATAGTTCCTTCTTAGCATTAAGGAATAAGGATTTCTCTGAAGCAGTAATATGGCTAGAAAAGGTTTGTAACTTTGTACAGCACTGGGACTAGATTAAGCTACAAGTACTGAGACATGGTACTTTCATTTCAGAAAAGTGAGAAACCAATGATCCCGTTCTTTTTTAACTCCCACCAACCTGTAACGAGGCCAGTTCCACAAGCAGTTCCACAGCTTTGGCATAGTTCCTCTTCAGCTTAGCCAGCTGTTCTCCACCTCTGGCCAAGCCAGTCAGCTCATAGCCTGAAAAAGAAATAAATTGTTACTATTGCTACTATAGTGTTTCCTTACTAGATAAAAATTAATACTTTACACTCTACAGGGATATAAAGAGCTCATCAAGTAAGATGCTAAAGCCTTTGTCCATTAACAAATTGTAGTGGTTTATGTTGAGCATGTTGCTGGTAAGACTTAGCAGTTTCAAAATCTGGAAATATGAGACAAGTCTTCTCCTCACATGAAAAACTCACTGATTTAGGAAAACGGAATCTATTAGAGTCCCTAATAATCCTTCTGTGTTACAGGACCGGGGCAAAGCATCAAAGGAACTAAGTACCCCTATGTCTGTGATGTAAACTGACTTACCATCAAGACATGACAACTATTTCTGTACGAGCATGGAACAGCCGTAAGTACATAAAGACAGAAAACACTTGGGTTGTACTTACTGTCCCCTCCTTCCTGGTAATGCTCAAAAACTGGCAAGGTTACACCTGACAAGAGCAAACAAAAATGCATGTAAGAGAGTTATAGATTTATTAAGTACAGCTCCCTTTTACCCCATTTGCTTCTAATTATGTAATGTCACAAGCACATATTTTGTTTACAAAATATTCCTACATAGCTTGGAACGATTAAGTCATGCTGGTTCTGACATATAATATGGAACTTCAGAATTGTGTTGAGGTCATGGAGATCAAGACCCATGGAAGATTCAGGGAAGTATTCCAGTTTATTCAGTTTTATTATGTTTCTGTTTAGTAATACATTCCCTTTGCTTACGGAACATTTTAATCATTCAATCCTGATTTATATGTCTTCATAGACAAGTGTGGATAGACAGTTGCTTGGAATTTATTTAACTCTGAGACTTAATTTCCTGATCTATTTTCCAGTAAAGCTCTATGGAAGTTATGCTTTGTCTGAAGATACAGAAATTGGACTGCAGTTTACACACATTCATTTTATTTTATGAGTGGTAAATAACCAAATACAAAAATCATAAGCTGTATGTGAAAAAAACAACAAATTACAAGTTTTCCTACTGTTAGTTAAGTAAGGAAAAAAGGAGACAGTGTTTGGATACATTCCTGCCTATTTCCAAGTCTCCTCCCACAATTCCCTTATGAGTTGAAATACTCATGGCCTCGAAAAGAGTCACCTGCTACATTGTCTTTTTTAGCTCTGATCTTGACTTGTGCTTTGTTCACATTTTGGATCACGGTGGTACTGTAAGGAAGAAAACATACATCTTAATGAGGAAAGCTGAAGTGGTTCATTAACTCGTCATTATATACAACGCGATGCAGTTATCAAATAGCTGCAACGACCTGGAAAGTGTTGTCAGCTCAGTTCTCTATGCAATTCATTGCACAGTCTTAAAAGCTAACAGAGATGTTTTGAAAGAAATAGGTTTCCAGCAAAGTTTGGAGAAGACAGAGTCTTTGAAATGTAACTTTAAAAATGTCTGAGACCAAGTTTATAAAGCATAGCTAAAAAACTAGCCAGTTATCTGGCAAACTATTTTAATAACACTGAGTCTAATCAACCTGTGAGATTTCTTTCACAATGGAAGTGAAGGAATTTCAAGGCTTGAAATGCAAGCCAAGGCCACAACATTTTGTTCATTTTAGTTTCTAAGTGTTTGTTCTTTCAGACCATTAATGAGTTTGTTTACCCACTAACTACCATATTAACGAACTTGAACTTGTACAGCAATTCATCTTGAAGCATTCTAAAGTAACTTAAGGTCTTCCAAGAACAGGTCACTACAGCTAACTCCTCTGCTGAAGTCCAGTTTACTTACAGGGTGGAATCTGACTTGTGTATAGCTAAACACTGTGACTAGTTAGGACAGGAAACAGCACTATATCCAAATGAAAGGGCAAAAAGACTTTTCTTCAGCAGCAAGCAGATTACTACTGTGTTTGATCACTTGGCTCTTCCCCATTAGCTGGTAGTACCATCAGCTGAATCTCTAACACTTCCCCAGGTTTATTCCACAAGGTCTATGCACACTGGAATGAATTACGCAAACACCCTAGACAGAACTATAATTTATTAAAATACAATTAAAGTATCCTGCTGGAGGAAAAGGATTTGTTTCCCCTCTTGCATACAGCCCTCACTAGCCCTAGTGAGACAGAGGTCAGTGAGGCAGGAGACTAGAACAACTGGTAAAATCACTGTGTGACTTACTGGCAGAAAAGAGCACACATTACATCTGTCCTTCAAATTCACAAGAAAGACCAAATTAACAAATTGTCCAATACTCTGATATAAATTCTTGCTCCCCTACATTTTTGATTCCAAGATGCAAAAAGCAACACCTTCTCAAACCAATGACTTGGACAAAAAGAAAATTCTGTTAATCTTTCCACTTTGTTTAGCTTCCAATGAAGTATATGTTTTCATTGTGCAAGTTTTCTCTCCTGCAGTGATGTCTCCCACCTTCACATAACAGAATTCAGTTCATCCTGTTCACTGTCATCTTTTTTTTTAGGTGACTTTAAGAATTTACCTCTTTTTCCAAAAGAGAAAATAATTTGTTGATAGCTCTTTCCCACAGGTAGGACATCCTCACGCAAACCCAGCAATTCTCACCTGAAATCTCCTGCTGTGAACTTTGCCTCAGCAAGTGAAAAGGCAGCTTCTCTCATCACCTCACCCATCAGCATCTTAGTCTGTTTAAAAAAAATATAAAGGTAGCAAATATAAGGCACGTTGTTACTCCTTTTCCAGGATAAATAACTAGCAGCATAAAGAGAAGAATGAGAAATTGAAACGAGTGAGAAAGTCCTATATGCATAGCTTACTCTAAAACTGCAAACTGTAATTCCCAGGTGACTGGCAAGAAAAAGAAATATTTCAGCTGTTTCACAGTGTAGAACTCATAGAAACAGCAAAAAACTTGTTTGTCTTAACAATCATAAAATTCTATTACATGGGGGTTAAATCACAACAATAAAGTGACTCAGTAGGAAAATACTCTTCTTTCACATTGTATGGAATACTATGAGACAGTTGAAGTTGTTTTTCAACATACAACCCTATACAGCGTAGCAGAACAGGAACGCACAACAGACAGAACAGACAGATTTCAAGTAAAGTGAGCCAAACAAAGGAAAATTCTAATTTACCTACCTCAATAATTTTCTTAAGGATCTGCCTGAATCGAAGCGTCAAAGCATCAGATTTTTTTTTCAAGAGGTTACGACCTGTTTGGGCTCCTTTCAAACGAGCTTTCATGATGGTCTGAGCCCTGGTAAGCAAAGGAATAAAGAAAAACCACCCTGCATCATCTGAAGGGATTAGGAAAAAAACTTACACGAAGTTTTCTGACATGCATATGACTGAAATTACGAAGCAACCGAGAAACACCATTGCAGTAAAACAAGATGGCCACTTCACGACAGAATTTTAGATTCCCATTTAAAATCAAGAGAATTCATATTTATCTCCACCATCAATGAGAACGACAAGGTTACTATCTGTGAAGTCAAAGCTCATGGAAAATTGACAAGACATCTTTCAGTGCTTCCACAATAGGAAAAAAGGGTTTTCATTTTTCTTCTGACTTACAAGTACCAGAAATCAAACTACTCCAAAAACCCACTGTCACTGTGACACTGGTATTGCTTTTAAGTTCTTTTACTGCTATGTCATCTTCTCAAAATCAGACAACACAGTAAATTCGTCATGTGGTCATAACTGCTGATGCCATGTTCTGATTTTATGGAGCAAGCAGATACAGCAGTTGTACATTCTGGTCTTCCTTAGCCTCATATGCTGCATAGGAGATTTACAAGCTGTTAAAGACAATCAAAAGCAGCAACATTTTAAAAGGGATATTGGTGAGTTAGCTGAGCTTTGTACACCCTTTACTTCCAGTAGCACACTTACAGATTTCTTGTATGAAATTAGGAACTGTAGTACTTTCTGCACACAGCCACTGTGCACAAAGGACAACGCTCAAGTCAAGTTTTTACACACTTCCTCTCTGACCTTGGAAAAAGTAAGTATAATTAAGACTGGAATCCATTACTGGCCACATCTACTGGCATGTGATGATAATAGCTCCATTAACATCTACCAAATACGTATAACTGAAAACCATGAATTCTTTATGAATGTTTATGATAAAAAAAAAAAATCAGAGAGTAAAACTGCGATTTTACTTTCCCAACAAGCAGGTGTCTGTCATCACCTTGAACTAACTTGTTTGTTCTGTTCACCACCTGCCAGAGACTGGCTGGCCTTCTAGTTCAAGCAAGATCTCACTCGCTCGGAGAGTGCAATAAACAAAGTTTTGTTTACTGTCAAGGAAACTGAGCAGCTTCTGGAATTGAAGATATCCAGCACAGAAGAGGCTCATACCAGCAAGCCACTTTATAACAATAAAAAAAACCCCCAAACCAAAATAAAAAGTAAACCTTGTGAAATCCTCTTCTGTCAGTTAACAAAATTAATTGTTGCAGACACAAGTCATCTTTATTTTGCCATTCTAACTTATATTCCTTTGAGAACACCACCCACATTATTGTCTATCACCTCGTTTGAAAGTGGGCTTGTAAATACTAGGCCTTTGTACGTGACCACCCTCGTGCCACAGTGACACATCACCCCACAAAACCTTTCAAAAGTAACTGAAGTGCCCCCTCCCTGGACACCTAAACCAAATGAAAAGAGCACTACCAAACAGCAGCAGTGAGACCAAATGACTTACTGTATGCAATAATTCATTTCTGTGTATGCAATAGTTTATTTCTAAACTAAATTTCAAAACAGAACCTTTACCATGTAATGTATTAATCTTTCCACATAAACTGTTACTTTATATGTCCTGAGCTCATACAGAGTGAATAATTATTATTTTATGTTTGAGGTTTTTCTGTCCTGCAAGGCATCCTTTTTATTATAAAGATTATGTGCATCAACCCACTTTTATGGAAGAAGATTTGAAACAGCCTTTCACCTTAAAGCAAAGTCTCTCTGTCCTGGAGGATTCCGAAGAGAAACTGAACAACATTATTAAACCAGCTATTTTATTCAATTGTTTGTGTTTGTTCCAATGTTGGCAGCTTTCTCAGCCTTCTCAGGAGACATCTGATTTCATGACAAATAGTTTGCTGTCTGGATCTGGAAAATTACCTGACTGTCCACTACACTGGGAGCACTTTACTTCCTTCTTCTTTTTTAACAATTTATGGCCGACCTCTCGTACAGCAGTACTGTCTGTTGCAAAGTTAAGGGAAGCTGTGGTTCCATTTGTCCGTTTTTCCTACACACGCATTCTACGAATTGCTCTTTTTTAAGTAAGGTTTGCGTAATCACATGATTTTTAAACACCACACGCGGCATCTCGGTGCGGGGCCCTGCCACGGCCCTGTGAGGACCGACAGAGCTGATTCGGAGCTGGAAGCGGAAAGTGAAGTTTAGGACTAGCGGGCCTCAGCTGCTCCATCACAGAACCGGGGGAGCCCCGCTCGGCGGCGCAGCTCGCACGCAACCGGCGGAACGACTCCCAGCGCCGAGCCCCGACGAGCAGCCCTGAGCGCCCCGACA
>VZTF01002621.1:2168288-2200423 GCA_013397755.1 Cnemophilus loriae
GGCCAAGGGGAGCCGGCGCCGCTCAGGGCCGCGCCCGGCGCGACGGCACCGGCACCGCGCCCGGAGCGCTGCAGCCCGCGGGACCGCGCTCCCCGGGCCTCCCGCCGGCGCCGTGCCGGAGATGGGCTTTTCCCGGCCCTCTCTCCGGGGCGGCGGCGGTCGCGGGGCAGCGCCCGTGTCGGCGGCGCTGGTCGGGACTGGCTCCGTTTCCGCCGGTTTCCGCAGACGTTGTGCGGCCGCGAGGGCCTCGGCTGAGGCGTGTCCAGCCTCTGGAAAAGATGGGTTCCAGCTTCGGCGCGATGGGCGTAATGTTGCCCCTGGGGATCTTCCGCAGACAGCCGAAATAAAAACCTTGTGACTGTGGGGAGAGGGGTGAAGTGCTGTGTGTGCTGAGCGGTGTTTGTCCGCTCTTGCTCGCTGTGGCTCGAGTTCGTTGCTTTGCAGTGCAGATTTCTCATGTACCCCATAAGTACCTGCAGGATTGAGCAGAGTTCCACTCAGTGGACTAGAAAGGCGAACTGTAAAGTTTTCCTTTTTAACCTTGGAGCTCTTTGTTCAGCTTTAACTTACACAAAGTATACAAAAGCTTCAGAGTATTTTTATAATGCTTTGCTAGTGTGTATTTCCCCTTTTTAAAAGTTAAGGATGGAAATAAGGGTGGACATGGTCTTCTGAATTGTGTGGCCATGTGTATATAGCATTTGGCAGTACCTTCCTACTCTGATTTTAGATTTTCTTGTAGCTAGAAAGCACTGGCACTGCTGTAAAGATCATGACTAAAACTTCAAAATGGTGACTAAAACAAACCTTCTGAAGGAGTAATCCATTTGACTCGGCATCTTAGGCTCTTGCTGTTGTAGAAAATTTTCTGTGTGAAACTTCAAGGCATAGACATGAACTAACTTAGACGTTTAAGGGCATATGGATTCATCATCAGAAAAATAAAGCAGTTTAAGCATTCCTTCTTACCACTATTTGATTATGAAATGTTGGGTTTGCCCTTTTTTTCTGAATGTATCATGAAGGAATGCTGCTTATTTCATGTGATTTTGTTGGGTTTTTTCCCCTCCTGACTAACAATCTGTTGGGGGGTGCTTTTTTGCCTTTTCAGTACTTCAGGTCAGGCTAGTTCTGATTAATGCCTTTGCTTTCTTTGCTGACAGTTGGCCTTTGGAGCAGGTCTTGGAGGATTACTCTGAACATCTTGTGCTGAGTTTAAAAGTCATCTGGAATTTGCTTCTCCTCAGTAGTACAGAAGCTTCCATCTGCCTCTTTATTTTCTTAGCCTCACATGCTGTCTTATTGTGTGCATACAAAATCCTCCATGAGCACTGCAGGCTTCTCTCTTATGTCCTCCTTCTCTTACAATTCAGTTGATGATCCTTGAGAGTCCCAACTCAGAATATTCTGTGAATCTGTGAAAATGTTACACAGTCTCATGAATTTAGATGCGTGCGAGGTGTGCAGTGCCACTTTTCCACTGCTTGAAGAATCCTTTTGGTTGTGCTGTGTACAGGTGGTATGACAATTGAAGTGGATAATGAAGTCCAGGTAGCAAAGCTTCTTCTACGTTAATGCAAAAAAATAACATCTTAGGAAGTGGTTGTGGTAATAGTACTTAAAATACAAGTTAATTTATGTTAATTTCTATTAAAACCTAAGCACAGCCTTATCCTAATTCCTACTTTTTCTGTCACTGTTCCTCTCTATCCTCCCCAGTCCTTGCTGGTTTATTGCTGTGTTTGTAGGAGAAGGCCATGATGTACTGTGAAATAAAATCTTTGGTTTTTCTGCTCGAATTCCAGAATGCCGGGACTAAGCTGTAGATTCTACCAACATAAATTCCCAGAGGTGGAAGATGTAGTGATGGTCAATGTTCGGTCCATTGCTGAAATGGGAGCCTATGTCAGCCTGCTGGAGTACAACAACATTGAAGGCATGATCCTCCTCAGTGAGCTGTCCAGGAGACGTATCCGTTCCATAAACAAACTCATCCGGATCGGGAGGAATGAATGCGTTGTGGTCATAAGAGTTGACAAAGAGAAAGGTATCTGGGGATATGGTGGGTGATATCAAGATTGAATTCCTAGACAGAAATGCAGATGAGCTAAGCAGGTGTTTGTGGGTTTTGCCAGGGCTACTTTTTTTTGGGCATTGAAGTAAAATAGATCATCACTGACTGTACCTATGATGCCTTCTGTTCTTCTGTGTCCTTTGGGAATTGGGTTAATGGAAGTAAATTACATCAGTAAAGATGTAACTGGGTCCTCACCAGATCAGTCACTGAACTATAGTGAAGTGGAATTTTCTTTTGATATCTGTGTAGATTTTCTAAGTCAACTGAAGAGAAGGATCATTTGCTAATATCTAGACATAAAAATCTAGATATTAAGCATTTAGTGCTCAACATCCGTCCTGTTTGTTAACAAGTCTCAAACCTTGTCGATAAAGGTGATGACAAGTATGTAATCATTGTGAATTCTGTAAGGGTGCAAGTTAAGATTGTACAGGCAATTTTGGTTTTTGCTGTCTTTTGAATGTTTGAATCTTTGAAGGTTTTTAAAATGTAAATTCTATTGAGAACATTTCAGATTTTGATAATACTGTTCCATGCAATCTCTAAAGTCTCTATCCAACTATACAGAAATAATAAACACTGAGCACATCTCCTAGAAATGTTACTGTTGGTATGATGTTTCTCAAGTTATATGCTTTTCTAGAATACTTCTGATACTGCAGTTAACTCTGAGAATAAATAATGAATGACAGGATAAGGAAAAACAGAGATGAAAGAAGGACAAGAATAAACTTATTTCAGATAAATCTGATGTGAAATAAGTTTCCCAGCATCTCTAATGAAATTTTACTTTTACAAATTAATTTTGTTTTCATATTAACAGAGAAACGCATCTGGAATTCATCTAGTGGTCTTCTGTTGAACTTACTGGAGAACCTGTAGTTTGTGAGAAATAGGTGGAGGCCTTTTCAAATTTAGAAGAGAGTTCCAAAGAATTTTTTTCATGGGCATTTCTTTCAGGCTGAGCCTATTTTACTGGGAAACCATTCAGAGCTAAACTGATGGGATGCCAGCCTTGAATTAAATTGTGTTGAGCACTACAAAAATATGCGTTAAATTTGCTTCTTTATACGCTCGAGTGATTTTTTTTTCCCAAACTCTGTACAGAAACAGCAAAATGAATCACTAGTTGCTGACATATTAGGAAAATTTCTTCAAAGTTTGCAGAGAAAATACTAAGGCAACAATTTAAAAGAATAATGTTCAAAAAATTTGCTACTGTAAGATTTTACAGTTGAAAGAATTTTATATCCTAATTTGGATCATAATTTGCTCAAATTCATCAAGGTTTGGTCCTGTTTCTCTCTGTAGCAACATACGGGGATACTGTAGGCAAGGGGCAAATCCTGAGCCAGTGTTTGTTCTTCATGGGTTTCTCTTGAAGGAGTTGGACTTAGATTGCACAATGACTGACACTTTTAAAATTATCTTCCCCAATAGGTTATATTGATTTGTCAAAAAGAAGAGTTTCTCCAGAGGAGGCAATCAAATGTGAAGACAAATTCACAAAATCAAAGACTGTAAGTTGCCTTTCTGTATTGAGGCACTGCATATTTCCAGCTTCTTTCTTGAGCAACCAAAATGCGCAGACGTAAGATAAAAATAAAGCATTCATGTATTAGGCATACTCTGATTCTCATTTACCCATGCAAAGATATATAACCAGCTCATGTGTCCGTAAGTTCTACATAGTAAGCTGCTTATTAATTAATTAATAGATGAAGAAAGATGTCAGTTGAGAATTTACAATGTAGAAGGGTATATTTAAATGATCAGAAATCCGAAAGTACGCGCTGGTTTAGCACGCTGCAGGCAATTTTTTATTAAAAAGATGCACAGGTAGTTTCAGGCTCCTGTCCTTAATGCAGTGTTGTCTTAACACTTCCAAGTAGAAATTTTTGCCTGCTTTCAGTATTTGGCTTGGGTTTTTTACCACTCCTGTGTTGCAGGTTTACAGCATCCTTCGCCACGTTGCTGAAGTCTTGGAGTACACTAAGGATGAGCAGCTTGAGAGCCTGTTCCAGAGAACTGCCTGGGTGTTTGATGACAAGTACAAAAGACCCGGATATGGTGCTTATGATGCATTCAAGCATGCGGTCTCGTAAGGACTTCCCTTATGCTTCTAGTGGCTTATTTCAAATTGCAGAGAAGTATTTAGTGAAGTAGATCTGTCACCGCATTCTTTTGGGTTGTATCATTGGGTTTCTTTCCCAGAGTCAGTATGGAGAATATCCTGGTCAAGTAAATCTAGTAAATTTTGACATCAGTCTTCCAGTTGCTTATTGTAGGTTTCTCTGTCTGACTGGTTTTTTTTTTTCCAAGTTCCCAATGCTCTTGAGAAAGAAGGCTCAGAGGTGACTTGTTTTTATCTCTTTGAGTCTGCCATTCTGTGTATGTCAGGTTTTTAAAAGAAGTAATTGAATCTGATATGGAGAAATACCAAGGTATCAGTGAATGTTTTAAGTGTGAAAGAGACATGATTACAACCACTGGAGAGACTTTTATTGCTACAGATGAGCCTGTGACATTTCTAACAGAGGAAGAACCACTGGTCTTCTTTTGTCTGTCAGAATTTGCCTGGTTTCAGTCCCAGGCAGATTTTATCAGAAATACCTAGCTCTATGACTGAAGACATTTCTGCTCAGAGCTGATTGTCTCTCTTCCACTGCACAGTCAGCTTTTTTCTTTTTTAAATGCAGCAAGCTGGCTTGTTACTTCTCTGCACTTCCAAACTTAAAGAATGGGATCATAAACTTAGAAATGGAATTATGAACAGAAAGAGGTGGAGATTGTGATGCTAAGGAAGTATGCAGTGAGATACATTGCTTTTATTTTTTTAATACAGTCTGATATTTTCATTTGATTTCAGAATTAAAGTATTTGGTTTCCTTCTGAAGAATCTGTGGTGAAATTGTCAATTTGTCAGTAAACATTTTCAGTTTTGCTCTTTCAAGCAAAAAAAGCGTGAGCGATGAACTGGAGTTGAACGCTAGATGGCAGAAATAAGGCTTTTAGAAATGGCATTGACTCTAGGAAGCAGGGCACTCGGTAATGTTTTTAATTAGCTGAAAACCAGCTCTGTGTTTTGGGGGAAGAAACAGCTTGTGTCCTCATTTAGAATTAATATGTTTTGTTTCATATAATAATGATTATTTTCTGGTAATAGCGAATTTACTGGTAAAGGGCAAATCTGGATGTATTGCTGTAAAAGGAATTCCAGATCACTCTTAAACGATAAATACTTAGTTAAACACCTGTATAATAGAATTTAAGAAAAACCAACCTATAGTTACCCTGGCTGTTTCAGCTTCACTTGTCTACTCATGAAAACTCCTGAGCACAGGCCTTTTGTCGCTCATTTGCTATTCAATTTGGAGCACAACCTTCTAAAGCTGTCTGTTCTCAAAACATCTTTCCATCATTAAGACTTCTTTAAGTCTTCTTTTAAGTCTTCCATTAAGACTTCTGACAGTGGACTGCAACTTTTATTTGTTTGTGTTGTGCTCCTACATAAATGTATAGCAGTGGAGCAGAAAAATGTGGATGTTGCTGCCTTCCTATTGCTGGAGTGCTATGTGAGGTTTAGCATTCCCTCTAAGAATTTGACTTGCTATTCCTTTCTCTGTACTGAAGAGTAGTGTTTTGGGGTTTCACACAGCATGATAACTGTGGCAAAAATTGGACTGTATATTAACTTTCTAATCAGTAAAAATTAAACATTGGGGACGTATTGTTAAACGCCTACTAAATGCTTTAACAGGTGGATTTAACAGGATAGTTTGGAAATAAAGCAGAATTTGTATGTACCATAAGTCATTTCTGCCATACAGGTTCATATTTTGATCTGTAAAACTTGTCATGTTTCTGGGTTCTCTTTGCTTGTTTGGCCCTTCTACTCGCTATACTTAGTATACAAAAACATGAAAGATGATGTTTTATTAGCAGCAGAGACCAATCTCTAGTACTGCCTCTGGGTTTTGGGCCTTTTATTTCATGTTTGCCTGCTGGTAGCATTGTAGGTGATCTGGTATTTTTTTCAGAAAACTGCGACTTTTGTCTCTGCAGAACAGGAACCGTTTTTGTGAGGAGTTTTTTGGTTATGTTCTCTGTTTCAGATAGACTTGGGATAAATTTAATGCAGCTGTAGAAAATTGACACCACTTCTTCAAAAAAGAGCTGCTAATTTATATTGGTAAACAGCAGAGGAGTTTGCTTCTGTGATCTCTGAATTTGAAACTGATAGCTTGGGATTTAAAAAGCCTTTATCCTTTCTTTAGCTGAGAATGTAGCCAGCAGATACGTATCTGTCTGTGATCCAGATACTGTTGAAAAGGAGTACAGAATAACAGGGAATGAGTATGGGTTACTTTGTAGAATGACAAAAGTCTTGTGTTTGAATGAAACACTAAAAGAATTTAAAAATTCCAGATTCATTATGGATTCTCTTTCATGTGATATCAGTTTATCTTCACATTAGAGGAAACATAACAATATCAAAGAACTGGATACTTTTTCACATTCTATTTATCTCATATAAAGGAAGCTTGAGAGAAGCCATTCCTTTGCTTTAAAAAAAAAAATTTTAATCATTCAGATGATTCCTTCCAGGAACAGGCTGAGTAAACTACTTACCTGCTGTGTTTACCAATAGAAAATACTTTGAAAATAGATGTGTTCATGTTCTTGCAGTGTTTCAATGGGTTCTTAAGAAATTTCCTTGTTTTCTTTGTATCATAGATATCTAGGATTATTCGTAAGAAATAGAAGTAGTACCAGAAGTTTATGTTGTGTTGTATTCCTCTTCAGTATAACTTCTGTAATGTTTCTTTGCTTGGCTCAGAGACCCTGCAATCCTGGATAGCCTGGATCTGACAGAGGAAGAGAGGCGTGTATTGATTGACAATATTAACAGGCGTCTGACACCACAGGCAGTCAAAATCCGAGCTGGTGAGTTTTTCCCACGTGCCCCTCGAACATATCTTGACACTTAGGTCGAGATGGTGTATCTTGTTGCAAACTATAAACTCAGTTAAAACTTACAGTTCATAATGGTGATATTTGAATGGAACTGTTCAGAATTAAGACACCTTAATCAATGTTGCTTTCAAATTGCCTATGTGGGTTCTATCCCAAAGTCCAAGGTGGTTTGGGCTTTATTTTTCCTCCCAAAGTGCAAATTCTTTGGAACATGGACTGGTTGTCATTATAGATAATGCAGTCTGTCATATTGCATTGGCACACAATGAAATTAAATATTTTATAGTTATTACTGCAGCTACAATATTCTTTTTCATTATTCAGAGTTTTAAATTGACAGGATGATTGGTCTCTGTCAGCACAGCTACAGCATATGCCTTCGTCAGTTGTTCATAAACAAGTGAAAATAGTATTTCTAATGGGTTGATTGCAAACCATTCAGTAGGATATATCAGCTTAAGCCAGCACATCTCTAATGTATGAGCTAGTTTGTCTCTTATTAATTTAGTGTGGGCAGAAAAAGCACGACTGCATGACTTATGAAGACGTACTTCAAAACTGAATCTGACTCTACAGAACAGCCTAAAGGCACGCTGGCCATTAAACAGATAGTGTAGCAGAATCACGTTTTTAAATAGATTGAGAAATTGCCTCTGCTCTGCAAGTGTAAATTGAAGAGCACTTACACTTGTTGATTACTGTGGAGAGAAGAGATAAGTCTTTTCCACATGGCACTAAAGTCAAGAAGAGAGTACAAAAAGTAAGGTAATGTAAAATTCCTCTGCCTAGTGCTTTAGACTGCCAGGAGTTAACATAGACTTCAAAAATTTTATTTGAGTGCCATGAAGAGTGAATTTGCTAACATGATAGCACTCATCACTTTTGAAAATAAAGGTACTTGATGAGCATGTCTTCTTACTTCCTTCATGCTGCCTATTTTGTTCTGATGGTCTGTCACTAATTTTGTCATCAACGCAAGTGTACAATCTTGCCACTGGCTTCTGTTCTCATCCTGAGGCTGACTGGGATGGTCCTCTGTGAATTTGTTCCTGATAGCTTAGAATTAGCAAGTTTTTGTGAGTCACCTGGAAGTGAAACCAACTTCTTTGTGTAGCTTAGTCTTGTGCCATTGCTATGCAGGTAAAGAAATCTTTGTCTTTACACTGGTCAGGGTATTACAGGTATCACCAGCATTAGGCTGTGCCTTGATTTTCAAACACCTACGAAAGGCTATAGCTAACTATAATTCTAACCATATGTTAACCTTACAAAAATATATTCTAATGCTCCTCAAGTGATGCCTCTGTGCCTCTGTTGTAACTGCTGATGGAATTCCATAACTTTGTGGATGTGTTCCTTTTCAAGTTTCACTTTTCCTGATCTTTCATTTTCTCTGGTATTTATTGCTTTTATATCTTTATCTCTCTATGTGAAATACATAATTATTCATGTCGTATTTATTGGATGAGAAGTGAGTGAATATGGGTGTATAATTTTGAATCCCAGCTTTTCAAAGCACAATGTAAAATGTTGCATGTCTAAAGAATTTATAAAGACTTTTACCTCAACTTACAAGTCAAGCAAATGTAATACCTTCCTCAGGTTTGGGAGCTACTGAGGCTCTCATTGTGGATAAATATTGGTTGCTAAAAAGATTTATTAAAGCTTAAGTTAAAAAGCTTTAAATATTTTGCAGCTTTTGGTAACAGTAAAGTTTTGTTATTTGTATTTCTTTGTCCTAGATATTGAGGTGGCCTGTTATGGTTATGAAGGCATAGATGCAGTAAAAGAAGCTTTGAGAGCAGGCTTGAACTGTTCCACGGAGAACATGCCCATCAAAGTGAGTGTCAGTCTTAATGATGGAATCAAAAGCAAAGTTCTGTGATGCCCTCAGGGACCAGTGGTATGCAATTGCACTGGCCACATCAAGCCATGTGCCTGCTTTCCAATTCTTCTCTAGCAGGTCTGTAACACTTTTCCTTTCAGTCCTGTGGTTGTGCAGTGGCTTTCAAAGTTTGGGAAGCTGTATTTATTCTGTTCAATTTATTAAAGTCTAGTATTGGCACACTACATAACCACTGTTCCTTTATGCAGTCTTAACTAGGGAGCAATAAATTTCATTTTCAGGTATAAGATTGTGTAAGAAAAGGAAAGTTTGCTCCACTTATGTCTGAGTGTTGGTAGAATGACTACTGTAACCAGGCCTAGTGCTTCCTCCCCGACAGTCTTTGGATGTTAAGTGAGCTACTGAATTAGTTTTTAAAAAAGCTTGGAAGTACTCTCTCCTTTGAAAGTTACTTTTTATAATAGTCTCTTGTAACAAAAGAAAAAATTTACTTATTCAGTCATCATAAAAAAAGAAAACATATGGCTTGTAATGCTTTTAATTGTTTGGTCTAACTAGGTATAATATCTCTTCCTTTGTTACTGAGTTTGCTTTTTTCCCCCAATCTTTACAATATGGTAGATTAATCTGATAGCCCCTCCTCGTTATGTGATGACTACTACAACACTGGAGAGAACTGAAGGACTGTCTGTTCTGAATCAAGCCATGGCTGTAATTAAAGAAAAAATTGAGGAGAAGAGAGGAGTCTTTAATGTGCAGATGGAGGTAAGAACAAATTACATTCCAAAATACAACTTTTTTCCTTGCAATATTTCTAAAGTAGAGTAAGATCAGTAGTGCTACAAGAAATCTGAGCAAAAAAACCAGAAAAATCTGAACCTCTGTGTTCCTGAAATAAACAAATGGCCAGAAAATCTAATTTTCCTGGTTTTTATTGTGTGACTTTAGGATGTATTTTATCTCTTGCTCTTTATGTAGAATCAGAGTCTACAGATACATGTGACCTTTCTTTATGACAGCTTGCCATGTGTTCTGGTTTGGTTTTTTTCAGCCTAAGGTGGTTACTGACACAGACGAGACTGAGCTTGCAAGGCAGTTGGAAAGACTGGAGAGGGAAAATGCTGAAGTGGATGGGGATGATGATGCCGAGGAAATGGAAGCCAAAACAGAAGACTAAATGTTCTGGGATACTTAGAAGAGAGACCATATGAAAAATTAGAAACCCCATTGCAAACACTCTGGACTAAATGATTCCAGTATTGAAAACTTCAAAAGCAAATATTTGAAGTGTTTTCCTGTTTTAAAAAGACCAAAATGTAAAAGCCTCTTCGAAATAACATTTGGTGCAGCAACTTACACAAATTGAAGCCTTTGAAAGGAAGGTGGCTAGTCAGATTTAAGACACAGATCTGGCCAGAAGGAGTTTGCAGCCCCATACTTAACACTTTCATACATAACAATTCCTAATTGGTGATTACAGCTCAGTGCATCTGTTAATGATCTTTCCCGGGAGCAGCAAAACCAAGCAAGCGCAACAGTTCTGTACAGAATGTATTGGAGCAACTATTCAATAAATTTCTGGGCTATGTAACTCCGAGGTTTTGGGTTTTTTCCTCCTCTTCTGTCACATGGTCTAGAGTGGTGTGAATATAAAACCTGAACCAATCAATGGCTGACTCCTCTTTAACACTGAAAGGGCTTTCTTTTATTTGCTTTAAATCAAGCTGAGAATGAGTGGAACAACATGTTTTACATTAATGTTTTCCTTGCAAGTTTGTTGATGCAGACTTGTTTAAATTAACATTTCCTTTGTTTATCATCTGCATTTAGGGACTGAGAACTTGAAAACTTTGAAAATAGCTTGTTTCCATTTCAATAAACATAGCTGATAAATTAAAAACTACATATAGTTGCACTTTGCTCTGACAGGTGAATATAGCAGGAGCTTTAATGAACTTACTTCAAAATGGGCAGCACTCCTTGTGAGTTCACTGCAACATGACCTTCAGTTCTGCCTACCCTACATCCCATTTACACTGGACTGAGATACTCACTCTAGAAAAAACCTGTTTATCTTCTCTGAAGAAGAGAAACAAGATGTGCTTTCGAAATTGGAGTTTAAAAAAAAAAGAATTTTAAAATCCTGTTTTCCTTGTCAGTGGGAATTGAGGGGAAAGGGTCCTGCTTTTTAAGTAACCTTTCCAACTTCGTAGATTTTTAAATGTGCTGGTATTTTTTTTTCATTGTCATGTCCCATACTGCCCATTTTTTTTCTTAATATTTTGTGATGCTAGAGGGAAAATGCATGAAAAATTAGGCTTTGAGCCTTAACTAGGCATCTCAGAGGGCATACATATTGCAATGTGTTACTTGTCCATGTTGGGGTATCAGAGAAGTTCATGTATACCCAACTCTGATAGTAAAGCAAAGCCAAAAAAGGTAAATAACTTTCAGTCTTTACAGAATGTTGGAAAATATTTGAATGTGCCATTGCAAAATGAAGAAAAATATATTTTTAATGGTTTTCTCAAACTGTCTTTTCAGCAGCTGTGTATGACAGCCTTGCATGGCTTGAAGTTGTGATAATGTCAGTTTCCTGTTTGAACAGCTCTTCCAACTGTGCCCATTCACTAAAATACTGAATTGACTTCTGTTAGACACAGTAGATGGGTACTCAGAGTAAAAAGCAAAGTATGTGTCACCATGTGATCTCCATGCCATAATAATTCTGAAAAGGAAAAAGCACTGACAAGCGAGCCATGTGTGCTCCAAGGAAGGAAGGAAGGAGTGCAGTGAAGGGATTACAATTAGTATAATCTGTGAGAGCTGTTTTGGTGTGTTAATTGGTGAGCATTGCTTCTGTCAGTAACTTACGTAGAAGTTTGTTAAATTTCCTCAGTAGTTACCACGGCATTTCTAATTGGAGCTGGAATGTGCTGGTGGGTAAAAGTCAGTCAGTTCTGAGTGCCTGAAAAAAATGACCAAGATGGTGAGGATGATAGCAAAGCAGGTTCAGATAAATGCATTTCAATCACTTGTCATCCTGGCAGAAAAAGTCAGGCTCTCCCAATTTGTTCTCTTGAGCATATTTCAACCGAGAATAAATAAAAGACACAAGACAACCTGGTGGATCCTTCTCATCCATTGCAGAAGCAGGAAGGAGGAGGTATAAGATGGGTGCTTTGGAGGCCTGTTAGTGAGGGAGTGCTGGGGCTCTGCTGTGCTGCATCGCTTACAGATCTTTAGGAGTTGCTGAGCTGATGCCTTGTGTCTCAACCTGGCTCTTTTTCTATTCGTGGAACTGCCTTTGCTTACCAAGTGCTTAAAATAAGGGGGTTTTGTGAATGTCTTTGTTGAGTTGCTAAATCCGGGCAGCACGTTCCTGCTGTTCATTAGCTACTGTGCTGTTTGCTCAGTTGTAATCACAAGGCCAGCATCTCCACTCTCCACTTGCACTTAACGTAGTCAATGGAAGGGAAGAGGACAGGTATACCTGTGGACAAGGCTTAGCCTGATGTGTTAATTCTTCATAGCAGAATCTGCACTTTGATTTTTAAGCGTCTAGACAATGAAACAACTGTTTCCAAATACTTCCACCTTTCTACAGTTAATTTTTAAATTGCTGTTATGTCAGAATACTATTGAATACTTGTTGTCTTTCACTTTTATCTAGAAATGTTTCATTATGTTTTATTTTGATGGGGTTTGTTTTCATGATATTTCATCCCTAATCCACTAAAGGAACTAAACATTTAATGAGAGTGCTGCACTGGAGGGCAAAGTCCCAAGAAGCTGCTTTGAAAACTGTGGTGTCTAATGCCGCAATGCTGTGTGTGACATGATGATACACACTGGGCACGGCAGAGCATGGGGCGGGGTTTTCCTTTGGTCAGGTTCTCCTAATCAGCTGTGTGTGGCTTCGTGAAGGACTGAACAGGAGGTACCAGCAGTGTCTGCCAGCTGAAACAGCACAGCCTGCACTCAGAACTGTGGAGGCTGCTCTTCCCTCCCCTGTATCCCTGAGTAGCATCCTGTGTTCTTGAAGGCAGCTCTTCCTGGCCATCCCCATTCCAAATTCTATAGCATATAAAGTATTTGGGGGTCACTTCAGGGGCAAGAAAATGTCAAGCACTCAATTGTTCTTTTTTTTGTTATAATACTACACCAATGTGGAAAACACTCTAAAATGGATCTGAGGAAATGGGTACTCTACCCTTCAGTGAGTTCTAAGGACCACAGAAGATTTGATGTAGAGCTCCCTTAAGTTTATACAGATCGAAGCATGTCCTTTTCCACTGGAAGAGTTCAATGCCAGAACTTGCATTCCCAGCCCATGCATGAATACGACAGCTCACATCTACTGACTCATTTTACACTACCTGACCATGAAAGATCTGTGTTTACTCAGCCTCAGGGAGCAATACAGGGGCAGTTTTTCAGCCGTGATTAACTACAGAATGAGACAGGGAGGAAGGGGTGTGTGTATGATAAATATCCAAAGTATTGAAGAAATAGTTTGAGCTGACGTATTGAAAGAAGCGAAGGCTCTATATAAAAAGGAGTTGATACAAAACCTGTTGTTTAATGACCAGCTGAAGCAAGGTTTGCTTCACCTTTCACCAGCAGTTTGACAATAAAATTCTTTGTTGCTAATGTTAATTTTGCCAAGATCCGTCTGCAGGGCTGTGGGTGGTCTCATGCTGGAGAAAAGCAGCTTGTCAGATCTTCAGCGAGGACTGCTTATGGAGCAATTCTGAGATCACTGTCTGAGCGAGAGCCCCCTGCAAGCTTCTACCTGTCCTCCCTAGCATGAAATAGTACCTTGAATAAATTGCCTGCAGTAACAAGCTGAACAATGTGAAGTCAAACCTCAAATATCAAACGGTGGAACACTGTATTCTTGAAGCTGGTTATATAAAGAGTGCATGTCCAGGAAATGCATGCAGCAGTAATATCTCTTGTGTACCTGGACTAAGGTTTTCTTTTTTTCCCCCCCAGTGTAATTCTGATGTACAAAACATGGTGAGCTGAAATTTATTTTCTTTTTTTCCTGCTGACTTCATCAGGGTTTTTTTTCCAAGATTCTGCTTCTGAATACAACTTTTAGGTACAAATATATATGTGTGTGTGTGTGTGTGTGTGTGTATATATACACATGCACAGATGGAGATTATTTTTTCAATTAACAAAAATACATTTGATTAACTTCTGCCTTATTTTAAGGCTACAATAATATTTTTTTAAATTACAAAAATTTCCATTGGTAACTTTTAAAATATTACATACCATCAGCAAAAATTACTTTTCCAAGTGTTCTGTTACTGTACTTTAGGTGGACTGAAGAACAACCATACTGGGATATGACTTATTGAGCCAGTTGCCTCGTGGCTGCCTGCCTTTTCCCAAGAGGCAAAAGATGTACAGTAGGAGCTACATAGGTAACTTCTGCTTTTGAAGTCTCAGCCAGCATGTTTTCTCTTTATACAGAATCAACTCTTCTAACTTCAAGCAGTGTTTAGTCACCCATCGTATTCTCATGGCCTCTGCAGGACTCTTCTCTGGGTTGTCTCCAGCACAATGTTGGTTTCAATTCTTCAGTGTCTTGCTATTCCTAGCTAAAAGTTATAAAAATGCATAAAGGTAAAGATATTATTTGTTTGTTCCTTTTCCTCGATGCATGAAAGTGTGCCCCATGATATCTGAGTCACTTTGTCTTACCGACCTCTGGACTCTTTACATAGCAACAAGTCCTTCTGTTTATTTGCTGTACTCTACTTTGTATTTCTTATCACAGCCCATAGCTCTGCACACGTATGTCACCTTAATTTTAGTGAGAGTTACGGAATGCTGACACTACAGCAAAGGCTATTATTTCGGAACACCAGCACTCTCTGAAATATTAATACTGGTTTACTTCATCAGGACAAGATTTGATAAATCTATTAAAAAGATTTGTTATGGTGGCTAAAGTCTTCGAAAATACAATAAACATCTAAGATTGTATTTAGACACAAAAGGCACTCTGTTTCAGAGGCATTCAGGAGGTACAAGAGGTCACTGCCATGTTCATGGATCAGGCTGCTTTACCAAAAGCCTGCTTATGTAGAGATTTGGGATATTAGGTTGAGAATCCTGGTTTATATACCAAGGGGTCACTGAAAAGTAGAGTGGACTTTTAGGTGCTTTGGAGCTTCTTTGGGAAAACAAATTTTTAGCAAAAGAAGTTACTGTAAGATTTGTAAAAGTCTCCTTGTAATCATAATATCCTATGTGTTACACTTACAAGTTGTGCTGATCTATAAAACTCCTGAGAGATGTGTTTGTTAGATGAGAAATTTTAAGTGGTAGTTGTTTAGTCTGAAGTTTTGAGCAATGTGGTTTTAAAATTCTGCTTCCCCCTCCCCTACAATACCTGATTTGTCATTTTCTAGCAGCTTATATTGGCCAGCTCACGCTCGGTGGTGGTTTTTTCCTCTACTCAATTCTGTGAAATTCTTTCAAGATCCTTTTTAGATATCTCTTTGTTTTACTTCCCCGAAGACAGGGAGTACATCACAGCCAGCTCGCTGTTTAACTAATGTCTCACAGGTGGGAAGGGAGTGTGCGTCACATTGGAGGCGGAGGGCAGCAAAAAAAAATGAGCTTTCTTAAATAAATCATGTGCAGAGGGACAGGCTGCTAGGGCTCACACAGTTCTCGGCGGCGGCTCTGCTCTTTTCCCTGCTGGCCACGATGGAGGAAGAAGCTGGAGTGCTGAAGGAGGGCTTCCTCGTCAAACGGGTGAGTGCTCTGGTTCCTCTCCGTGCGGCTTTGCTCAAACGTGGAAGCAACTCGCGAGCAGGGACTGGAGCGAGCCGGGGCTCGTGGCAAGGCAGCCTGCTGGGCGCTGGGTCGCGGGCTCCTGCCTGCTCCTGGGAAAGGAGCTCCTCCAGGTTTGTGCAGGTGCCTGCCAGGGGAGCTGCGGGAACTGCAGCTGTTTACTACCCACCCGCAAGTTTCCCTGTGCTGGCATTTCTGTAGAGGAAGGTGAAATAGCCATCAGGATTACTCGGGTGTTAGGAAGCCAGAACGTCTGCGCCTCGCACACACCTCTGCAAGGAGCACACCCACGGCAGCAGTGGGGGCGACCATGAGAGGATGGAGGGACAGGAGAAGTTTTGACAGTCGGTTAAGATAGCTTGTGCCTTCTTCAGCGACACGTCTGTGCAGAGTTTCCCATTTCGTATGAGAGAATGGAGAACAGATTATTCTTTTTGAAAGAGATCAGAGCAATGCAAACTTAAAAATGCGTTTGAAATAACTTCTTTTTTCCATACTCCTCAAGCAGTGCTGTAAGAAAATTTTAGGCAAAATGTGGTGAAAAGAGCTGAAAGATTTCAGCCTTCCCAATACTTCTCCCTGTAGGACCAAGTCAGTCATTGCTGGAACAAAAGGAGGCAATTTAGCAAGGGACATAAACTGCTTTTAGTACCAAGACCCTGTCTGAATGATTTATATGGTCCTTGATTTCGTAGAAAAAAATATGATTGAGAGGTTTGTTCAAAGCTTTGCCACGCCTTGGGAAATGCTTTTCTACAGTACGTGGCAGTGTTCCTGGTGCTAACACGAAGGTAATCCTGGTCAGGAGCTTTCCTGGCAGGGCTCCCAGCCAGTTGGCTGGCCAGCCACTGGCCACATGAAAGTTTTATGTGGAGAAGAGGCTACTCCCCATCCTGCCTTCTGCAGCAAGGGCAGAGCAGTGCCAGCTCCCAGTCTCCTCGCTGGGCTACAGCTGTACTTTTTGGCTCTAAAGTGACTACTGAATTCAAATGGGAAGCCAAGGCACCAAGCATGTGAGAGGAATAGGTTATTGGCAGCACACTGAGCTGTGACTGCCACAGTCTGCACAACATCACCCAGATACACAGCTTGATAGGAAGGAGACCACAAAGAGGACGACTAAAGGAAACTGAGGGAAAAGGGAACCAGAGATCCACAGAGAAAAAAGGAGAAAGGGATGGGACCAGGCAGAAAAATCAGAGCTTTCTTAAGAAGAGAACAGAAGCAAGGATATTATCTAAATGCATTATAAATGGCAGAATTACGTACTGTAATGCATTATAAATATAAAATGAATGTGTGGAATTCAGGTAAAGATAAAGGAAAAAAGGTAAGGCGACCTCCTGAGAAAAGAGAATATTTTCCAGAGGGAAAGAATAGAGCCATAGCAAAGAACATACAGGAAAAATGGCCAAGTAACTTTACAACAAGTGAAAAAAACACTGAGGAATACAAAGGGAAGGAGAGAACAAACCCAAGTTAGATAAACTGTATTTAGTATGGACTAGAAGACATTGGACCTACAGTGCCCTGGATTTTAGAGACTCGTTACTCCACCTTTACTTGGAAATTGCTGGGTTTCCCCTTTATTTACAGAGAACTAATGAGCTTTGATTCATGCCACAACTGGACCTTACATGTTTCTTTCTTCTAGCCATGCCCACCCTATCCCAGGTGTCAGAGCTTCCTTTACCCCCTGCTTTGCCTGCTAGCTGTAACACTCCATCACCTGTAGAAACACAAGTCAGCTCCTTGCACAGCAAAGCTGGACCAGACACCATCAGACAGGACTGAGCCTGCCAGTGCCAGCCCTCACTGGCTTTGCTGTCCTTTAACCAGACTAAAGAGAGCTGGGGGCTGTTTACAGAGGAAAAATAGGAGGATTTGTCTGTATTGTCATATAATCCATGAGGCATTCAACAGCAGACTTCATTCAGCCTTCTGTCATTAAAAAGCATATTTCCTTTACAAGAAACAGTAGCATGGGGAATGTTTTAGCCCAGGAGATTGAAGGCAGGTGGGGCTGAAATAAACTTCTCATTAGCAGTAAGTGGGAGATGTAAGGAAAAGCCAATTCACCCAGCAAAGTGTTTGCAAAACCACTTGGCACCTAGAGCCACATCAAAATGAAAGAGAAAAAGATAGCACCCAGGGTCAGCAGAGAGGAGGAGCTGGTTGCCAAGAACCCTCACACATTTCAGATTTAGCCCTGTTGCTGCCTGTGCTGTCAGCAGACAGGCGTTCACCTACATCAGCTTTTTGGGATAATTCATGTGAGCTTTTACAAGAAACAATTCTTGACAGCAAAGAAGTTCTCCTGGCTGAAGAAAGAGCAAAGCACTTTTCTATTCCTCTATGATTTTATGGTGATGAGGCTATGCTATTTTGTTACTTAAAATGTGTATTTTAGGGAGAACAGGACTCACAATGACTTCTTGTGCTTCTTTTCATAGAAGAAGCCAAGTAGAAAATATGGTCATTTCTCAATGCTTGTGTTAAAATAAGCTATGTATATTTCTTCCCCTCCAGGGGCATATTGTTCGTAACTGGAAAGTGAGATGGTTCGTTCTGCTTCAGGATAAGCTGCTGTATTACAAAATCGAAGGAGGCAAGAAGGAGGCTTCTCCAAAGGGCAGGATACTTTTGGATGGCTGCACTATTACTTGTCCATGCCTGGAATATGAGAACAGACCGGTATGACTGGAAAAATATATCTCTTCTCTGTGTCACTCATTTTCTAACTTCTTACTATCTTTTCCTCTCCTCCTGGCTTCTTTGATTACTGCAACCGTACCACTGGGATGCTTCCAGAATTGTAAGCAGGACAAGCACTGAACTCCCTCTTGTTCTTCCCTGTGCCCAAATGTGAGTCACAGCTATTAGCAAAGAAACAACCCCAACCGCTACTCCTGTACACACAGTGAGGAGAAAAGAAATGCAAATGCATCAGCCCAGTGGTGGGTGGAGAGAGGACATGAACAGCTCAATAAAATCTGAAGAGGGTGGGGAAAAAGGGAAATATCATCTGTGGTAGTTGTCTTAAAGCCTGGGTATGTATACGGTGCTCCCAGGGATCCAGATGAGACTCCCTTTTCCTTCACCAATGGGATATTGCTGCTGTAGAAAGTTTCCAGCAAGAGGACTGTGGAAGAAAAAGTGCCTCCTGTGTTTCTCTGCTCGCCCATTGGTAGCAGCAATGCAGATTTCCACTGTGTGGGGCCACAATGGAAATTACTTTAGGAATTGCTGACTATTTCAGTACTTCTCATGGCAGAAAGAGCCAAGTGAGAGTTTGTAGTTGTTGAAACACGGATGTGAAAAGCTCCACAGTCAGCAGCACACTCCTGTGTAATCCAGTATCTGTGTGGTCTGCTCTCTTATAAGTACCAGGAGCTCCATGCATGCAAACCATGTTTATAACTGAAAACTCAAGGATCTGGTTTTCAAATCCTGGATCTGAGGTGGTCAGAAGCCAAAAAAAAAAAAACAAACACCAAAAACAACTCAGATTTGTGTCCACCATCCTTCTGAACAAGAATTGCTCTGAAATGCTCAAGTGGGATGCACTAACACACTTATTTGTGTCACTTGGGCCAGTGCTAAAAAAAGCAAAATACAAGAGGAGGGAAATAGCTACATGATGTTACTGCTTTGTACTTCTTTCTCCACAGCTACTCATCAAACTAAAGACAAAAACCAATACAGAATATTTCCTTGAATGTTGCTCCAGGGAGGAACGTGACTCTTGGGCTTTGGACATCACTGGAGCTATTCATGCTGGTCACCCAGTACAGGTACAAGAACTTCACAGAATGAAGAACTCTTTCAAACTGCTAGAAAATATCAGCCTTCAGTAAGTGTATATGATTTTTCCTTCTGTTGTTGCTGTAGTTTGCAAAGCACCTGAGTTGATGGATGGGGAGGGTCAAGGGAAGCTCCGTTCTGCACAGATCTGCTCCCGTGTGGCCAGGAACTTCTAAACTGGCTGCCCTGTCCTAGGTTTACACATACTTTTGCCAAGGAATGCACTTTTTCATGACCATCATCTTTTGGGAGTATGTGGGTTCTGCACAGGCACCTCACTGCTGGCTTGAAGACCTTCCTAGCCAGCTGGAAATGTTCTCACTGGGGACATGTATTACGTCAAAAGATGTAACATCAGGAAAGCACTGAGTGGTGACTTTGTGCCTTGCTGGTGAGTTTTCAAAGCTGATATCTGGAATCCAGACTAGGATTTTTAGGGTGCATCATCTTAAATAAGAGGAAACAGAGACTGATTAAGAAACAGAAGAATTACATTAATTTGATTTGTGTTGAGCAGGTAAATCAGGCTGACTATAGATCAGTTTGAAGTGCTTTAAATTGAAAGATACTTAGTGAGGCATCTTGTTTAGTGCTGCTATTGGGAGAATAAAGGTTTTCTGGAATGTACTTAGGACAGTGCTTCTGGGGAAGTACCTAGAATACTTCCCATCTTTATGTGGGTAATCATGAGGACATCCCAGGCACTGAGAGAAGTATGCAGTAATTTCTGCCTGTCTCTCATCTGCTAATGCTGTGCTGTGGTCTCGTTTGCAGCAACATAGTGGAGAGAATGTATGACAGCAGTACTGGAATTAAGCTGACCCGCAATTTGGATCAAGGCAACAGATATAAGGAGACCTTCACAGGTACGCCTACTGCAGGCAGAGAGCCACCTCACATCTGATATGCCACGTTGCAGGGACAAGGGAGCTACTGTACTGCCTTCATTGTGGGATAAGCTGTGGCCCAGTGGAACCTGGCAGTGCAGCTAAGCTGTCCAACACCTTTCTCTCTTGCTCTTTGGACGTATGGAAGCACACTTAGAACCCCACACTTTTGGTCAACTTCGCACTTCTCTGACAATCTTTGGGATGCTGCCAAACTGCTTCAGCAAGTGAAAACCTGTGTGGCAGGAGACCATCCGCCTTTCCTCCAGAAGAGAACGCTGCTTTGGTATGAGAGCTGCCTTTCTTCCTGCAGGTTCTGCCCTGGTGGACTGGCTCATCTCCAACAGCTTTGCTGTGTCACGATTTGAGGCCGTCACCTTGGCATCCATGCTGATGGATGAGAACTTCATCAGGCCCGTGGGAGTCCGCAGCACTGAGGCCACGCGCTCCAGCGACCCCTCTGAGAAGTTCCTCGACGACTCCACCGCACTGTACCTGTTTGTAAGTGACGCAGCTGCTGAGAGAGGCACCTCCTCTGGCCCTCCTCACACACTTGATTTGGGGTGGAGGTGCACACACAGCCTGCAACCAAAGGCAGATGTGCAGGCTGAGAAAGTAAATGCAGAAGGAGCAGCTCTAGGCTTTTAGTAGTACTAACACTGGCACTTTTGCTGGAGCCAAATAGCTACATGGATATGCAGGGATCTACAAATTACATAATTAGGCATTAAAAGAGGTGTGTCCCTGGAGTGCAGCGCTGTGTCTGCATGCATTGGAGGCAGTGCTGTAGATATGTTACAGCTCAAGGCCACAGCCCTTATACCCAGCATGTACAGCTTTACAGCTGTAATTTGTTGCCTCTGAATCTTGGTCCTATAAGGCAGAGCAGCAGAGCTACGGAGTAGAATTTACTCAGGAAATATAAGCTAAAAACAGCTAAGGAAAATAAAATGGAAAATAAAATTCTGAATTTTGTACTTAAAAGTCTGTTTAGATTAAAAAGAAAAGTGGAACCGTCTTTTCCCTATTTGCAGGCTGAGAGCAGTAAGAAAAATACCAGTTCCAAGGAAGAAGTACATTTTAACATCTCTGAATTAAGTGGCACAATTGTGAAGCAAGGATTCTTAGTGAAACAGGTAAGCATAGTCTTGGAACCTGCCCCAGGAAACAAGAAAAATTACAGCTCTTAGGCTTTCTTAGAGAGTAAATGTGATTTATACAATGATGGCTGGACAGTTGTGCCCAGCAGAACTAACTTGCCTGTCAGTACTTGAGGTCTTGCAGTTAAGAGTATCCAGTTATAAAGAAGTGAACTATGGAACTTGCTCACGCAGGATTAATTGGATATTCTGTACATATTGAGCATATACTGAAAGGTACAAAACAGAATCAAAAGCAGAAGTCCCACACAAACTCCAAATCCTACCAGAGGTGTTACATTCACTTCCAAGCAGAGCCACTGTTCCTTTGGTTTAACCTATCCCATCCAGGTAGTGTGAACAGTGATGATGTTTTGCTGGCCACAGACAAACTTCAAAGCTGAGTAGCTTGACCTTTGTATGAAGTGGACATTCACCTGTGGGCAGTCCCTCATGTACATGTGGGTGCTTTGGTGGTGGTGAAACCTGGTTTTTTGGGCACAATTACCTGTTGGCAATAACTGTTTCCAAGATCTGACCCTTGCTCTGCAAGACATAGTTTCCAACGCTTGCTGTGAACAAGACGAGGGTCAGCCATGCTCTTTCAAAGCATAACACAGCCACCTGCAAATGGAACCCTACCTGCACTGCATGGCCACACTCTTACTCTGGAGCCTTGTACCCAGAGCCCCAACTTTCGTGTTGTGCAAACTGGATCATCAGATGCTGCCCAACCCTCCCTTCTCCAGCTGCCAGGGTGCCATGAGGGTTGGCAGGGTGCTGCGGGATCCCCACAGGCTGGCAGGGCAGCCCCCCATCGCCACAGGACACGAGAGTTGCCCAGGAGCTTCTGCCCGTGGTCAGCAGCAGCCAGGGACAGCCCCCAGCAGCCCCAGCCCTGGGCTGGCCCCGAGCCCCAGCACCAAACCTCCAGGAGAGGGGATGTTCACAGGGCCTGGCACAGGCCTGGCAGCAGTGAGAGGGCTGCTGTGAAAGAGTAAAGAGCTGCAAAAGGACCTGACATAAGCCCCTCAGAGCACACACAGCATGGGATTTTTAATCTGAAACCCATATTTAATCTGAAATTAAAAGCAGGAATGAGGGATATAACCATTTGTCGCTGTCACTCTGCTTTCTTGGTTCTCAGCACAGGGAAGGAAGAGACGAAGGAATTATCAATGTATGAAGAAGAAAGATAAGCAGAAGATCATGGGAATTATCAAGATGTTGGGAAATATTTTTCTCTGTTGGGTCCAAACCCTCTTTTTTTGGTATCTATTTATGTCTCCCCTACAGCCTATAGGAAAATGGTCATTTCAGGAGGTAGTAATTTTAATTCTTCCATTTTGCAGGGGCACAAGAGGAAAAACTGGAAGGTGAGAAAATTTGTTCTGAGAGCTGATCCTGCTTTTTTGCATTACTATGATCCCACCAAGGTACGTGAGTGGGAAATTACCATCCCCAGAAATCTTTTTAGAGACATGAACATTATAATGAAGAGACAATTATGCTGTAAATGTTTCTATCACTCTCAGTTCCTCTATCCATTTCCTGGGGTATTAGACCTCTCTGGCCTTAGCCTAGGAGATTGTCCTTGTAGGATTTTGTATCTCTGCATCTTCTGTCCTGTCTTTTTCCCAGTGAGATTCCTTTTCCTTAGCTGAGCAGCAGCAGTCTTCTTGGGATTGGTCTTTTGCTGTACCCTCACAGTCTGGGATCATGGTCCTGCAGGGTTTCTTCCTGGGCTGTGATTTTTCTGGGCTGAAATCCCACCACTTGAGGATCATACTGGTCCTGGGATTTTTTACATTCTTATTCCAGCATTGAATAGGGTCTTCTTAATGCCAAAGTATTTACAGGAATTTCTACTACTCAGTTTTAAACTTTCTCATGAACAGTAGAATTTATCATCATGGATATAACAATTAATGTGAGCAACTCAAACACTTAGGGTACCACAAAGCCCAACAGGATTGCAAGAACAACATGTATAGAAATGCTTTATGTGACTTTTAAAGAAAACAGAAACAACATACCAGTGAAAAAAACTTACGGAGCTCGTTAATTTTTTGTTTCCTGTTCCTTCGTGGGGTTTTTTTTCACTGCAACTTATCCTTGTAAGGCTATAAGCTGAAATTGCAGAACCTGAAGGCAAGAAACAAGAGTGCCAGCCAACTAGGGAAAACATTCAGATTTTTCCCATACAGTCTCAGTGAAAAGCAGCAAGCTAAATACTTACAGAAATACATACAATTCAATATGTGTTGTTATTCATAAAACCATACATATGTTTGAAATGTGATTGTCTACCCTTGTGCTTTTAACTGATCTACACCATGCCCAGCTGCATCAGAGAATCATCTGAGACTGAAACAATATAGTAATGCATTTAACTACATGTTCTAATTGATTTCTCTTGTGACACGAATGTTTCATGCCTGGAAAAACTGGCATTACGTCTCCAACTTCATAAAAGCAATGCATGTGCTGTGGGAAATTATTTTAATGATTATATTTTCCAGCTAAGCCTTGTTTCCTTTTTCTTTGCAGGAAGAAAACAAACCAGTAGGTGGATTCTCTCTTCGTGGCTGTCTTGTCTCAGCTCTGGAGGACAACGGAGTCCCAGCAGGTGAGCATGAGCCTCTAAACATCCATATGTTTATATTTATGCCATAGCAATACAGTCTTTGGGTTTGTATGTATGGCTGCTAGTATGCACAAGTGAGCTGACCTTCCATTTCCCTCTGCAAGCAAGGGAAGAGGCATGTCACAAATCCCTGTACTGCTGAGTTGTCCTCATCAAAGGCGATTTTTTTTTTAGCGTTATTTCCACATATCTTGGGTGTTCTCTTTATATGGGCTTTTCTTAGTCATATGACCTCTGAGACAGTCCTAAGACTGATTAGTATTCCAGAGTAAACAGATAAACAGAAAACACCTTCTTTTTGGGTGTTGCTTAACTCAAAGTCTTGAGGCATCCCCTGATGCCATCCATTTCTGTGTCCTCTCTACTTCTGCTATTACCTTTTCCTTTCTGACCTGCCAGAAACCAAATGTAGGGAAGACAGCAATAAAAAAACAGTTCTGCTGGAGCATAGGCTTAGCTCAGGCATTTTTCTAGAACCTCAGCCTCATAGATAAGTGTTTCTGCTGTTCAGTTTATTTTATGACAGTAAGCACAATGTGTAGATACCAAATACAGAACATCTTTCTAAAGAGAAGGTCTGAAAAAGCTTTGGTCTGGGGGCGGGGGGCCATGATGAACAATAGAGCTTCCTGCTAAGAGGAACCCAGCTATGGGCAGCAGAAAATCTAATCTACCATGCAAACTGGTAGGGGTTCATCATTCCAGTGTATAACTCAAACAATAGTCTCCATCTAAACAGAGACTATTTTAGACATGTTGTAGAGTGCACAGTAGTTCATACGATCTATGGCAGGAATGTCTATACTATATTTTCATAGAATCATAGAATCGCCAAATGGTTTGGGTTGGAAGGGACCCCAAAGATCACCTAGTTCCAAACCCCCTGCCACAGACAGGGTCAACTTCCACGTAACCTGTTTGCTCAAAGCCCTATCCAACCTGGCCTTGAACACTTCCAGGAGTTTTGAAGAGGGAAATCAAAGATACAAAAGCTTTAGATGTCTTATCCATAACAAAAAGGAAAGATTTGATTCCCTAATTCATGAAATTCAAATTCTTCCCTATGAAGCTTCATATCTGCCAGAAAGATTTTCTCTGTGCACTTTCCTGATCTGCTGGGTTTTTTTTTCTCTGCAGGAGTGAAGGGCAATGTACAAGGCAACCTCTTCAAAATCATCACCAAAAATGACATTCATTATTACATCCAGGCCAGCTCCAAGGCAGAGCGAGTGCAGTGGATTGAGGCAATCAAACCACTGACATGAGTAATGTGGACTCCATGCCAAATGATAAACTGTATTTGTGACCAACTTCTGCTCGCATTGTCTGGGAGTGTTGTTTTTCCCTTAATAGTCTATTTTCATTATTTGAATCACCATAATGCCTACCAGTTCCTGGCAGACTATGTAGACCAAATCACGTAGATCCAGAATAATTCCCCCACCTTGAACTTACCATCTAACCATGAGACCAAAACAGGTGGATACAGACAAATGGGGCTTTACAAAGAAACTACGAGATAGTCCAAGATGGAAGAAAAGGATCTTTTGTGCAAGTATTCAGTCTGTGTCTGACAGATCCAGGTTGTGCTTTATCTTAAAGCAGAATTGTCTTGCTCCTTTCCCCTTTATAAAGGGGCTCATAAACTTAGTTAAGACTGAAACATCTAAGTCATGAAGGGTGCTGGTGTCTGAGGCTGTCTTTCTTGGCATACCATACGAATCTTGTGCTAAGCCACAATCCAGGATAATATGCATTGCAAAACAAACAAAGGGTCTGTCTGTCCATCCATCTGCTCTACTATCTCATTCTCTGTTTGACTGGAAAGGAACAAAGGATCTTCCTCTCCACCATATAGGTCACTCTTACGCTGGTAATGTCCCACAGCAGAACAAGATCCTGAGTATCAGATCAGACCAGTGGAAGTTCAGACAATTTCTGGTGCTGAATATATTGGAAGAAATCACTCAGCCATAAAAACAAGACTTTTCCTTCTGCTTATTACTGTAAGTCCATTGATATTGGAGCACCATTTGGACAGAGAACTATAGTAGCAGTCCTCACTATTGCTTTTTCTATCTTAAGTCATTATTTTTACCATTATTTGTGTACTAAACTAGTCTTTGATATCATTAAATATTAAAAAAAGAAAACCAAAACCAGTGCATTTGAATATCCTGTGCTTTTTTAGAGATGTGATTTTTCTCAGAGGGCAGTTTGAATATATGAAAAATAACGGTTTCATACACCGTAATTTTAGATTTATATATAAACTGAGACACCAGAGGGTAAAATGGAATGAAGGAAATTATTCAAACATCTGATCAGCCTGCTGATACACTATTTTCATAAAATTATCTTGTTTTATACAGTACCTGTATCTGACAGCCAGACTCTGCAGAGCTTTCCAAAAGGCAGCATGCTCTATATCTTCCCTGAAGTCATAGAGGAATTTGATAGCCCTTTTATGCACAGATTCATTTCTATACAGATGTTTTGTTTTCTAAGTTGTGTACTGAAAAGAAGTCTCTTCATCACTAAAGGCAGGATATGATACATGCTTGTTTATTTATGAGAACAGCCACGTATTTAGGATTTTCCTCAAAAGCTACAGCAATGAAATAACAGCACAACACTTACATACATTCAAACATTTAAGAGAGCTCATAAAGAAGTTTGTCAGCAAAGGTGCAGTTTCAATTAGATGCAAGAACAAGAATGGGCAGTGCGGTTTCAGCTACAGGTACCATTTCCTAGGTCTGGTCCAGAGAAGACTGTGAAATCCACAGCTGTCAAACCCTTTCAGTTCCGGAAAAGCTGCCTGGAAGAGACGGGGATGGTGGTAAGGCATTTTTTGCTCTCTACTGGGAAGCACAGATGGTTTTGTGCTGACTGAGCGGAGCTTCCAGAAAAAGCAATTCCCTCCTGATAATGTGAGCCTTGCTAGGGCCCATCAGACTCCCTTATTTGTTTATAAGAAAATCTCCTGCTTCTCTTTTCTCAGACCCACCACCTGCATAATGCCCAGTTCTAGTCACAAAGCTAACAGCCACCCACCACAGAGGACTGAGTTCTGCCACCTGGCATGCCTGAGGGGGTAAGGAGCCATAAGGATGTGAGATACTGCATAACATCATAAATCTTGCAGTTTGGGAGGCCAAAAGTGTATCTCAGCAAAGGCTTTGAGATTTATCTAGACCAGCCATAGCTCTGCAATTGCTATGAGTGTGTATGGGGGGAAAAAAGCGTGTCTCTCAAACACATCAGCAAATTAAAGAGATACAGTTCCTAGTCTCCAGAATCAGCCAGGGGAAAAAGACAAAACATTTCCAAGACAAGAGAAAGCACATTTTCCTCTGCCCTCTGGTGATATTGTGGTCTCCTTTTTTCAAGCCACTTTGGTAAGCTTGATGTCCCCTGAGATCCGCAAAGCTTTCACCAAGTTCAGAGGCTGAATACGGTGAGTGAAGTCACAGAGCTGCCGTCCATCAAGTAAGACTCGTATTTGCTGGTGTTCACATAAGAGCTCCATCTGCAGTGGAAAAGGACAGGGAAGCGTGTTAGAGATCAGCAGCAGGGTTGATTTCAACAGCATGGACTTAGAACTAAATGTTATGGGGATAGTGAAGCACAAAGTCTACCAGTTCTTCTGAACTGCCCCTAATAAATAACCTCTCCTCTTCTGAGATGACACTGCAAAGCTCCAGTGGGTACTCTCACTAAGATTAGAGAAAGGGATGCATCTTTCCATCAGGGCTTGAACTGTTGCTATCTGTGCCATACTAGCCTAGTTAACCTGGCAATGTCAGTAGTTAGCTGTTTGTGGTCATATACATAGCCTTCAGCTTTTCTCCCCTCCTTTTCTCTACCTTATTCATAGTACCCTAAAAATTACCTTGAACGTGTCACCTGCTGTAAATGGAAAGTAGGGAATAGTCTTCTCTTCTCTTCCCCATTTCCCAGCAATTCGTGCATTTCGGGTGATGGATTTCTCACTGAAGTTAACTGTAAATAACAGCCCAACATCTTTGTTGGCATCCACTGGATCACAGAGCAGAGTCACTGAAAAGCTGAAAAAAACCAATTAAATGACTGGAACTTTCAGAAATGTGAAAAGACATGCTGAGCATGGCAGAGAGACAGCTGTTGGTTTCATATCAGACTGAAACACAGGACTTCTACAGGCTTAGAATCTGGAGAAAGGAATGAGACCTGGCTGGTCTTTGTTTCCTGCCCCAGTGTCCAGTAGAATACTAGTGATTTCTGATGTTGCTTTCCCTCTCTCTTGACTGAAATCAAACCCTTCAATATGTACTCATTTGTGTCCTAAAAGAGGTTATGGCAGTACTCTTCACCAGTGGAAGCAGTGGAGTTTATAGCTGTAGATGCAAAAAAGTGTAATGATGAGCATAGTTGCTGTTATCCAGGTAAAAGACAGCAATGAACATCTATCTCCTGTGCCAAAACTGGTTTTTAAATGGTTTTGATTCCAACCTCCCACAGACAACCAAGATTCAGGTTGAGAATTGCACCTCTTCCTGGAGGAGAAATGCCACTTATGTGTTCCCTCCAGTTCACATTAGGTAAGGGCAAAGAGTAGAAAATCTTGTCGGGGCAGTCTGAAAGGCTGATCAGTGAACTCCTCCCTGACCTTTTAATCTTAGTCTGAGTGCAGGAAAATTAAATAAGGCCATGATTGTTAATCTGTTTGACTTTCGTCCTTCAAAGAGCACATACCTCCAAGAAAGCATCTGAATTTAGAAGACAGGTAGGAGCATGTATAACAGGGTGAAGCCCCCAGCAGTCCCTCCACCTACCTCTTGGGTTTGGAGTGCACCATGCCTATGACTGTGAGTTTCATGGTTGGTCTCAGGCCACCTTTAATTTCACCAACATACTGCTCCACCTGCAGGGAACAGTGAAAATGGCTGCAGTGGGTCATGCTGTGGGTAAACCAGCTTTAACAGCTGCTTTGGTCACCTGATATAACTTGGGTTTATTTTTATATGTACAAAAGAACTTGAAAGTATTTCCAGCCTAAAGTACTTCTTGCACTCTAATGACACTGTAAATCTGGTTGCAGCACTTGCGTAGCTCTGGTTGCAGCAGATGAGAAGCTTTGTGGCAGCATGATGTGTGGCGCAGACTCTGCTTGAACCTACTCTGCCACTTCAAATTTGCTAACAGATTTTGGTGGGCTAACTTGGCACCATCAGGACTTACACCAGGCCAGGCAGCCTCTGTTCTCCACTGTAAAAGCAGCGTAGATGCTGCCCTGTCACTGCATGTTGACCACGTCCTCACAGGCAAGCCCAGTCATACCTGTCCTTTTGTGACAGTGACTTTGAAAAGTCACACTTTTTCGGAGGCAAAAAATGGCTTCTTGGTGGATCCACTTTCGTCCTGTTCACAGAAGCCTATAGTTGCAAGCTCCACCCAAAGATCTGAGCTACATTTGCTTTTTCCAAGCAATTCTCTAACAGCTTTGATGTTCAGTAATACAGGCCATAGCTGACATGGAAATGTTAAAGAGAGAGACCTTGGAAACAATTGATAGGGATGTTTTGAGGCTTCATTTTCAGAAATGGCTTTAAAATGTAAATGTCAGAACACTACGCTGCAGCATGTAATCACTCCCTGTGCAGACTCACTTAGAAAGAAGCTGCTATAAAACACTAAATGTTGTTAGCAACTTGCATAACACTGATAATATTCCAAGGCAATGCACAACAGACCCTGTTTGAGATAAAAAGAGCTTTATCGTTCCAGTGTTCCAAGGTAAAAATTCAGACAGTTTTGCTAGAAGACCTGCACAATATATATGCACGCAAATTCAAGATTAAAAATGTTTTGCCTATACCTCATTTCCTAATTTCAATATACTAGTTGTATCTTCTGCTAAGATGACCTTATACAATTTATTTTCCCACTTTGATATTCACATCCAGCTACCTTTAGAGCTTCACAGATATATTAATAAACTTTTAATTTGGTTTAATATTGGAAGAATAATTTTTAAAGTACTTTCAAAAATGACAGCAGTACTACTGATTGCTAATAATGTACATTTACTCTTGCAGGAGCGGGTAGGTGACTCCAGCAAGTACGATTTGAACTTTGTAACAAAAGAAAAGCATCAAGCAGTTTATACATCATACATAAGGAAACTGCTTGTCAAGTAAAGAATCTGACTGGAGGGAGATAGTTTAAACTGGATAAAGCAATCAGAGAGTGGGTAATAAGCATAAAAGATCTCAGGATAAATGAAGTTCATGCTCATACAGGTCTCATGTCCCACTAAATCTTCTTCCTTATCTAGAGAAAAGATACTAAATACTACCCCAAATTGAAAGTGCACATTGAGAAATTGTTTGTGCAGAGATGCACCATAGTAAGTACCATCACTAAAGGCACAGGGTGTCAGAAGTGAATAGAATGAATGACAGTCACAGCTCATGCAGCGTGGCTGGAGAAAATTCAGAGGCGTGACAGCCTACACATCATTTATCTGTGGACACCTAGTTAACCATACAGGTGAGAAATACTCAGGAAACCGTAGGAAGTAATGGTAGAAACTCCTGCAAGCTTCTTGCGGAGTTTGTTGGTGGGTCCCAGCATATGCACATGGGCACAGCTCCCATCCCGTATTTTCCATTCAGGAGCCCTGGGGAGTCACTTGGTCACTTACTTTGGCACACTTCTCCTCTGTCATCACCGCTCTCCCTCTTACACTTGCCTCGCCCGCAGCGGTCCTCGGAGGAGTTTTTGTTTTGTGTGTCAGGACAAAAGCAAACAAAAAAGCCCGGAATAAAGGGAGGATGTTGAGGGGGGTCTTATCTCTGCCAAACACCGGCTGGACACCACCCAGCCCAGCAGCTGAGTCACAGCCCTCTGCGCCTCGTCCCTATTGGGGAGGCTCACAAAGAATGCGGTGGGAGGGCACGGGAGCGCCCGGTGAGCTGCGCCTGGAGCTGCGCCTGGAGCTGCGCCTACACGTTTATACAAGTATTGAAAATTCCGTGTGAGTGTGCAGAGCATCTTTGTAACATACTCTGTACTACATACACATACTTGTATATGTAATACATACAAGCCCCACGTCATTTATTTATTTATACCAATTCTGTCCTCTCTCAAAGGCATAAATTTGTGTGTGTATATATATATATGTATTTTTCTTTTTTTTATACACAATTTACAGCCTTATATATTGTAGTGGTTGGATACTAACCGGGCAGAAACACCAATTAAAGTGTAGTGGTTTTGAGTTCGCCAATCCAATTGAAGTGCAGTAATTTAAATTTGGGCTTATTATTTAGGACATTTACTCTGTGAGATAAGGATTAGGAGAAGCAAAGCAGGCTCAAACTTTAAAGAACATAAAGAAAGTTTTATTAACAGAACTAAAAGGAAAAAGAAGAAAAAAACAAATAATAAGAATTAGATTAAACCGTCAGAAAACCGTCTCCCCCCCCAGACTTCTCTTTCAGGTATTTCTCCACTACCAATGGAAAGACACAAAATCTGATGTTTCTCAGTCAGTTTGCCACCTCTAGAATAACCTTTCTTCATTTCACTTAGAGAGTGGAGTCTCTCTTAGCCATACCATGGAGATTTTCCACAAGAAAACAGTTCTCTCGTGGCTTCAGCATCACAGTGAATTGGCCACCCGCGGTTACAGCATCTGACCCCTGTGAAAGTCCTTCCCACACCTTGCAGCCTTCCCACAGCTGCTTTCGTGGGCCACGTCAGTTTATGGGGTATAGTTTTAAGGATGAGCTGTTCTAATATAAAAGAAAAGTTCTCTCATCTCTCCAAAGTCATCTTCATCTTCATCTCTGAAAGCAAAGGTCATCTTCTCTATCCACCTCCGGGGCAAGGGGTCCTCATTTCTCTCTCTCTCTCTCTCCCCATTTAAGCTTCTCTTCAGTTGCAGCCC
>VZTF01002621.1:2200570-2258841 GCA_013397755.1 Cnemophilus loriae
CCTGACCCAGCCCAGTGGATGGTAAAAGGGAGCCAGGCCCCAGCCCTCGGGGGGAGCAGGAGGTGGCTCGGCCCGGCAGATGGTAAAAGGGGGCCAGGCCCGGCCCTCGGGGAGCCGGAGGAGAGGGGAGAGGGCCAGCCAGGCAGGCCCGAAGGCCTAGCCTGGCAAGAAACCCCCTCTCCAGTCCCCTGTTACCTGTTGGAATGCCGGAAGCCAAAGAGGAAGTTCCAAGTGTGCAGCTCCCTAAATACTGTATCTCGCAGAGGGCGTACCTTAAATGTCATTGGCCCACGACACCCTGCCACTCCACAGGACCTGGCAGGGTGAAATTCACCTAGAAACCTGTCAACCCACGACATATATACACCTACATGTAGGTCTATACACCCTATATATACACCTATATATACTGTATACACTCTGTGTGTGTATATATATGTATGTATATATGTATAGGGGCGTGTGTGCATATATATATCTATTTAAGTGTGCATACATACAAATATATGTGTACCAAAGTGAGGTGTATGTACAGGGTTATGCAGCTCTACAGGGGGTACATACACTCACACACACATGTATGTACCCCTGTACGTGCACCTGTATGGGTGTGTGTAGGTGTATTTACAGGTACACACACACCCATGCCCGGCGCACCGCAGAACGCACACCAACCCCTCCCCCTGAGCAGCCCCTCACGGCCCCTGGGCCGCGCAGGGGGCGGAGCTTCTGGCGGGAGCCAATCAGAGCCTGGCGAGGCACGGGCAAGGGGCGGGGCTGGCCCCTGGGTGGTGGTGTGGGCGTGGTTAGCGAGGGGGCGGGGCTAGCGCTGCCCGGGCCGCTGCGGCGGCGTCAGGCGCCCCAAAGAAAGATGGCGGTTTATTTACATTCCGCCCCGGCTCGGCCAATGGGCGGCCGCCTTGCCGCGTGCCCGGCCGGCCGCGCGGTCAGCTGAGGCGGCGCCCAAGATGGCGGCGGCGCGGGGCGGCGGTGCCGGGGCGGTGCCGTGGAGCCCAGCGCCGCCGGGGCAGCGCCCTGCCCCGCCAGGGAGCGCAGCATCGCACTCGTGTGTGTCTCCCCGTCCCGGGCCAGCCCCTCTTCCCGGGAAGATGCATTCTTTTGGGAACGAAGAAGCGGACTCTCTGGAGCGTCTCTTCGGGTTTTTCTGTGAGTGCGTGCGGCGCGGGCACTGGGAGCTTGCACAGGCCTGCGTGCCCCAGCTGAGCCAGTGGCACGGGGACGGCCCCGGGAAGGTGGAGGCAATTCTTCAGGCTCTGGTAGCTTGTCCCGTGGGGGTAAGGTAAGTAAGGTACTGCTCTGGTTCCGTAGAGTTGAGTGTGAAATTGGGAAGAGTAGTTAGCTTCGTGTTGCCTGTGGGAGACAGGTAGAATCAGGGAAGTAGCACCACAGCGCTGAGGTGTCTTGTGATGCTGTTGTCTGAACTTTGATGTCTTATCACTGACCAAGAACGTAGCAGACTGCCCATCCCACCGGGATAATGAGTTGTGTTCTTTTACGTAGCTGACATGGTGATTGATACAAGGGTAAAACTACTTGGAAGCACTTCAGAACTGATTTTTAAAAGAGTTTACTGAAGGAAAAGGACCATCTCTTGAAATTACATTTCTTTGACACTGGGCTTTGGTTAATTTAGAAGTGAAACCACCAAGATCAGCAGTATAGTTATTTAAAACGTTCTCTTGTTTCCAATTCTTGAAAAATCTCCTGATTTCTAAAACTGCAATTCTAAAAAGTTCGAATTATGCTGTTGATTTCTTGTTCTCTCACTCTGTGTTTTGGAATGGCTTTGGTTTTACTTAATCCCAGTTACTTTTTATCTCTGCTTTTCATTTAGGCGTATATGAAGGGTGACTTTCTAGCACTTCAGGGAACATTGGTATTCCCCGTGTCTAATCAGATGATCATACTTCTTCACATTAAAGTTTGTGTAACATTTTAGTAAAGGTTCTAAGAAACAGTTTACACCGACAGCAATGAAAAGATTCTGGAAGAAGGTGTGCACCTAGTTAAATGAATATTGCTAACAGCCATGTGAGACATAAGAGTTTTCAATCTTTTGATCTTTGATAGCTAGGCTATCACGTATAAAGGCTTTAGTTAGTAGTGCTGAGATTTTTAAAGGACAGGAAACTATATTGTGCTTTCTCCTTTTCCTAGTCCTTTTGACAGTACTGAATATGTTCCTAAGCGTGTAGGCTTTGGGATGTTGAAGTACTGGAGCACGTGAAATGCTGATGGAAATTAGAAGGATTCTTTGTTTAATTAGTACATTGGTTCACTTTTAATTTGGATAGAGAGCTGCATTTGGGCTTCTGTGACCTAAAACGTAGTTTCAGTTTTTTGGTAGAAATAGGCAGAACAGGAAATAGAAGTGTTTGGCAAGTGGTCACATTTCAACGAAATCTGCTGAAGTGCTCAAAGAGAGCTATACAGGCTGAACTTTGGACCAGAACTAGATCTCTTTGTTTTGAGGAACTATGCCAGTAGTATTTGGCCAATCTAAAAGCAGTTATTTGCACAGCAGAAATCACTGAGTTGATGTGCAAGAACACCAATATTCTGGTTTCTCTGCATTTTTTTCCTTTGTCTTTGGCTACTCACTTGTCTTTGTTTTTATCATACTCAAAGAAATACAAAATCAAAATGATCTCTGACAGTGTTTTCCTGGATCTTGGAGATGGAGACAACCTTGTATACTACACTGTACATGGTTCTTGCTTTTGTAGATGGGGACAGAATTCTACCCCGTGGAGAACTGCATGGCTTTGGCTTCTTGTGCTGGAAAAATGGCTTGCCAGGAATCAGGTACAGAAACATCTAGTTGACTTCCAAATGTACTTTATAGCTCTGACTTCTAACTGACTTCCAAGTGCAGAATGTCTCCCTAGTTGCTTGTTTAAATGTAGGCTTTCCTATGTTTAATGGAATTAGGTTCTCAGGGTGTCTGGAGACATGCACTGCATTTGCATTTAACAAATTTATCAAGAAAAAACTGTAATATTCACGCTGAAAAGGAAAACTGATTTTTTTTTTTAAGATATTAGAAGTTAACATTTTAGCTTTGCACATTCATATAAATGAAAAGCATGAGTGTATCAACTTCTGCATTTGTGTAGGACCTCTCTTACATTAAAGATGAAATAGCTCAGGCATCAGACAATTCTTTATAAGCTTTAGATGGTGAGGGGTATGTATACGTCTTTTTAAAATTCATTTGTCCTTGTCACTGCTTAGACTTGCATTTTTTCTTTACGTTCTGAGGAGTCGATGGTTTCGTGATTCTTGACGAGGTGACATTTGGGTCTGTTTCCAAATGTATGGATAAATAAAATCAGCTGGTGTGAGAGCAGAACCTGACTGGAATAGCCTTTAATTGAGGGTTAGGTTACTTCAGAGAGATATTTCAGTCTGCCTCAAAATGTTAATGAGATAGCTATGATTAGGTTTATATGCTAATGTAAATAAAAGTTTTATTGACTAATGTATTTCCCATTCTTACATGGTTTCAGAAAACTGTTCCAGTTGTTCTTCAGAGAGAAACTGAATTTTTATTGTTCTTGGAAGAACTACAGAAAGATGTCTCTGAGGAAGTCCTAAAGGTGAGCTACTTCTATGCCCTATTTCTTCTTGTTATGCGGTATGCCCAGCTACATCAGATGGAAGTTAATGCTTCCTGCTAACTGCCTGAGATGTTAATGTGTTATTAATCTTCTAGGCAACTGAGAGAGAGTAATTCAGATGCCTTTGTGAGGTTAATCTGATGTGCCTGCAAGTGATTTTTTCTCTGGCTAGAGTGAAGGCTGCAGGCAGGCAAGGAACAGGTTTTCCTACGTGCTGTTTCTAACGCGCATCGGTCCTGACTGCAGCTGCTTGCCACCATCTTCAGTCCATAGACACCTGTAATAATCATAAACCTACAACCCGCTGTAAGCCAAAATAAACTATAGTCAGTACACACATTTTAAAAGTATGGGTTTTTTTCTTTCTTTGGAGATCTTAATTTTCATCTCCTATGTACCACTTTTCCCACTTTCTGGAAGTTTTTGGATACTCTACTATTACTGCTGACATTGCCTCGTAATTGGTATGATGTGTGTTCTGAGGTCCAGGATCCGTTTTCCATTATGAATCAAAAGATGCAGGCTGATTTATTTGCGAAGTATGTGGAAATAGGCAAAGATATTTTAATATCAAAAGCAAGTATAGAGCAGAAAATCAGAAGAGTTACTAACTGTAGAACTGTTCTAATCTGGAGTTAGTTAGAACAGATTTGGATCTGACGTGGTGTGTGAAATGTCATAAGATGTTGCTTCTAGTCTTATAAATTCTAACTCTTTAAAGATACTCTTTTTTGGTTTGTCTTTTTTTTTAAGAGGAAAATGAAAACTTACTATATTCAGAGGCTATTTCAGCTTAGGAAAAGTTGTTCAGTATTTCACTAAGGATACAGAGTTAGCAATTACAGGATGAAAACAAGCAAGGTAAACTTGAATGTTGATTAAAATAAATCTACTTGAAGTCTGTTAATGAATAATGAAGTCCATGCATGTTACCATCTCACCTCCAAGGTCATGAATGATTCCACCCTTGTCCACACTGCCCACCAATGTTGCACAGAAACATGACTTTCAGTAAGCTCCTATCTTTGTCATGATTACTGTCAGAGGCATGTTGGTAGGTAGAGTTAGATTTTGATCCAGCAAATAATAATAAAAAAGGGTATTGTGGACTTGCTTTCTATTCTCGTTCTTTGTGCACACCAACCACCTCTCCCCTACGTAATCTCTGAGGTGTCTTTTTGAGACAAGGGCAGCACTCACAAAATTCCAGAAGTGCCAAAAGTGCTGCTTAAGTGCTGTTCAACTGGCTTGTCCCTCACCTTCCCAGCCCTTATCGGGTGAGCTAATGGGGATTTTTTGTTTGTTTTCCCCTTCCTAGTTCTGGAATTGTAGGTTTGCTTCTGATAGGTAGAAAAATTATTGTTGCTTAAGAAAAATCTGTGGGATGGCTTCTGAATCTGTTCAGTTTTAATCAAATTTGAAAAATTGATGAGGATGATGGATTTGATAGATAGATGGTACAAATCTAAAAATGTAGGGTGAAAAAACCCCCCCACTAGTCATTATGGTTCTTAGTGACCTACGAAGATACAGTTGCATCAGTATATTGGTTAGTCGTAGAATATGGCAGTGCTTCAGCCATCCCGTAGGGACTGCTGTGGTTCCTTGCTTGTACACGGTCCTTATAGTGTACTTGTGTTTTACAGGATTCTTTATATTTTGTTACATATTCAGGCATATCAACTCTTCTAGGAAATATATTGGACAAGGTGGACCATTATTAATGCATTTCTTAGGCAGTATGGTGTTTCCAATTTGATTTATCTGCTTGCTTTCTAAGTTTCTTCTATTCTTTTAAATAATTCATTTCATATATTAATGTAGTCTAAAAGACTTACTCTTTTATTATTTCCCTACCAGGAACTGTTTGAAGCATTTGAGTGCATGCAGAACAAGCACATCGCAGACAGCAAAAGAAGAGATGACTGTTCTCACAAATTCAGTTTGGATGTTGTTTCAGCTCTCCGGAAGCTTTTGTTGCGGGCTCCCCAGAGGGCAAAAGCCCTGCTGGAGTTCTTCCAGGGGGAACAAGGCACACACAGCTCCTCACTCCAGCAATATCGCTCTTTACAAAACATCTTTGTTGAATTTCTTTGTGACTCCTTGAAATCTCTGCAGAGGCTTCAGAGCAGTTCTGAGATTTCAGCTGAACTAGATCAAAGAGAACTAGTAGATACAATTTATGCTGCTCTCAGTATAGTGACTTTTGAGATGGAGCATCAAGCAGATGAAATAAAACACATATTCAGGGAGCTCTTGGATGTATGCTGGGCTGAGGGGAGCCCACTGAGGGAAGAGAAGCTACTAAACTGTATGCTGAGGAAACAGAGCCATGGCCTGTTAAGCCTTTATAGCAGTGTTCTCACGGAAAGAACAAGAGAAAAGTTTTTGTTGTCAAAATCAATACAAAAAGGTTTGTTAAGTCTTTTGCTTTGTACTAATCTCCTGTTTAACAAAACCGTTAAGGCATTAAACAGACAAGTAGTCAAGAAGTCAGGCAATGTTCTTGCTAAGGTGCCTTAACAAACCAAGGAGTCTTTAGAAAGATTATGCTAAAATGATCTTTAAAGCAAGGAATTGGCATAGGAACATTGGTTCTCTCTCTCCTACATTTCTTCAGTCTATGCTGTGTTTCGTGATCACTTCCTTTACCACCCCTTGTGCTCAAGTTTAATCTGCTCAGCATTTCTCTTTGTGAAAATCTTGCTTGTAACTAGGAGTTTGAAGCTCCGTATGTATACAGTTTTTATTTGTTCACCTCCAACTCAGGTTTGTCTGTGTTGGAGTATGTTCCATTTCTGGCCAGTAACAGTTCAATCAGGGTTCATCTCAGTAATCTCAAAATGTTCAAATCTCTTAATACTGGCAGAGAAAACTTCTGAAAGTGGAAGGAGCTGTGGAGTGGGCTGATACGCCAGCAGGAGAGAAGATGCGGTTTGATTACCTGCTCACTTGCCGGAGCCCAGCTGTTGGTTTTGTACCAGCCATGACTTCACAGCTTCTGTCTAGCTCCCTATGACTGGTACATTTAGTTGTAACTCGATGATCCTGATGGGTCCCTTCCAGCTCAGCGTATTCTGTGGTTCTATGAGGATCTCAGCTGAAGCTGAATGGCAAGTGATGCCCATGACCTTGTCAGTAAAATGGCAAGGAGGGAAAAGCTAAAATGCCTACCCTCTTTTGCTCACCTCTGTTCACTTAGGTGTAAGTCAGTGGGGTTTGTATCCTCACTTCTCTCTTCACTCAGGGATTGCTGAAGGGAAGCTCAGGCTGGTGTGGCAGACTCTAGAAATTCAAATAATAACTACAGTTAGTGCTTCCTCGTGGCGGAAGAGAAATGGAGATGCACATAACTTCGGTCTCACTGGGAGTAGTTTGGGTCTCACTTTGCAGAGATCTGAGAAGTTCCAGTGCTGGACAAGTCTTTGCCAAGTCCCTTCAAAGTAGCACAGTGTCTTGAGCACAAGTGAGAATTCCTGCAACTCACAGATAGGGTGTGCATGGCTGAAGAAAGTCAGGCGGTGTGACCTGAGCTGATGCAAACAACCTGTGTGCTGAGCAGGCTTTTGCTATGTTAATGATTGTTGATAGAGTTTTTCTGGTTTTCTGTCTGACCTCTATCGAATTTCTGTGCTTGGCCTTCCTGTTACCCAGTAACGGTATCCAAGAGTCTTAGCTGGTAACATGTAACAGCTGGTTAGCGCTTGAGGAAATATTGAGTGTGTCTCAGTTTAAATTAGTAGCAATTATGCTTCTCTCAAAGATATGCGTCTCTCCTGGAAGGTAATCTTGTTATGTTTTTAGGTTCATCTGAACAGCTGGATACAGAGCGAACTGTGATGAGTTTGTTCTCAGATCCCAAAGAAGCTCCTTCTTGGAAGACAGCCTATTTCTACTGCTTGAGCAGCAGCAAGCACTTTCTGGAACAGATTCTGGTACAGCCATAAAATCATTAACAGGCAAACCCAGTGGAGGCTAAAGTCAGTCCCTGTATTGAACATATCTCGGTGGTGTACAGAAGCATTTTGTATTCAAATAGTCTTTGCCAGGGGTGATGAGTTATAGGAACGAGGAGGTAACAATGAGAACTCCCCTACTTGCGGCTGTGCGATGAACATAAAACTGCCGGTGAGATTTTTGGAAAAGCTCATCTGCATGCAGACTGAAGATTAAATCTTCAGGATTTAAGAAGTCTCATTTTCTGCTTGTAATTTTATTGGATACGTCATTTACCTTATGACCTTGACTTTGTCGCTTTCTGATGCTGGTAGACTTGGGGCAGTGAGACTAGTTTGCACAGTAAGATTTATGGTGAAAATAGTCTGTTATGAATTAATCGATTTTTATGTATTTACATAGAAGAAATAGAAGACAGGCAGGTGGTCACTATTAAATTGTGTTTTTAAGGTTGAACATATTTCAACTTTTATGTAATGTGCTTTTAGAAGTCTTTTACATGATGCCTTTGGCAGAGATGTAATCAATAGAAGGAATGCAAAGATACTGCAGAGTGGAATGTAACTTGGCTCTGTAGCAAGCATTTGAAATGGTGGTTTTGTCCTCAAGACAGCTTTACTGATGAGTGTCCTGATGGCTTGGACAATATAAGTTTAGGGAAGTTCTGGATGCAGAACTTCACTATTTTAGTGAAGCTAGTATTGAAATGGCTATTTGCTTACATAGTCTGCCAGGCATTACGGGTCTCCACATTTTGGAAAAAGTAATACTTCTTCATTTTATTTTCTAGGTGACTGCATTAGCTTTACTAAAGAAAGAAGACTACTCAGGCCTGAAGAGCTTGTTGAGGAGAGAATTCAACCCCCTTAGTCGCCTCTTGGCATTGTTAGGATGGACTCATTGTCAAAGCTTGGAATCAGCAAAAGCATTGCTATGGACTCTACACAAAACTCAGGTAAATCAGCAGAAAGCAAGTGGCAGTATCCCTGTCCGTGTCTAGATAATGCAATTTGTTTGCAAAAACAAGTAAAACCAGGGAGTTTTCAGTGAGAATGTCAATCTTTCTCAAAATGGAATTTAAAAAGCTAAGATATTACGGTTGTATGTAGGTAACATTATGGGACATTTACCTTTCTTCTTATCCCTCAGCTGTGAAGGGAGCATGACTGCAAAGGAGACTCTGAAAGTTTCTCTTGCATAAACGCATAAACAGCCTCTGCTGTTAACGTGAGAGAAAAGACAGCAATAGTTGTTGATTAGTTTTGGAAAGAGCTAGGGCATCTTTCTTTCGTGTAATTTCCTCCAGTGAGTCATCCCTGGACAGTTACTAATTCAGGCCTCAGTTCAACAGCAGGGTAACTTGGAAATTCCCCATACTCATTCTCAAAGTGAAATGATACATGACAAGAGCTGTGAGCAAAAGATCCACCGTGTTCGGGGACAATATTCATCTGTGCAAAAGAGACAAGGTTCCAGCTCTGAAGGTGTAGTTGCACTTTAGATGATGCCTGCTGGCTGGCTTAAATGTCAGAGGTGGGGAGACGAGGAGTCTTGTACTGCTGGGTCACAGTGCAGACCTAAGTTGTTATTGCCTTAAGGGAGTTACTCTCTGTTGGTAATACACCAGAAGTCTATTCAGTAGCTTCTGCAAAGTTAAACTCTTAGATCTAATTTTAGCAGGCAGTCGTCTGTAGTAGAAAAGCACATGGAAAAGGAGAATAACCATCTGCTACGCAGTATGTCATCTTTCTAGTACATTATTAGTTCTAGAGATGAGTTTTAAACTGTTACTAAGAAACATTAATTTGCATTTTATAAGCTAATCTTGAAAAGGGATGTAGCCACCTTTCCATGGTCTGTAGATGTGTCGAGGGGAGGTTGACTGACTTTTATGTTCTGTCAGAATAGCCCTCCTTTGCTGGCTTTGTAATAAATCTGGTAATTTTCTGTATTTGAAATTTATTATGTAGGTAAAGAAGTCTTGTGAACATGCATGTCTGGCACAGGCTTGGTTCTGCTGTCTGGCTGGGGGATTTGTTGTAAAGAGATTCTTTTATTTGTCTTTCCATTTAGGATCTATGCAATGATTCAGTATTGAAAGATTTTTGTGATGGGCTATGGGCTCATGTGGAAGTTCTTGAGTGGTGCATGCAGCAAAACAGGTAAAATGATCAGAAGGACTTTTTCCAAACTGTTGCCAAATCTACCTGTTAAGTCAGCTTATGTATGCCAATAGAGAAGATGTTATTTTCTTGGCTAATCATCTACTAGTGACTGTATATCACGAGCTCTCGAAATTTCTCATAGGCTGCAGTTATGCTCTTTGTTTTTCTTTTTAATTGCAGTAGTTTGGTTCAATCAGAATTAGAGTGGGAGTTACATCTTTAAACGTGGTTGAGACTTAAATCTGCGCCGCCTCTTTGTTTTCGCTTGCAGTATTACGGTCCCAAGGAAGGTTCTTTTGCAACACTTGCACAATCTGGATTGCCACACTGCGGTGTACTCTCTGCATCATCTCACCAATCTTCCGGCACTGAATGAAGATGATGTTATTGAGCTTCTTCAAAAAGTTCCTGCTAGAGACCAGCACATACAGGGTAAATGTGCAGGGTGGTGAGAACATAGAAAACTCACAATCCATTGAGTATGTATGTTCAGTACTTCTGCCAGGGTTTGTTCTTTTGACCTGCTTCTGTAATTGTGGAAGAAATCAGTTCCCAGCTGTTTTGTGGAAGAAATCTAGAGAGCATGTGGAAGTTATTGTAGAATCCTTCTGGAGAGTAAACTGTCTTTCAAGAAGGAGTTGTGAGATCTCTTTGGTCTGACAAGGACAGATCTCTGAAAGATTTTTTTCAAGATGGTAACAAGACTTTGCACACGCTCGTGATGCGTGCTGCTTGTTGTAACTTCTATACGATGTAATACCTTCAGTTTGAAAGGGAAGAGTATGGTTTGTATTTCAGTGCACTTTAATTCAAAATCAAAGGGCAAAAACAGGTGAAACTGACAATATCTTGTTCTACAACGTCTTCATTTTTGAAAGATATAAAAAGCGGTTTTTTTTTTTTCTAATATTAACTGTTACCAAATTTAAATTTAGTATTTAAATCAGTAAGACTTAGCTACAGCCTGTGTTTACATCACTCCTGCCTCACTTCTCTCATCTTGACATGTTCCAGTTGGGTGCCTAAAATACCTGCAGCTACAAAACACATTAGATCACTTACAAGTGACTCTCTTTGGACACTCTTTTGATTGCAGCCAATGTCCAGGTTCAGCTGCTGCTATTTTAAAGCTGTTTTCTGATAGGGCCTCTTAATAATGATACAGAAGCTCTGTTTTCCTGCATGTACTAGAACTAAGAAGCCTCAGTATTTCTTTTCTAAATATTTCTTTCATGTTTGTGAATTTGGATGTGTGTAATTTCAACCCAAGTTGCATGGAGAGCTCTCAGTGATGGATCTTGCACAGATTTTTCCAGATTGCCTAGTGGGAAGCAGGTTTCTCTCCTTCCATATCATTTCCATTCCTACTTTTACAGGTTTTGGTGTTAAAATTATCATTACACTTGTCTTGAATAATCTTAAAAGATGTAGGAATCGATACTCTATATAGATCCTTATTTTCAGCGTCCTGCTTTCTGAAATTGTTTTGTTGTTGCTGGTGTTGTGGTTTTTTTTAATTAATTATTTTCTGCTTAAATTCTGTCAAAGCCTTTCAAAAACAGGAAGAGGCAGTCCCATCATATCTTCTGGGAGCTGCATGACTGTAGCAAAAGAACTCTAGCTGCTGTTTCTCTTCTTTTTTTCCACGTCACATTAATTTATGGAGCTAATTAATGAGAGACAAGTCCTCCTCTTTTCAATCCAGCAATTATTGCAAAATTGAGATGCTTCTATAAACACGGCTTAATGGAATCTCCTTTAAAATAATCTATTTTGAACCTTAAAGGGAAGAGAGGAGTCATCAACTTTTGTTTTGTCAGACGTGGTAGTGTTAACAGGCCTTTTCCTCTTATCACTCCACATGCTTCCCCCTCTTCCCCTTCTTTTTAGTACACGTCTGTCAGCTGCAGTAGTGAAACCAGCGTAGTGGTACTGGTAGACAGTTGAGTTCAGGCCGTGCATAACACTGGTTTTGATCAGTCATGGTGAGCAGCAATTTCCTCATGAGTTACAGCATTCAAGAAGAAGGTGTTAGTATTTCTGGCATAGGAAAAACGATGCTAATAGTTGTTCTTCGGTATTGGTACAAGGAAAAGGATTGGTTTAGGTACAAATACTGACAGACACACTGCATCCAAGTCTTTCCACGTGTGAGGCGGAAGTGTATTAAACTTACTTTTGATTATTTGTCTTACAGTATCTCCAGCTAACTATTTCTCTTTTCCAGAGGATTGTATTTATCAAATCTCTGGCTTTACCTGCCTGAAGTCCTCTTAAGACAATGGTATTGAGAGCTATTTGTGTGTTTATATATTAGTGTAGAGCTGCTGGGCAACAGAAGAATTTCCATGGCCATGTGGGTTCTGCAAAGGGTTCATACTTGGATGTCTCCTCAGTTCTGTCTGCTGTCTACATTATATTTTCCATCATTGTCACTGTTTAGAATGGCAGTGATAGGGAATAACTGTTTCCAACTGTTTGTGCTCTCAGTCCTTTTGCCTTGGCTGCTCTGCAGTTTTCGGAAGAGTTCAGACCGGTGCTTTTCTTTGCAATCATGCTCAAACTTTGTGGAGGACAGTGCTGAAAAACTTTCTGGGTTAGGTAATTCTGTTTAGTCCCAGAATTTGGATGTGGACATTGTCAGTACATTGTGCTTTGTACCAGTGCTTTGTTTAAACAAAATAACGTGGCTAATGCTTTCCCTGCATGACAACAGGTAGAGGTACAATCTATCACTCGTGTAAGAATACAGGACCATGGATTCCAAACACTAATTTAACACCCTGTGTGGTTGTTGGGGGTTTTTTTTGTTTCTTTCTTTGTTGTGGGGTTCTTTTAACCTTTTTACAGTAGTTGGGTAATTCATCTAAACTCAGCATAAAAGAATATATGACGCTATATTGTGTTCCTGGGTGAAGGGCACAGTGATGAGGATGGTGATGATGTGATTTTTATAATTTGCAGCTCTGCTGTTCTGTTGTACTAAGAAGGGATCATGTCTCTGGCATGCGATGCCTTTGCTCAAAAAAAACCCAAAGGGGAGAAGTAGATGTGGTACTTCTCTAGTTTGCCTTTATCATAAGTGTGTGAAGGAAACTGTGGGACTGTACTTCTTCTTTAATCAGTTGCAGATTGTATTTGGTCTATTGTGTCAGCCACTGTGAATCAACCATGATATGTCTTTATTAGTACAAATCTGAAGAGGTGGTGGTACTCTATTCTTACTACAGTCATAGCCTGTCTACAGTGTTTCCCTACTTATCTACTGTGTACTAGAACACAAAATTCTAAGATGCTGAAATGAAACAGAATTTGCCCCTGTGTTGTAATGCAGCATTATAGCTTAACCACACACTGCTAATGAGAGTCATAATTAGTGATTTTGGTCATTCTGTGCTGTAGCCAGGTCCTGTTACACAAGTTCACAGAAAATTTCCTATTTAGAAGGGGATCCAGACCTGACTTTTCTGTGCCCATCTGTTGTGGGTTGGGTGTTTTGGGCTTTTTTCCCAAAAGTAACAGTGAGATAGATCAGAGCTGAGACAAAAATGACGCTGGGGAAGAAAGACTGGATTAATATTGCTGTGCAGGAACTGCAGAAGAAAATAACTTTGTTTTCTTGTCTACCTCCTACCCCCTCACCTCCCTGATTTCCCTCCACAACAGCCACACTCCCTAACACCCTGAGTCAGCAGCGCAATCTGGCACTCTTCCGAGCGTTCTGTGCCATGAAGTATGCAATCTATGCTCTCTGTGTGAATTCACACAGGCATGCCAAGTGCAAGGATTGTGTGCACAGCCTTCTTGGTGATGTCCCCGAGGATGCAACTTCTGGAGAACCAGCAGGTGATTGGCCTTCTTTCTCAGGTTCAGTAACGTGTGCTTCTCCATCCAGTTGCTGGGTTCTGAATTATCACTTATAATGTTGCACTCTGTGTAGATATGGTGTTTTATTCAGCGGGCTGTGGATGCTTTGCAAGCAAGTATAATGGTATTTCTTTGAGGTGTTGTTATCTTTAATAATAATAGATATGATAAGCTACCAGCCTTGTTTTTAAACATTTAAGGGAATTGTACAAAAAATATAGTGCAAAAAGGAAGTGATACTAGATATAGGATGGTAGTGACAGGGATAATTTTGTAAGAGCTTATGATTTCCCAGAGCTGAAACTGATTTAATGGCTAGAATGGGTGTAATCTGAATTTGCACATCACTGAACAAAGTGATAATTGGCATTACTCAGAGTGAGAAGGCACACTACCTTTCTAAATGTAAAACATTGGACATATATTTACTTGGCTTTTGGACGAATGATTGGGTCTGAGCCACTGGGCTAGTTCCCTCTTCTGGGTTTTTCTTAAAAGGCACAAGTTTGGAGCAAGGAATCCGTGAAAAATGTAGTAAATGTTCTTTATTTTTGTTTTTAATTGTACAGATTGCTCTTCAGTATTTCCTCAGTACATTGTGAAGTGTCAGCAGTTCTTAAGGAGTATTCCTGTTCCTCTGCGCCTGGAGGTTTTGGAGAATATTTTCTCCTTGCTTTTTGTTTCCTTTAGTGACCTCTATACTGAGACTCCTCTACCTGAGGACTGTGCAGAGGATGAAGACCTTGACAAAAAGAGTGCTACTCTGAGTGTAGAAGGCAGTGCCAGTCAGTGGTCTTCTACCTCGCAGAGTCCACAACACCCAATAGAGGCTGAAAAAAAGTTAGAGAAGCATCTGCTGGCTGCACAAACAGTTCACACAGATACCCGAGATCTTTGTGACTCCATGTTAGATGGCAAAAGCTCTGAAACCTCTAAGCCAAGCTACCTGGATCTGAAACATTTCACCAGTGGTGCTACTGGATTTTTAGTGGATGATGTGGCCATGGAGGCCTTCCTCACGCTGCTTCTCAACCACCTGGAAGAAATTCAGAGTTCCCTTCCATGGGACTCCAGTAATGTGCTTCGTGAAGAGCTGGAACTTGTTGAGTGCTTGAATCTTTCTGCAAGCAGAGACGCCTTTGGAAGTCGCATGCTACAGTTTTCCAAATACCTTTCTGAAGCTCACTGGCGATACAAGGTGGTGATGAGTAACAGAAATGCAGGTGGGCTTTGTATTTGGCACTTTCTGATATGTTACAGCTGTCCAGACTGATGTCAAGACTTAATTCCCTGAGCATTTTACTGAGGGAGCACATCTTGGCAGATACTGGGAGAGTGACCTACTTGGAGAGCACCTGGTTCTTGCACCATTTTCCAGCAGAAGTGATCTCTATTCTAATCAGAAAGTTTGGAGTTTTTTTCTCTTTTCCATTCCCCTTTGTGGATGCACTGCTTCTGTTTGCCTTTGTCCCACCCCTTTGTAACAAGTCACACTGTTCTGGTGTGAAGGGACATGGTGGTGGTGGATCCAGTGCAAGCCGAATAGTCTCAGCTTGTTCGTGGACAGTGTTGATTTAGCCTAGTCTGGAAACGTATTCGGAACATGTAGCAGGGGAAGTTGTATTATTCTGGATGATTGTTGAAGTAGCTAGAACAACACACTCAGGAACCTGTTTCCCACCCTTCTCCATAGCCCATAACCTGTCAGGCCTGCTGCTATGAGATTTTGTCTTGTACGATGTGAAGCTTATTGTGTATCTCAGACCATGGAAGCTCCATGTCCCAAGAAAGACTGGGCAGTCTGGACCTTCAATATTACAAGTTTCCAAACTTGTGTTCAGTGTTTCTCAAGTCTCCCCCTATAAAGCTATTTGGTAATGTTTTTGTTTAAATATTTCACAGAACATCAGCTTGCAACCTCCGGGAGATATTGCTCTTTAATCAGGTGCTCCAGCTTTAAGAAACGCAGTAGATATCGGAGGTACAGGACAGGTGGGTTGAAAAAGTGGCTCGGAGAAGACATTTCTGAAATGTGCATAATTTTGTTGAGCTCATAACTGAATGCAATTAGATTTCATGGTCTAGGAGTAGAGAACTAGATTTATTTCCTTTAGTTTTCTAAGTGTTTTGAAGTATCTTAGTCCAGTTCCACTTGGGTTGAGGTTGTTTTCTAAAGCTCACCTGCACAACTTCTTCCATACGTAGTCTGATTTGGGGCAGGGGAGAACTTCAACTACAGTACTAATTTTTCCCTTTCTCCACTGTGTCCTATGGCTGTTTGGTATATTTTCATTCCTATTACAGTATTATCTAGGATGTGAATTAACAGGAATTTGTGGCATAAATTGGCAGCCTTGGGAGAAAGTTGTGTTCCTCACCTTTTTTCTATTTAGCTTTTGAAAGGAATGTCTGGTTTTGGAGTGGCATGTTCCGAAATAAGAAGCTTCAAAGTATGTGACATGAGTCACTGATGGGCCACCCCAACGTAGTCTCTAGCCCAGCATTTTATTCAAATCAGCAGTTTTTGCATTTATTATAGATGTCAGTGGTGGCTCATTTACGAGACACTCTTGAAGATCCCTTTAGGTTGCCTAATCTGTTATTTGCAATAAGTTTTAATTATCTTGTCTAGTAAAAGTGCGTTTAATATGCTGATTTTGATTTGTTTCCATTTTAGACGGGAAAGCGGGAACTTCCAGTCCATCATTAGAAAGCACAAGTAGTGAGCTAAGCACCAGTACCTCAGGTATTAAGCCACAAAAGTAGTATTTCTTTGTATTTTCAATGTACATGGTGAAGAATTTGCTTGACTAGTTAATGTGAATTACTGCTCTGTGCAGGACAGAATTATATCTTTTCGCTTCTCAGAGCTCCCATTTTTGGATGACCCTTTTCTAGTCAGAATAGTACATGTGTTTTCTTCTGGAATAAGAGGATTAGATTTTTCTTGATATCTTTGGCTTGCAGGAAACAGTATGGAATGTAGTGACCTGCAAACCATCAAAAAGGCTAATGAACTGATAGTCACGTAAGCTAAGACATGCTTAGACATGCTGGTCTGATTTAATAGGTCAGATGCTTTAGACTTCTGCCTTTATCCATATTGAACCAGTGCCTAGCACTGTGTGTGTGTGTTAAGTAGCTGCTGTAGCACTGTTACACGGGATGAGATCCAACCTGCAAGTTCTGACCAAATAGTGAAATGTTATGAGAATTTTTAACAGGGTGTTTCTGTTGACCTCTTTACCCTAGAACTTGCTTGCAGCTCTGCTCGTATATTTTTGTGTTAAATATGTGAAATGATGTTATCTGATAGGGGGCTTTTATTTGGGGAAATGTGTTTTCCCTAATAGTATACTGATTAATTCTGTCTTGCAGAGGGAAGTACCAGTAGTATGTCTGGCTTGAGTGATTTGGAAAGCAGGGCAAGACCACATCAGCAGAACTCCCTCATTCCTATGATGCTTTCCCCACCAGAATCACTGTTAGTTTCTTGTGTTTTGAGAGGAAACTTTGTGGAAGCCCACCAGGTAAATGTGTTACATGTATTTGGATTTTTGAATGAAATTCCTGCTTCTTCTGCATTTAGCAAACATAGGGCTTCTCAGTGAAAGAATGACTTCAGAAGTAGAAGCGAGTGAAAGGAACAAAGATATTCCAAACCAACATCCCACAGATGCAGGGTTTTTTCTGCCTGCTTATATAAAAATACTTTCTCTAAACCTGGATTCTCAAGGCATGCAAATGTTTGATGAGAACTAGTCAAGCATAGTGTTTCAACTGACTGAAGAACACAAAGAGCTCATGTGAAGTCTCATGAGGAAGCAGCATCTGAACTGCTTTCTTTAATCACTTTTTCAAAACAATGACACTCTGCCACTTGTAACCCTGGCAGAAACATGCAAAGCATGTTTCTTTACCCAAAGCAGAGCCAAAGCAGTAATTACATTAATTTAAAGGAGTTGTGTTTTGAGGCTAAATTTGTGGTGTTGAAAACAGGCAGAAAGACTTGAAAACTGACAATCTGCGTGTTTGTAATTCTTTGCTCCCTCACAGCTGTGCATACCTTTCTCTGTGTGGCTTTTGAACTGATGCTCTGAAAAAACACACTTGAGGTGCATCAATGATTGGATCTTCTGTAAAAAGCTGTGACCTGGCTGAGTTTCAGATAGATGTACTGGAGCAGGTCAAATCACTTAAACATTACATTAACATTAGGTTACTGCTCAGCCCATTAGTTCTGCTTGATTCCAGGCATGCCACTTCATCTTTTCCCTGCTTACAGGGCCAAAGAAGCATTTTGTTTTGCTCTGTTGCCTTGATTTTCAGTATCACCAATGATAAAGCATTCAAGCCTGGTTTGTGTTCTGTTGTTGGTTTGATAATAGGAACTTGCATAGCTCTGCTTAGCTGTTCTGTGTTTAAATTTCGAGAAGGTATTCCTTGCTGAATAAGAATTTATTTGAAATAGTTTACTTTGGAGGGCAAACTCGATAGATATCTCTTATTACATAGTGTATTGAAATTGTGAAGAGTCATTCTGAAAGATGTGGTTTATGAAAATTAATTCAACCCTAGCTCTGCAGCAAATAATAGGTAAGCTTTATAATAATAGTTGAAAAACATCTACGAAGGCCTTTTTATTTTCAGGCACTTGAAACTCTCTGGGAGAAAACCCCATTTCAGCCTTTTGTGTCTGTGGGGACATTTTTCAGTTAAAGTATCTGTTTTGTTTTATTCCTTTGTTTCCTCTAAAGCCCCCCCAAAGCTCTTTGACCTTTGAAAACTTCATTTGACATGCTCTGTAATTACATCTGTTGTTATTTTGGAAAGGTGGCTTTGATGTTTAATCTGGATACTTCCCCTTGCTATGGTGAATTGGTTTTCATGGAGCGTTACCAAGAGGCAGTACGAGAAATGGCGAGAGTGGAGCACAATGTTGAGAATCAAGCATCAGATGGCACTGGAGGCATCAGGAAATCTGGCAGTGGCCGTTCAACACTGCAGGCTATTGGGAATGCAGCAGCAGCTGGTAAGGACTGGACTTTTTGGGTTCTCACAAAGTGTTGGGGAGAAGTGAAAGATGGGAGAAAGCAACTTGAATATGGTCAAAATTAGTGCAGTGTTTGTTCAGAAGGGTAAGTGGTGGTTCTTTGAGTTAGAAAGAGACTACAAATGCTGAAATTTGCTGTTGATGCCCAATTAGTTGCATCCATTCTACAGTAATTGGTCCATGAAGCAGGCCACCTATGGAATTATTTTCTATAAGGATTAAAAAATAGTTACCCATTACAGGATCTGATCTAATTATGCTGTTAACCAGTGATTGTGTGTTTTCGACGACATGTGTAGGTATGGTATTTTATTCCATCTCGGATGTTACTGATAAATTGCTTGCAACTTCTGGAAGTCTTGCCCCTACTCTTCAAGAAAACTTCTGGATCAGGAACATCCAGCTGGAGCATACTGATCCTCTGCGGGAAGTCCTTGAGGACCTCAGTCCTTCAGCAATGGCAGCATTTGACCTAGCTTGTACTCAGTGCCATCTTTGGAAGACATGCAAACAGCTTCTGGAGACAGCAGAAAGAAGGCTCTACAGCAGCCTTGAAACTCGGGGTAGGCTCTTGATTTTTATGTTTATCACTGGTGGCCTGGGAACAGAACATGCCTCTCTATGCTGTGTTGTTCATGCTAACACCTAAATCTTAATTAAATCTCATTTTGTACTTTCATGTTAGTGTCTCTTTTTCCACTCCTAACTTTGATTTTGTCTCCTTTTGCATAATGACTGTTCCAGGCCACCGACCTGACTTCGGTTTACTGCACTCTGAAGGTGTAAAGGGTTTTCCAGCAGTTCTCCAGCAAATAAGTAAAATTCTCAACTATTCCTGCATATCACAAGGTCAATCCAGACCAGGTAGTATGCTTTGCTAATAAGGCTTTCTGTTGAAATGTGCTTAAAACAAATTCTTGTCTTCTGTTGCAATGTAAATTTGAACTTTCCATTTTTTAGCTTAGTATTTATAACAAAAAAGGTGAGGGGGACGTGACCCGATCTCAATTCTGAATAATCTGAAATGCACTGGTTGTTTGTATTACAATACACTTCTGGTTTTGTGGGCGTTCTTCTGTGCAAAAATACTTGTGTCTTTCTTATAGTTGCTGTTTCTTTCTCCCTCTTTGTAGAGGTGTCAGATGAGAAAATAGGGAGTCATTTTCGATGCAGTATTGTAGACCTTCTGCAAGCTTGCTACCCTGCCTTGACTGAAGAAAGTATTACTAATGAAATTGTTTTATCTCAAAACCTGGATCGTATCCTAAAAGCACTGACATGTGTTGAACGTTCCGTGGGTGAGTTATTTTTGTGAACATGAAGACTGATTGATATATGGATCTAAATTTTTCCTTTGGCCTTTCCAGATGGCAGTAAATCCAATAGTAATGCTCTTTGATATATGCACAAATATATATTTTAAAAATCATAAATGCAAAGGGTAAAATTTATCTGTAATTCTTATATTTGTTTTCAAAGCTAAAATTGTGAACTTGTCAGAGAAGTTATTATTTGTCCTATTTCTATGCAGTCCTACCAAGGAATTCTTTCCAGTGTATTTTAACGTGGCACCTTATAGATAATTAAGTGTATTCTTACTCTTGCTTCTTTCTCTTTTTTTTTTTAGTAACAAAATGGAGATAAACTTACATAACCTTTGTAATATCATAATACCTTCCAATTTTCATAGGACTGTCGTAAAACATCTCATCTTTTCCACAGTTGCTTTTTCTTACAGCTCTCTTCATTATATAGCACTGGTGTTTCTCTTCTATTCACCAAATTTCTAAATGGCTTTTTGGTGTTCTTAAAATATTTAATGAGCAAAAATTTAGGAGAGCTCTAAAAGCTAAATGTTATGGAGCTCAAGGATTGGTCAACACTTGTGTTTTAGAGTAAATGTTAATGACACAGAACTAGATATATTTTAGGTCTGCCTTAATATAGTTCTAACTTGTCACAGCCACGGTTACCAATTTAGATGAACTATAGTTTTATTCTGCTGTGAAAATTTCCCTTGCTTTCAATTAAATTATAATGCTTATAGTGAAAATTTCCCTTGCTTTCAGTTAAAGTATAATGTCTGTACTGAGATCTATAATTGTGGTGAGGAAATCAGGCTAAAGCATTTCTCTCTCTTTCTCCCCCATCCCCCTGCCTCCTTTCTTTGGCATTTAATCCTTGAATCTTGGATGCACATCTGTTGTCTTAAACCAGACTCTAAAGGGAGTCTGCTTGGCACCTTGGTGGAGCAGGGCTCTCTCAAGCCGATGGAGCTGGAGAAGCACCAGGTTTGGAATCAAACACAGCTCCTGCTGAGAACTCTTGACCAGCATACCCAAACCATGCCAGAGAACAACATGCAGACAAACTTTGTGAAGGCTTTCCTTGACTACATCACTACACTGGCTGCTGTGATGTTACGAAGCCTGAATGCAGAGCTAGGTAAGGGGTTTCTGCTGGAAATTCTGAGCCTAGGTGAAGATACTCAGACTGTGTAGTCTGGCCTAATTCTGGAAAGTAATTGTGCAAAAATGGTTCCTTGCCAAACGTACCTACTACCTGTGCATAGTCAGGTCTTTTGATTTCAACTGATTATTACATTTTTTTTTCCTTTTATTTCATTACACCTAGGCCACCCACAGCTCACATAAAAATAGTTGATGTCAGTGGGAAAATGAGAACAGAAATGCTAACTACTGATCCAGACTCTGCACTCCACTTAGACAAAACAAACAACCCTTGACATCCAAAAATTCTTAGCACTACCCCCTGTAAGGCGAGGTTGATTTTTGCATCCAATGGATCAGCTTACTGTATAATTTAGAGCTCTCTTAGAGGCAGCAAGCACCCTGCTGCTCCACAGAGATAAGAAAAAAGTGTGTAGAAGGCCATGCAGAGGTAAACAGGCAGAATTTTTTTATGGAATCAGCAGATGATGCTGGTTCATGGAAAGGAATGTACCATCAGCACATAAAGCTGTTAGAAGAGCAGAACAATTCATTGTGCTAGGAGTGAAAATGCTTATCTGTGTTTTAAAGTTGACACTAATTGTGCTGCTGCTGTAATGTAAAATACCACAGTTCTGATTTCAGGGAATACCTTCCCAAGAGGATAAGAAAAAAGGGCAAAGATCTGTTTACAGACATGCTGGTTCAGCTCAGGTCACTGCCATGCCAACCATAACTTCTGCGTGGACATGATTTAGTTCTCACTGGCTAACTGCCAAAGCCAAAAATTGCACAAAAATATTCAAGGGCTGGGTGAGTTTGGGGGAAATGTTATTTTATTGGAAGATGAAAGGGAAAAGTAAACTTAGGAAAATGTGTCCAAAGCTACTTGACATAACTCAGTAGTGGATACAAATGCTTTTCAGCAGCAGTGGCCAGGGTTTCACTCCTTTTGTAGAAGTACCTGTACACCTCTGAGTTCCTTCTGCCCTTGCTAACTGACTTTGGTAGAGCATGGACTCACTAATGTACATCCAGAGACTCATCAGAAACTAATTCTGCACATTTTCTACCTCTCACCACAAATACATATTTTGGTGAAAGTTTGAAGTAGAGTTGCTAAACTGTTTGAACCTAGATCTTGCTTAAAGGCTGAAGAATCTCTACTCTTACCTGTTTCGGTAATACGTCCAACATAATGTGTGGTGCCAAGACTGAGAGGCATATCATAATCACAAATGCCTTGCAATTTACTCAGGATGTTACCATTCCAACATGAATTTAGAACTCTGTGAATTTAGTACTCTGTGAATTTAGTAAAAGAGGTTTAGACTCAGGGCCTTAAAATTTATATTCCTAAAATAAAAGTTGGTTAGTGTATTCAGCTAATGTGTTTGTATGATAATAAATATTCTGGCGTTTTTTTTCCCTAAGATGTATCTGCAGAAGTGAAAGTGGGAAACCCTTTCATACTGTTACAGCAGAGTCCATCTCAGCTGCTTTCCCAGCTTGTTTTTGAGAGACAAGTTCATCCTGACAGGTCAGTGCCTTTCAGATTACGTACTCCTGTAGGTTATTTTGGTATTGGCGACTTTGTACCTCAGCCATTATTAAGTTCTTTGACTACTTATCACAGATAGTACATCCTGCTGTGTCCCACCAGCTGATCCCTTGATGCTGCAAGGATTGGTGTGCAGGGAGGAGCTTAGTCAGTGCCTTCTCTCTCAACGTGAAGATTTTTGATTGGGAAAACAGTGGCTGCATATTTTTAACAATTACTATCTGTTGTGAAGTGAGAGTGAAATTATGTAGATTTTTTTCTTTAGCTGTGTGACAGTTCAGAGGAGTGCACTTGCAGTTTGGCAATGTAATAAAATAAAATAGGCCAGTAGGTCTTATTAAGAATACTCGGCATGGCTCTTGCCCTGGTCAGCGGGTAAACTGGATAATCTAGACTCCTTCCATTGCAACTACTAAATTAGGTTGGCGTGGAAACTGTCTGATTTGATGAGGTAGCTTTTAAAAAGATGAGCACTAATGGTAAACTATTTTAGTAGCTTGCATTTAGGTAAAAACCAGTGTTTGAGGAGTAAGTTCCTTTTCTGTAAAGGAATGGCAGCATAAGGTCTGAGTTAAAATGGTATATGTAATCTTCTTCTGTATGTACCTGTGAAGAATATTAGGGGGTTTGTTTTCTGAAAGCATTTGGAAGATTTATGAAATATGTAGTTGTAAAGTACCTTTTATATGTTCTGTTTTCAATCCTACAGACTTTCTTCTCTCTTAGCTAAAGAGGAGTTGAACTTGAATGTGCAACAAGTTATTGTTAACTCTTGCTGTGAACCACTGTCCTTGTGCAGTGCAAGGCAAAACAGCCAGGCAGAGTCTCTTCTGACAAACATCAGCAACTTGACACACCAGTGTGCCTACCACTGCCTGCCAGATGTTGAAATACCTATTCACAGTTCTGCAGTGGTGTCTGACGATATCGCCACTCAGGCCTCATCCTCTCTGAATGACTTGAGCCAGCACACACTGACTGCCTCCTCCCTGGACTTCCTGAAGTCTCAGTCAAAGCTAATGGCTACAGTGGCATGTCTAAGTGCATCTAATATACAGAAAATTCACAAATCAAGTTTGTCTTGGATGGAATTTCGGGGCAAACGGGAGGTGCCCTTAGGCTTGGAACAGATTTCCAGGGAGTGTGAGGCATTGTTGAAGGAGTTCCCAATACTGGAACGATTTCTTCTTGCTATGTTTGACCCGCTTCAGAATCAAGAGGAAGGTAGCAGTTTGGCTACTGTCTTCTCTGGCAAGGCATACATGTCTCTAGTTCTCCTAGGATTACATTCCACCACAGCTGTTAAAGTATTAATGGCAGTCTTTGAACAAGCTCTTGCGGCGAAGGATTGGAACAGAGCCCTGAAGGTCTTGGATCTGTACAGTCAGGATGTGGAGGAAGTGGTCAATGTGAAGGATGCTGTGCTGAGTTGTGCAGCTGCTGAAGGTAAGAAGGATTAAGTCAGGCTTTTTTTCCCTCTTTTTTTCTTTAATCTTTTTTTTTTTTTTTTAAATAAAGAATGCAGCCTGGATCAAGACGTAGAAACAAAAGTAGTGGTCCTTGGGCAAATCCATAGACGTAAACAGATCTTTTCCTTTCTTCATCCTGAATTTGCTTTCTCTGATGGTGTAGTTTCTGTTTCACAAATGTGTAAATCCTGACCAGTTTAGTACAAGAGAATTGGAATGCATCTGTGGTGTTATTTTTATGTGAAGAGGTGAATACATCATTGTACTGTTAATGGAGCATCTCTTACAGCAGTGTCATTGTCATGCATGGATGATGTGATCTGTGAAAGGTGCCTTTTGGAGTCTGAATAGTAAGTATTTGATGCTAACTTTGGATGCTTCCCAAGAATTTGATGCTTGGGATGACTCTTACAAAGATTTTTCACCCCGTCAGTGTTTCTTTTGTTGATGTGATCCAGCAAAGATAAGGATTTTTTTTTTTTAATTTTCCGAATTAGAGAAACTGAATTTCAAATTAGTGTTTTGTTTCCTCCACAGATAAGGATGGTTGGCAATACTTGTTCCCGGTAAAAAATGCAGTGTTGAGAAGTAGACTGGCCCTGCGCTGTCTGGACAAGTGGCCCCTTGATGCCTGTTTGGAAATCCTAGCTTATTGCATTTCTGATCTGGGCATACCTCATGAACTAAAAGCCAGTCTGCAGAGCAGGAAGAAAGAACTTCAGGTTTATCAAAAGGTACCAAGTCATTCTACAAGTAACCAGTGAGATCAAATAGGCAGCAGGAAGCAAACATGCTTGCTCTGTGAAAAGCTTTAGCCCTTGGTTCTTTTTTGATCATAAGAGCTTTTCAAGTCTTTTATCCAAAACAGTTCATGTGAAGTACTAGAGTATCCAATTAACACTCAGCTTCCATCCTTTGTAATTTTCCCACTCTCTTACTAGCATTCAGGTCTGCAAACATGTTTAGATATAAACATTTGTGTGAGTCTGATTGTTTTGCAAAGTATTTTCCATTCTATACAAATTCTAGAGCCTCTGGAAGCTTTCCATGGCAGTTAATCATTTTATAAGTTTGAGAAATGCAGATGGTGTACAAGACTAGGGATCCAAGGAGCAAGTTTGTATTGCAGTCAGTTCTTCTAACTGGAGGGCAGTGCAGATACCCAGGTCAAGTCACACAGGCTGGCCTGGAGTTCAGCACAGACTGAAAAGCCAAACAGCAAAAAAAGGAGCCATCTCTGCTGAGTTCTGTCTGGTGGGAGTTCTGCTAACTGACAGCTCAGTTCTCTCTCTGTTAGTGCCAGCAATGTCTGCAGTAAACGTGTACTTTTACATCCATAATTATTGCTATCTAATCTTTCAAAAACCTTCCCTTATAAATATGCTTTGTAGACTCACATCTGTGAAAATTGTGGAGTTTTATTTGGAGTGCAAGGGCATTACATCATCCATGAAAAGGGCTAGAGATAAATGTGGGTCTCCTTTTTGACTTTTTCTTTCTATGAAGTAGCTCTTGATGTGATCAGCTCAGATGTTTTCTTAGGCTATTGGTTGCCATAAATTAAAATTCTAAAATTTGTGCTACTAAATATTAACTTTTTCAGATTTTGAATGTGCGGAATGAACCCTTGTGGAATGACTGGCAGGATCTGAAAAAAACCTGCACTGATGACCCCCAGGCTGTCATGAATATCATTCTGAAAGCAAAGGTTAGACATCATCATGTGAATTTTGTTGAATTAGAATGCATTTAACTTTGAGTAAATAAATTCATTGGAATAGCATCTTAAAACAATGATCAGTGCAGATTACCTTGGGAGGAAGGATTCCTTTACTCAGCTCTGTCCTACAGAAACAAATACAGATCTGTGTTTAAAATCGAGATTTACGTGTAGTTAATAATTCTTAAGTTTAAGTTATAACTCTTACTCTTGAGATATAACCTGTTCTTTTCTTTTACAATTTTGAAGATTTTGAAATAGCGTGACTTTGGTCATAATACAGATTTGATTATTAGGTAAATGCTAATATTGTAAATCTGGCTGGCTTTAAATGTCTTTCTGAAAAACTAACTTGTTTACTGTAAGGTAAACAAGGTATTTTAAATGCAGGCTGTGACTGACAAAATTGGCTATCATCTTCCCTTGCCAATGTAGTTATTTATTTTTTTCATCTGGGAGAGAAGTCTAAGCTACAGAATCTCTTGATCAGAACTTTGGGAGAAACAACTGTATCAGGGAGGGTGCAGTTTGTCCTTTTATTTTTACTTTTTTTTTTTAATTCTTCAGGATTATGAGTTGTGTGAGGAATGGGGACACTTGTATCCTGTCCCAAGAGAAGACTTGATCGACCTTCACCGTGAGCACCTTCTCCACTTACTGGAGATGGGAGACATGGAAAAGGCATTGCAGGTAATAGCAAGACACTCTCAGCCTCGTATCCATGGATCAAATAAGTTGTCAGCTGTTTTCCCTGCCTTCATTGTGTGTGTTTTCATGGTCTTTTTAGTTCCACCCTTAAGAGATGCTGTTTGTTTAGAAAGCTTTCAGGATCCTAGCTCTCCTCTGTTCTGCTTAAGTAAAAATCCAGCTTGGCAGTTTAGTTCTTGGACCTAATAGCATAAATGTCACTTACATGGAAATACAAGGCTCCTTTCATTTGAAAAATCATAATGAAGCATGTCAGTGCTGCTTAAGCAGAAGAATCAGGAGCGAAACTAATAACAGGAATTGGTCAGTTGTGCTTCAGTGCCCAAATTAGTGGCGTGAACTTTTTTGGTTTTAATAAAGATGGAGCTGTCACTTAGAGAGTGAATTAATTTGCTTGCTGGAACATTGTAGGGTAATAATCTGTGGACAGAAGGCTGCCTTCCAGGAATGTTGTAGGGTTTCACTGTGTTTTGTTTGGTTTTGTAGCTTTTACAAAGAATTGAAGACCCTGGTGTTTGCCTTGCCATCAGTGAACAGTCTCTTGACCAGCATCCGAACTTGGCAGCCTCTCACTTCTTGGCTGATTATCTCACAGCTCACTTCTATGCCAGTCTGACAACAGCACGCCGGAATGAAATCCAGGCACTCTATATAGGATCAAAGGTCAGTAAAACCCCTGCCTTGAGGGATTAACAGCAATGAATAATTGTATAAGTAATTTTGTAATGCAGAATATTTCCATAATATAAAAAGCCTGTAGGTTTTGCCAGAGCATTCTCACCACATTAGGTCTAAGATCCCGTGTCTCAGGATCCAAAGGAAAGTTAGAGATGGCTTAAAGCTTCTCTTCCCCTTCTCCATTTTTGGAGTTCCATATTATGAGGTGGTTGTAACTCCCAATATGAACAAAGCAATCTTGTATTTGAGCTGTGGGGAGTAGTGGAACACACAGGGTGAAAGAGCATAGGGTGGAATAAAATAAAATTGTGGAGTTTATCGAAACAGTTGCTATCTTTGTCCTAAGTGAAGAAGAAAGTATCCTCAACTTACTCTCCGTGTCAGTAACACCAGGTGTCCTACCTATGCCCACTGGTATGGCGGTCTTTGACTTCATGTTTCTCCCATGTGCCTTCCAGAGGTAGGCAGTATCACTTCTCTTTCTGGAGGACCACTGCCTTCACAGAAGTCACATGGGTTCTGTACTCAGCCTGGGAATAGATGCATTAGTTAGCAGATTACCTTAGTTGAATGCATTACATGTGAGCAAAATGCAGTGCTTTTGGTAACGTCTGTTGTGGTGTAGGACTGTAAAGCAGCTTGCTCCAATGTGTGCCACAACAGTATTTTGCTGGGCTGCCTGTTTCCATACTTGTTCCATCTAAAGACATGACTTAATTTGAAAAGCATCCATATTAAGTGTCCATGTGGAGGAGAATTGCTCTTATTTTCTCCTCTTAACATTTCCTCAAATGATGGAAGGATAAGGATTGGGCTAATATGCTTTTTATAAGCTTATTTTAATAAGAGAATGTGCTGTAGTCTGCTACAACATACTTGTCACATGGTCACAAAAGGTTTTCCATTCTTCCATATCCTCTGAAATGAGGCAGTGTTTTATAGAATGGAAAGCAGAAGCTTAGTAATTCTGCAAATCCACTCAGTAATTCTGTAACAGAAGTAGGAATTGGTCTGAGAAGTCCCACCTCCTTTTTTTGACCTCCCCCTGTCATTCCATTCTCTGCATAAGTTATTGCTCTAGTTTCTTGTCTTTCTTTAATCTCACAGAAACACAGATTTGAAGGTGTGTAATTTTATGATACGCTTTTTTTCTTGTGTCTCAGATGCTGCTGACTCTGCCTGAGCTCTCCCGTGTTAACTACTTCCACCTCTCCTCAAGGCCACTGCTCATGCTGGAACAGCTCCTCATGAATATGAAGGTGGACTGGGTAGCTGTTGCTGTGCAGACACTGCACCAGCTCTTAGCTGGGCAGGAAATTGGTTTTACTGTAGAAGACATTGACAATTTGCTTTCCAAGTATGCAGAAAAAGCTCTCAATTTCCCTTTCACATTAAAAGAAAAGAGATCAGGTAACTGTCTATCAGAATGCTGCTTTTCATTTGGAAAAGGGCCAAAATAATTTCAGCACTTGTGCCGTAACATTTTTTACATGGGTGCCTCCCATCTCCCTGTAGCCCAGAACATGTTCTTAAAGTCTTTGCCTTTCTTGTAAATAGATGTTTTCAAGGACTAACAGCTTCGAATGTTTCTCAGACTTTTCTCTGTTGTGCCTTGTTGAGGTTTCTTTTCTTGTATAATTCTGATCAGTTTTATTTTACTCCTGTTTAATGCAAAGTCACTGACAACTTAGGAACTTCTAAAGCCTGCAGCCAGCTGCATCTTCCCTCAAATAGAATGGGGATTTAGTCTTCTGTAGTATTTCCTCCTACCAAAGTCCTATTCCTTTTTCATATAGAAAACTTTCAGGCTTGTAGTTCTGTTTAACAGTCTCATTATGGTTCTCCTTTCTGGTTTGCCAGTCTCTTCTCATCCATGTTGTCTTAGAGTCTCGTGCAGTTGTCTTCTTTTAAGGTTTTAGAACTGGGGCAGCAGAGGGTGCTGCAGATCCATTCCTGTGCTTTTGTGTCACTGTATTAAAAAGGGGTGGTTCTGTACCTATCTGTATCATTTATACCTGCTGATATGGTACCAATTTGCATTATGCCAGTTTCCAAGTGTTGATTTCATTTTGTGATTTAAAGATGCAGCTCCTGCTAACATAAAAGCATCAGACTTACCTATCTCTTCCTGCCAAATGATCTATAACTTTGCAAGTATTCGTGTTCCTTCCGCTGCAATGGGAAGCATTTAATATTTGCCATGAGCATCTTGTATTAACCAGTTGTTTTCACATATCTGCTGTATTATTCCTATAGCTATCATTACTCCGTTGCTTTGATACGGATCCCTTTCTTTGTTTTTTAGGTAATTGAATTTTACATAGTTTTGCATTAATTGCTGTGGACTAATTTTCTTGCAAACGGTAATATGTAATTACATATTACAAAACATCCTGTTTTGTGCTGACCTTCTTACATACTCCTGTGAATGGATTCCTCCAATCTTCTTGAAAACAGATAGATGTAATGGCCAGTATTGTCCTCTGATTTTTTTTCCCCTTTCTTCCCTTTGTCCTAGATTCTCTGATACGTATCCAAGAAAGTATCAATCAGGTATTGGAGTGTGAAGCATTGTCTAAATCAGGATCATCAGAACTATCTCCTGTCAGCTCTACTGGTAAGGTTAAGACCTTGGTGCTTGTTGGTGTTTAACTTCAGCAGCAACCACAGCTGCTTGATCATTCCCCCACCAGCCTCTTCACAGGTGGGATGTGGAGGAGATTTGGAAAAGGGTAAAACTTGTGGGTTGAGGTAAGGACAGTTTAGTAACTGAAATCAAGTAAAATATAATAATAACGATGATGATGATGATGATGATGAAAAGGGAGATAAGAAAAAGAGAAAGAAGAAGAAAACCCAAGAAAAACAAATGCTGTATGATACAGTTGCCCACCACCTGCCGACCAATGCCCAACCCATTCCCTGGCAGAGATCAGCCCCTCCCAGACATTTTCCCTCAGTTCATTCACTGGGTATGCCATTCTACAGTCCTTGAATTTTTTGGTCCTTGAATTTTTTTTTTTCCTAGGATCCCTCTTGTGACCTGAGGAAAATAGCACACCTTGTATTGTCTGAGAGGCTCCACTCACAGTCCTCAGACACAAAAAAATGGAAACAAAGTAATTTAAGCCAAAACAACTGGAGAATATTTGTAGCTAAGAAACAACCAAAATTTTTCTGTAGGTTCTGTTCAGCAGCTAATGCAAGAGATGCACAGTCTGTGTGTGCTCTCACGGAAAGACTAACAAAGAATGTCCTCAGACCTCCACAGATGATTCTCAGCAAATGATGGGCGTGAACTAGAACTGCAGAATGATACCCTGATTTACAGTTTAGGGTGTCTGAACTATTTCCTGGTTCTGTATCCTGAACTGAAGACTCTTCTTGCTTATGTGAAGTGATGGCAGTGTTTTGGATTGGGCTGTATGGCTCTTCAGTTTTTTTCTTATAATGCTCAGCTTAGTATCTCTGTCCTGTTAGAAAACTTGAATTCATGGTCCTTTAATGTTTCTTTGCAATCTGGTATCTACTTGAATGAGAATGAGTTAGCTTTAGTGAAATGGAGATTTTCGTTCTTTAGTTTTAATATTCATGTACACAGAAGGTGGCTTGCGGGGCTGCAGTGACACGTTGAACTTTTTAATTAACCTGTTGTGTAACCGACTCACATCATATAAACTAAAAGTCTGTCTAATACTGTAAACTTCATTCAATGAGTATTTCATTGTTAGGGTCAAAGATCCCAAAGGCCAGACTTCAACTCCTGCCTCTGTGAACTGATTTCCCCACCATAGGTTGAAAATAGAATAGGGAGGGATATGCTGTTGCTAGCCATAGTTTGTCTCTCCTAAGATAACAAAAGAAACTCTCAGTCTTCAGGAATGTCAACACTGAGTATACTTAAGATTCTATTTTATTCTATATTGTTTTTTGATATCCAATGACTGTGGTATTTTTTTTTCCTCCTCCAAGTCTGTGCTTGTGATACAAGAACAGACGTTGACAAGTTGTCTTATACCTCTCTAATTGTTATGGTAAAGGTCTCTTAGTAAGTACATTCTCTTGCTTAACAGCAGTGAAGTACTGTAAGTTTACAATCTTACAATCTTAGGTTAAAGCATGTATATTCCCTACACAATGTAATTCTGCCATGCCTAGCTGAAAGACAGTGGTAGCAGTCATCTTGTGAGCCAGAAAGATCTTATAGCTTCATTGAGTCTATAGAGTTTTCTGGTACTCGAAACTCTTAAACAGCTTAAATCCCATTCCATGTTTTTCTTGGCCTGGCTCATTTTCAGGTGTAACCATATCTGCAAGTCCCAGAGACAGAAGTCTGCAGCAGAACTTGTTTCCTGAAGAATTTGTGCCTCCTGAGAAGCCACCACCAAAGCAGCAATGGATACCTGATGACACTGAAACGATATGCATGGTTTGCAAAACTGAACGCTTTACTATGGTAAGGAGCAAAAATGAAGTACAGACATTCCTAGAACTGTGACCTTAATATGACCACTTCCTCATAGTCTGTTTCCTGAAAGACCCAAGCTGCTTTAGCAAGTTTGTCTGCATCACCATAGGCCCCAACAAGGTTGCCAGTCCTTTGGTACTTAGCCATTGGTTTCTAGAGTGGTCAAGGAGACTGGCAAGTTAGCTCCTTGCAGAGTTGTGTGAAGTGATAGAGCCTAAAGAGGAAATCTGGTCATCAGAGAGAAGACAACTATGGGATCTCAAAACTGTGTAACAACAGCAGTATTCATATTTCAAAAGGCTGTGCTGGCAAGAAATGATCACTGTATGATTCAGATTACAAGTATGGAAAACTAAATCTGCTGTTGGTTACACTTTTCTAAAACCTATTGTTTCACAGAGTAGTTGAGCAACTGCATTGGTGCTCTAAGGGAGAAGATTAATTTTTAATTTTCCAGGTGTGCTGGCAGTCTGTTATCTTCTACTGCTTAGAAACAGTACTGTTTTCTCAAAAGTATCTGTCGTTTTTGAATTTGGAAATTACTACAGTGGTATCAGAAAAACAGTCTTTTAACTTTTCCAGGACATGATCCAATTACCTTTGTGATCAAAACTGGGATAATTTAAGTAACAGGAAGCCCAAGGCTGCTGCAAATACATTTTAAATACTGGCCTCTGGGTTTGGGGTTTGATTTTTTGTTTTGTTTGCTATGCTTTCTTCAAAAAGGGATTTTAACAGGGAGAATCAATCACTGTATAATTCTGAAAAGCCTTATCCTGCATGGTGTTTCCTCTCGTCAAATGGAGTAAGTTTACTCATGAGTGGAGAGAGATACTGGAGGGGACTTCAGTAAATTCTTGTTGTGGCTCATCCATGACCTCTTTTGCTTAGTTTAACAGGCGCCATCACTGCAGGCGCTGTGGCAGGCTGGTGTGCAGCTCTTGCTCCACCAAGAAAATGGAAATAGAAGCTTGCAGAGAAAATCTGTCTCGTGTGTGTGATCAATGCTATAGCTACTACAACAGAGAAAACGTGCCTGGGTTGGTGCAAGATGCAAGCCCGTAAGTCTTTCTGTCGTAGTTCTCCTCAATTTTCAGCAAATTGCATGAGAGGAATGAGAGAGACATAAGCATTTGGATTTATCTGGATGATATAACATCAGCTGTTTGGCCTCCCACTGTTGGGATTCTCAGGTTTGGTAGGTGTGGGAATGTTCCTTACGCCTCAGTTTACTTTTCACATTGGACAGAACATTGGAGGGCCAGGCAACAAATTCTATAATTCTTTAAGTATAAACAGTTCTTTAAGTATCAGTTAATCACTAACCTAAGAATTGAATGCTTTGATGCAAAACAGCACAAATTGCTACAGTGTGACAAAGTTCCTTGTAGTATACTTGGCTCCTGAATTAGTATTGCATGTTGACTAGCTCTGCTGAACATATCAGTGTTTTAGTTATTTCATAATCCCTTGATTATGGCCCTCTGAACCCTTGGGAATTAAAAAGCAAGTTCCTGATTAGATAGGCTTTGAAACTGCCTTTAATAAAAGGGACAGCTGTGATGACAGATTTTCATGATGTGGTTGCTTTCAGCTGGGAATTGGACTGAAATGCATTGTGTATACACAGGCCAGCTGGTGAAAAGTGCATCTGAAAAGCATTTTACTCTCTGTGACCTTCAGCAGGCTTGACAGGGTCACGGAGAGTAAGATTTACCCTTTCCAGCCATGCTTTCAGATGCATTTCCCCTTTTCCTATCGAGCCTGCCAATAGCAGTACTCACTATGGCAGTATCAGCAGGCTTCCTAGGAAAAGAGCAATTCTGTGCAGATCTGAAGAGGAACCTGTGAAAAAACAAGCAGTCACTTGCAGCTGAACAGTTCGTGTCAGAATGGTTGCTTACACTGCCAGATTAGGCCAACAGCGCCCAGCACTGAGCTTGAATGTCACCCTGCCAGGTTTTAATTAATTGTCTGGGGTTTTTTACACTCATCCTGTTTGTATATCAAACCTAATTACATCTTAAGGACAGAGACCTGGATACCAAAGACTTCATTTTAGCTCTGACATGTCCTGATCCTGGTCAGTTCTTGTTCTCAGTGTCTGCTTTTTTATGATGTGTGCAACAGTGCTATTCCTACAGAAGATCATAAGAGCCAATTACTTAATACAGTTGAAATGCAACAATGCAGAGGCAGGACCTTAGATTTCCAAACAGAAGGGATTAAGGGCAGGGCAGTGTGTTGAAGAGGACGGGTAGGAAGAGATGGTGGGTTTTTACACAACAGTGTTCTGAGGAGGCTCGCCATATTGATGTCTGCCTTAAAACCATGTTTCCCCCAGTGTGCTGGAGTAGGCATGATGGTTCTTTCTGTCATTTTATTACAGCAGAAAAGAAGATCAGGACCAAGTGGAAGGTAAGGAATGGAGTAATGTTAAACCTCAATTTTTAAAGTGCCGGATTAGCAGTTACATACTGCAAGCTGATACACCTAGTTGCAGCTAAAGGGTGATCTAAACTTCAGTTACAAAATATCACTGATAGTTTTTGCATGTGCAGGCTGAAATTGAGCATTTCAAACTTCTGTGAATGGAAACTGAGACTTAGGAGAGATAGCTGAGCCAATATTGAATGTGTTGGATGGATGTTAAAGAAAGAAACTGAAAAACAGTTGGAGAATCCACTCTGTATTCTAGAAACAGTCAGTGAGAGGCAGTGGTGTGAGTAGGAATTAATTAGCCCACTACAGAACAGTGCTGAGGGATCCTCTTTTTAAAAATCATGACGATACAATTCTGAGTAACACTGCAGTGTGCTGTGGTGTTTTATACCCCATGCTGCCTGTAGGTAGCACAGGATGAGGCCCTCTCATGGGTGTGGTTGTGTCCTGAGTTCCATCTCCTGTGCTGCTTGTGTGAATATAATAATTGCTCTTTGGTGCCTCAGTTTCCACATCTAATATCATAAAGCTTCAGGAACAATAGCAAAATTTAATTGACTATTTCTCTGCCATTTTTCCTCAGAAGGTATTTACTGGTTTTTGCTAATTTTGGTGTTTCAGGTGATTCTGCAAAATTTTCCTACTCTGATGTGAAATTCTGTCAGAACAAGACAGTTATTTGAAGTGCTTATAACAGTAGCATGAAACATGGTTCAAAATTTGCATGTGTGCATGTGTGTTCTACGAAGCAACTAAGAATATTTTTCCTTTCTTGTTCCTTTTTTAAGTATGATGGGCTATTTGAGCATTTTTTCCCCTGCTGTTAATGGAAGTTTGCTTTACTGCTACCTTTGTTTCAAGACTGAAACAGCTGAAATGCAGCTTTTGTGTAGCATTGCTGCACATCACTGGACCTATGTGATCCATTCAAAAAGAGTGAATGAGAACAATGCGGAAATCCTCAGATTTAAGAGGGAAAGAGTTTTATTTTGCTTTTCTAACTTATCTGATGGGACTGTGAAGAAGGCCTATCAGATATTTTTATTTTTGCCTATTCAGTTTCCAGTTTAATTTGGAAAAGTGCAGGGGGGATGTTGGGGTTTGGTTTGGTTGCTTTGGGTTTTTTTAAACTCACCCTACAGTTTTAGAGATACTCAACAATCTGAAAAGGGATGTGAAATCTAAATGGGTAAGTTTTGAGAGTTTTAAATTTTTTCTTTTCCAGAGGAAGTTGATCAGGGGAAAGAGTAGTGAATTGTCATTATTCTCCATTTCTTGGCATTGTGAGATTGGCCATTGTTTTTTTGGAACCACAATCCCAACCGTGAGCATCAGAGGGCTTGTGCACTCTCAGCTACACTCAAATGACGGACAGTATTTGATTTATAACTATTCAGGGTTACAAATTTCAAAACAAGTATTTCCTTAATATGGAGGAAAGAAAACTACTTTTCACAGAAATTATATTTCTTGAATCATTTGATCAGAACTCCAATTTTCTGCAGTACTGTTTTGTATGAAAATTTAACATTAGGAGTTAGGTCATCTTCTCACAATGTTTTGGCTCAAAGCTCCTGGACTCTTATGTTCAAATAACCTGAATTCTGAAAAGAAGATAGGGTAAATTGACTTAACATTCTCTTTCTTTTACAACTGTTTTTTTTATTTTCCCTTTTGAGCAGAAACCCACAGCTCTCATATTTGCAGTTCCTTCCTGCTCAGAAATATTTAATAAGTTGCCTGAGGGAAGGCTGCTGTGCTTAGTGCCCAGTAGTATAAGGGTTAAAAAATAATTTGAAAATATGTTACTGGAACCAGTTTTTGGTAACAGTGACAGTAAGTTTGGGTACAATCTGGCAGCCTGCTGAGGGAAGGAAATGTTTCTGTAATCTGTGCTGGACATCTTCTGGCAGGAAGTGGCACAATGAGAGGATTATAGATGACTGTTTTATGAGAGAGAGGAATGCTCTGCACTATCTTAGCCAGGTTTGTTGCTTCTTGTGCAATGACTTTACCTGGTGTTTTCTTTTTTGCTGTAGAAACTTCTAATAATGAATATTCCACAGTGGTACGAATACCCAAGGCAACTGATCTTGAATGGATTTTTTCCCTGAACGAAGAGGAGAATGAAATCATACGCAGTGAATTTTATTATGAACAGGTGAGGTCTGGAGAGAGTCTAATATAAGCTTTCCCTGGAGAACTACCTCAATACCTACATTTGTCTGTCTTTCCTCAAATTGTCAGGCTCCCAGCTCTTCCTTGTGTATTGCCATCCTTAGCCTGCACAGTGACAGCATAGTGTGTGGCCACCAACTGATAGAACACTGCTGCAAGTTGTCCCAAGGGCTTACTAATCCTGAGGTGGATGCTGGACTCCTTATGGACATCATGAAACAATTGCTCTTCAGTGCTAAAATGATGTTTGTAAAAGCTGGAAGGAGCCAGGACCTAGCTCTCTGTGACAGGTGACTGAATCAGATATTCACTAGGATGTACTGAGGTACTGTCAAGAGCATTATCTTCCTTCATTGAGGAGTAGAGGTGGGAGGGTTGTTTTGTGTTTGTACTGTGGACAGTTTAAACAAGAAGTTCATAATGCAGGAGTAATGTGAAAGTTCAAATAGGAGAAGTTCAAGTAATATGACTACTACTTAACAATTACTGAGAGAATTCTTGGACTAGGAAGAAATGATTCACAAAGATAGGTACATATTTTACTTCTGATATTGTGTATCTGCTTTCAATCTGTATTTAAATACGGGATTTTAAACCTGTGCTTCCTAAGAATGAACATTTTACACTTCCTCACATTTTGTCCTACAGAGCTTGAGGTGGCAGGTGTGATATATAAATTTCACATGCACTGTTTTGATTTGGTAAGATATGGCTGGTGTCTGCAATCAGCGTGTTACTCTGAACGTGGCAAAGAAACCCCAAACAATAACAAATACTCTGAAAGGGATAGTATGATGGATAGAGAAACCTGGTGTACTGGTGATTAGGACAGTGGTTTCTAAGAGTTGTCTTTGACATAAAGTTCTTTAATGTGTGGTAATAGTGAAAGTGTATGTATTTGGTTAACCTCTAGCTACATCAGCAAAGTGGATGTGTTGAATATTTTGGTTGCTGCTGCCTACCGTCCAGTGCCATCTTTGGATCAGATTCTTCTCCCAGCAGCTGTAACAAGATTGAGAAATCAGCTTTTGGAAGCAGAGTACTATCAACTAGCTATAGAGGTAATGCCAGTGGAGGGATGTCAGTGTTCATGCTTCTGTAGTGGCTTTTGTTTTCCTCCCTCCTGAATTCAGATGGATGTGATATGTGAAATGGACAATATTTAAACTGTTACAAACTGAGATTAAGTTTCTAAACATGGAAGAAATAATTTTCTGAACACTGGAAAAAATTTCTGAGAAGGATAAGTCCTGCTGTGGAGCAGGCTGCAGAAGGAAAGGATAAGCGGCCTTGTTTCCTGGTACTGTTAAGATTGGAATGGACTAACTGCAAGGAAGTCATTAAATGGAGGAATGTTGCAGCCAGCAGAAGGAGTGAGACACCCTTTGTGGCAGGACTTTATCTGAAGCTTATATGTTAAATTCTATTTGTCTGTAATCTGACAGCAGACATTAGTAAGGTACCTTTCCCAAGCATTTAATTGGAAATCAGTAATGTTGGCAAATCAGTACATCAGACCTCATCTGGTGTGGTTTATCATCTTCTGTCTTCCTCCTCCTCCCAGGATTTTGTAAGCCTCTCTTTTATGGCATTGCACTTTGTTAAATACAGGATTATGATACTACAAATAGTATTAGGATTTGTTAAGCAGTAATAAACAGCAAGAATAGATGACCTATTTGTATAGAAATAGTTCTTGTTTAAAAGCATCTGGTCTACTAAAGAAAATCCGGAATAAATTTTATCAGCAAAGTTGTATGAAATAAAAAATATCTTGGCAGTTTGTGAAGCATCTTCTGTCACCTTATTTAAAACCACAAACCTGATGAATTCTGCTCTGTAAAAATCATCTGCTTTAGAAAAGCAGATGTGAAAATGTCCTGTTTTAGAACTCATGAACTGAAATTTCCCAGATAAACAGTAGTTTAAACTTGTACAATAGAAAATACTTCCACATTTGGAGATCATGATTGTTTTGGTAGTTGGCCTTTTGTGCCAGTAATATGGAAATAATCAGTGCAGGTTTTTCACGTGGTTTTTCAGTTGTTTGTTTTTAATGGGAAATGTGCTCTAGGACGGGAAAGGTCAGAATCACAGACTGTGTGATAAGCCATTTTTCCTATTTTCTGTGCTGGGACTGTGTTGTAATATTAACAAACGATTTTGAATTTAGGTTTCTACAAAATCTGGATTGGATCCAGGTGGAGCATGGCATGCGTGGGGCATGGCTTGCCTTAAAGCTGGAAATTTAACTTCAGCAAGAGAGAAGTTTAACCGATGTTTAAAGCCACCGATGGATCTAAACCAGCTGAACCATGGTTCGAGGCTGGTCCAGGATGTGATACAGTACCTGGAGTCCACAGTGAAGCCAGTGCTTATCGCAGTAAGAATCTTCTTCTCTGTCTGCTCTGAAGGGCTATGGCAAAGCCAAGTAATGATGTTTTAGTACACATCTTATGTCAATGCACATTACAATAGCAGGCGTTAGGTGTTTCTTTTCCTTCCTTGTCATGATTGTGTATTGCAAATAGAATATTGTTGAGAAATTTGTTAGCTGTTTCGTCACATTGAAGTGGTGCCTGAGAACCAGATCATAGGATTTTATGGCAATTTGGGACATGCTTTGTGGAGGGAAAAGAAGCTGTACTGGATAATATACTATTACTACAGTGTAAGGAAGCTAAACTCAACCCAGCAGTGTTTTGTGATGCTGCAGCGATGCAATTTTTCTGCTGAAACTCTGATAACTTTGCAGAAGTTCAAAGACTTTAAAATTCTTTCCCTTTCCACTCATCAAAAACCACTATAAAATGGTTTGGAATTCTGATTAGGTACCAAAAAATTACTTTTTGTACTGAATAACTGCAGAATCATAATGATGAAAGACCAAGTACATATTTTAGGAGGATAAAAAATCCTGTTTGAACTGGGTTGTTGAAGTAGCTGTTGGCACTGGAATTTTTTTTAAGTAAGCCTTCTACCTGTCCTTGGAAACAGCTACAGCAACATTCAGCACCTCTGTTGATAGCAGAGTTCCAGTCTAGTGTTTATAAAAAGCATTACTGGATTCTCACCCCTCTAAAGCAATATCTGTTTTAAAAACAACGGTAACAGAAATGCTTCAGGGCTGAGTGACAAGACCTATCTGAAAAGAAGGTTTTCTCTTGCTCATCACCCGTCATTGGTTTTCTGTTTTAATGGCAGGATGATGATTACTTTGCCACATTGAGGGAACTTGAAGCAACACTGAGAACAAGAAGTCTGTCTCTGGAGATGATGTGTGAGGGGAAGATTCAACACAACAGCTACTATCAGGAGTGCTTGTTCTATTTACATAGTTATGGCACTAACCTGGCAATAATAAGCTTTTACATGAGGCATGACTGTATGAGAGAAGCACTGCTTCACTTGTTAAATAAGGTGAGTAATTCAATTTTCATCATCGAAACTGAAATTTGAAAAATAGCAATGAGCATCATGCAGTCTCTGGGTGGTTTTCTGCACAGGAGTTTGCTGAGGTGGACACATATTAATGATACTATGGAAAGAAGCACGTGTGAGGCTGCATTTGCCAGACCACAGTCAAGAGGTCAAGGGAAGTAAATATCCCCCTCAGGTCACTACTTGTGAGGTTTCATCTGAACAACTGTGCCCAGTCCTGGGTTCCCAAGTACAAAACAGACACTGTCAAAGTGAAGCAAGTCTAATTGAAGGCCAGCAAAGTGTCTCGGGGCCTGAAACACCTGATAAATGAGGAGAGTGATAGAGCTAGGCTTTTCCTGCTGGAAGAAAAGGCAAGAGGAGACCTGTGTGCTGTTTTCAGCTACCAAGTGGGTGACTATAGCGAAAACAGAGCCATGCTTATCTCGTATGTGCCCAGTAAAAGGTTAAGAGACAGTGGACACAATTGGGAGCAAGGGAAATTCCAACTGGATATAAAGAAAAAGGTTTTGGGTTTGTTTTGGGTTTTTTTTGGTGCATATACTTAGACACGGGAACAGTGCCACAAGGAGGTTGTTGAATCACTCTACTTTGTCATGCTCAGAACTTGACTGGACAGGTCCAGAGCAGCATGACCTAATTTGGAAGTCATTCTTTGAGTGGGGTTTTGAACAAAATAACCTCCAGAAATCCCTTCCAGTCTAAATTATTTATTAATTTCATGATCTCTGTCACTTAATATGCCTTTATATTACATAAGGAAAATAAACAAGCTACAGTGGCTTTGCTTCAAGCTACTTTTTGTTTCTGTAGGAATCTCCATCAGAAGTGTTTATTGAAGGGATCTTCATTCCAAGTTATGAAAGTGGAAAACTGCATATGTTGGAGAACTTGCTGGAAACCATTGATCCAGGATTGGAAAGCTGGGGAGTCTACTTGATTGCAGCCTGCAAATACTTGCAAAGAAAGAACTTTTACCATATTTTGTATGAACTGCAACAGTTCATGAAGGTAAGTTGAGGGACAGTGCCATCTCCTACAGTAAAATGCTGAATACTGTCAGACTTTTGGTTACTTACTTTGGTCTAAACCTGCATGCTGGACAAATATATTTTTGCTTCTTTACAGTCCTAGAAAACATAGAAAGGTCTGAGCCTTACTAAAGCTGACCTGATCCATGTCATGGATCTGGCACGTTGTATTAAAGAAAACAGAGCATTGCCTACTTTGTGTGAACCCTTTAGTGCAGCCAGTGATTAGTGAAGGCAGTGTCCTGTGGTCCATCTTAGTGGTCAGTGCATTTCTTCCAGGATCACGTCCGTGCTGCTATGACCTGCATTAGATTTTTCACTCATGGAGCAAAGTCTTACACTGAACTTGGAGGAAAACAGACATGGCTTCTAAAGATCAAGGACCATCTCAAAGTCTATCTGCAGGAGGTCTCGAGAAGTTCAGGAAGGAAAAAAATGGCATTCACTTTTCGGAAGAAAATGTCTGCTACAGATGTGTCGAGGTATCTATAAACAAGAAGCTAAGTTTTATGAGAGGGGAAGGTCAGGCTTTAGACTTTGGGGTTTTTTATTGGCTTCATTTAAGCTGACTTTAGCTAACACTTAGTGGTTGTCCTTGACCCAAATCTGCTTTTATGTGGTTACAAGTATAGGATTCCCATCACTTTTCTCCCCAGCAATCCAAACCAGGAGATGGGCAGTTGTTTCTGCTAAAAATATATATGTGTATCAGACTACCCTCCTTTGATTTAAAAAACAAACAAGAATCCTACAGTGCATAGACAATTACACATCAATCCACAAGTTTTTTTCTTTTTTTCTTCCTTTCCTCTCCAAAAAGCAAGCAGCTTTGTAGTGCTTCTCTGTCTACTAGGGTTAACTCAAAACACTGCATTACGTACAAGCTATAGGTTCCAGAGATAACTGGATTCTTGTAATCAAAAGTCAAAGTGTAAATTTAGCTAGATCTCTCTTGTACTTGGGGTTTTATATCTTGGTTTTCTTAGGGGCTTTTTTCTTTCTTTTTTTTAGGCTAGACTCTTAACTTAAACCTGGAGGGGTGTGTATGTGATGAAGTGAAAAAGTAGGAACAGATATTTATGTGGGGGTACAGATTCTCTGACTCACTTCTTTGAAATAATGTAAATAATTCCTCAACTTCAGCTTGTGATGCATGTTAAGATCTGAAAAGTAATATTGCTGCAGACTTGCACAATAGACAAAGTCAAAAAGCAACTAAAATAATTGTTTATAAGTATGCCTTCTTTTGAAAAGTATTGAAGAAATTAGTAAGTTCACATAAATCATAATTGACACATTCTCTACTACAAAATAAAGTCAGAATTTTTTCACTGTCTAGGCACATCAATACAGTTGATCTGCAGATGGAAGTAACAAAGTTCCTGCATCAGTGTGAGAGCTCGGGAACCTCTCAAATGACAGATTCCTCCTTGCCCACACTCTTTGGAAACAATAACATGAAAATGGATGTTGCTTGCAAGGTACTAATTGCTATTTTAAACACAGCTCTATTTTTCATCAACAATACTAAACTGACATGCAAGTTGAAGCATTTGATGGTTGGACCAGCTTCTTTTATTTTTTACAGGCAGGTTACTTATGCATGAATGCAACCCATCATTTATGAAAAATTAATGTTTTTCCTCAAAGTAGCAGAGAACATGTGAGGACTTGGAGCTCATCTCCTCAAAGTTCAAATTTTCAGAGTCAGAGCATCCAAAATACAAATAATATTCCTTTTGACTGTGCATCCCATTACATGACTGTGCATGTTTGGAAGCAAGGCAAATAATTCTGTTATTCTAAGCATTCTTAACTTTGGCTCATCTCCATCTGTAATTGCCTGATGTCCCTCCGGGAAGCAGTGCATGACAATAGACCTTATAATTTGCTGTATTTCGTGGGAACATGCTGTTTTCTGTTGAAGTAATGCATTTTCTTTTGGCCTCTGGGCAAAATCTGGATTTGCATTAATAGTATTTAACTGTACATAATGAAAAAGGAACATGCATTCCCGGACTTGTCTATGCCTGTCTTTTCAGGTCATATTGGAAGGCAAAAACATTGAGGAGGGGTTTGGGATTGCATTTAGAGTTCTCCAGGTATGGAAAAACTTGATATAACAAGCAATATTATTACAAAATAACTCCTGAAAGCAGCAATTGTTTAAACAAAAGCCTTTTCCCTCCCCAAATGTATTTTAATCCCCCAAAAGAAAAACTTGTTGCAAGAAAAGTCACAAGTTTAAGTCTTACATGTCCATGTATTTGTGGAATCTTGGTAAAGAAATTAAGATGCTGTTTCATTTCCAAAGTAATTGGGTCCTACAAAGGAATTAAGTACAGCTTTTCCTTTGCTGTGCACCTTGTTCAGTGTCTTAACTCTGGCAAACCACAATCACAGATGTGTGTAGATATCTCTCATATGGTAGCTCTCTGCAGTTCATGATACTCATGCAAAGACAGTGAATAAATAAGGCCAGGACTCTCTCTGTTCTGTTCTCCTGATTTGAGAGACCAAAACTAATTAACTGGAAGCTCTCACTGGGGACCTCTCCTTCTTCACGTCTGGGTAGAAGTTGAGTGCTTATCAGTCAGCATAGCTCATGAGCCTCCAAACTCTTCTGAGTGTTTCTCATCCATATAGTTCCAGACAGCAGCACAAGGCACTTTTGGACAGAGGTGGCACACCAAAAGAGTATTTATGGATGTGGCAGGCCCGGCTCCTTCTTTCAGGTCAGGATGTACAAGGCAGAACTCCTGTTTGTAGAGAGATGGAGAGCCTTAGAAAAACAGCACTTCTAAGCAGTAGCCACTACCCCCAGTAAAAATGGAGCAGCAGGTCCAGCCGCCTATCACTTCCATTTCCATCCTTTTTTTTCTGTACTTATTCATGGCAGGATCAGTTCACAGCTTTAAACATCTCTTCCCTCACGTGAGAGGTGTACAATGGTCAATTGCCTCCTGTTTAGGGTGTCCAAAGGGTGACTGCTGGTCGGGAGGCTGGAGAAATATAGTGGGAACATGCTAAGTGAGGGAGAGCGGGGTAGAGATCTAGGAAAGATCTTTTGCTAGAAGAAATAAAACTGATTTTTTGCCATTCCTGAAAAGAAGGTGGTAAGAACACTCTTGTTCTTAAGCAGGATTGATTTTTACCAGTCTGGTTATAGAAAACCTTTAAGTCAACCCTGAGCAGCAGTGAGTGGAAAACCAGAGCCCCCCAAAACAGCTTTGACTTTTTGGAACATAGTGTGATATTTCAGAAGAGACTGTCTCAGTTGTGTTCCTCTGAGAAAACCTGCTGAGAACATTCAACATGTTGCTCTGATGTTCCAACTACCTGCAGGACTTCCAGCTGGAGGCTACAGAAGTGTACAGCAAAGTGGCCAAGCAGCTGGTGAAGCAGCAGAAGTACAGCGAGATCCGGCAGCTCCTGAAGTGTGTCAATGAGTCTGGAGTGGCAGCAAAAAATGACGGGGATAACATTATCCTAAACTGTCTAAATGAGTTCAAAAACATTCCTGCTGAGGTAATTCTATCCTGCATTGTGTCCCTTTTGAAGTAAAAAGGGTATATACAATACAGGCTGCAGGGAAGTCTGGTGCCTGTACTGCTCTTTGAGTGAGTCCTTCGGATGTTCTGGCTCCGTACTACTGGCATAGTTTAAAGGTGCGAGTGCGTGGTTTGCCTTGTACAAGGTACTCTGAGAGGAAACAATAAGTAGCTATAGCACACTCCTACCCTGCACTTCCCAGATGGATACCCATGGTGGGGGAAGAACATCTGCTTCACAAGATCTTGCCAAATGCTGCTGATTGCAGCAGGAGGTGTTCCCTTCAGTGACGCTTCGCAGGCTAACACAGAGGATGTGTGGAGGCAGAAACCTGCTGCCTCAATAGGAACCAATTTTGTGATTCCCTTTGCCTACCACAGTGTTTTTTCTATCCCAGTGAAGGAAGGAGATGCACTCTACTAGTTCTGTTAATTAGATTAGGGGATGCAGTCCACTCCTTGGGTCAAGGTGGGCCATGGGATAACTCCTGCTGGGGTGCAGGGAACCTACACATTCATTTCATGCAACACAAGCCATATCTATTAGAGACTCCCAGGCTTGTAGCGTTCTCTAGGGATACCCCCCAGACATGGCAGGTAGGAAAAGCCATAGGTAAAAGGAAGACTTGGAATTTGTATTTTTTTGTATTTTCTACATCTGCAACCCTCACAGTTGGGACAGTCTAAGCACCTGCTGTGATCTCAGCAGCCCTGCCTGTCCACAGGGGTTTGATCCCTGATGTGGTAAAGTTTTGCAGACCATTATCACTTTAAATGTGAACACTTTTTCCCTTCTTTGGATACAGGATCTCGATAATCTGATTCAGGATATGGACAGTGATGAAAACAAGGTAAGTAAAAGCACAGTAGCAAGAGCTAAACAGCCCAGTCTTGGTCTGCAGCTTGCAGGCTCTTTTTCACTGTCTTCTCTCTCATCCTCCTGCAAATAAGATTTTTGAAGGCTACTTCCTAGATTGTAGAAATCACAGTGAATTCCTGAAGGCCATGGTGTTTGTGACTGTAAAGCTGTGACATGCAGATACCAATTGGGACTATCCCTACTAGTTCCCTGAGAGTCCTCAGAGTGAGGGCTGGGCATTTGTTAGAATGGGAGGAAAAGTACTTCAGAAAGGCACATAGGTGGGTTTGTTGGTGTTGTTATTCAACTTTTTGTATAGGTGCAGGTAAGTTTCTAGTAATGGCAGACAGCTAATGATGACCACTTCAGCTTATTGTTTCAGGATTATACTGTTTCTGTGGTGATCGAGAGTTAAATGATAAAACTTCTCCACTTCTGATAGACTTTTTCTCTTAGAGGAAATGAAGCCTAAACTACTTCATTTCTTTGTTGGCTTTCATGCCAGCCGGCCAAGCCACTGGAGAGCCACACATAAATATGTGAACTGTAGATGCCTGTTTGTAGATGTGGCTGTGACTCAGCATTTGGGGATTGTTGTAGATCCTGAGTGGCATAGCTGGGAATAAAATCTAAAGATTTGTGATGGTCCTGTGTCTGCTCTGAATGACAAACTCACTGTTGTAGGCAGATTGAAAAATTGGCTTTTAATTCTGCTTTTCTGTAAGATCTATCACATGGGAGTTGTTCTAGAACCAGCATTGAAAGAAAATGACAGATTCAGCCTCATTGCTATGAGGATACTGTAATTAATGCTCAAGATAGGATTCCTGATACTAATTTCATGGTCGTACAGTAAAGGAGTTTCTACAAGACACAAACTTAATAAAATACACCTTTCTGTCCACCTTTTTCACTGGGATCTGCTTCATGCCATGCTCCGTTTGGTAATATGGTGCTACTACCTCGTACGACACGCTTCTGAACTGGGTATTTCCCGTGAGTCTTTGCTTAAGCTTGTCCTGTTAGTTTGCTACAGCTTTCTGACCAAGCTCTGACTGCCTGTCGTGCTTCAGATCCAGGCGTACATGGTGTGCAACAAGCTGCGCTCTGCGTACCTGGTGTCCGTGCGGCAGGAGAAGGCACGGGCTGTGCAGCTCGTCCAGCACGTGCGACAGCTGGCCGAGAGCAGCGGCGACGACGTCGTCAAGGCCATCTGTGCCCAGTGGCTCTCCGTGCACCAGCCCAAGGTGAGAAATCGGCTTCCACAGGGCACTAGGAAGTAATATGGATTTGACATTCGCCATCATACCGAAGGAGAAGGCTTCAAGACAGCTCAAAGGTGTCTGGTTCAGCACTCTCTTGGTAAAATGCAACTCTGTTGACTGATGTCGGTGGCAAATGGATGCTGCTAATGTGCCTCTGGTGAAAGGAAGGGAACTAAACTACAAGTGCCAGTCCTGTATTTTGACAAACAGTCACTACCTCAGGGTGTTTTTTGGCTCTCTTTTTGATGGGGGGAAGGGGGCAATTTCAAACTGAACAAGCAAGGATTTAGATGTATGGAAGAGAGCACTTCTCCGGCTTTAGTTTTGAGGTTTTGTTGGTTTTTAATTTTTGTGGGGTTGATATTTTTTGAAAAGCACTGAACTTAATAATATGTGTTTTATTTTTAATCCGGAAAACATATGTAGAGAGGACAGAAAAATTTTATCAACTTGATGTAGCCTAGAGTATAAAATTTTTGTGAAGTTTCCTGTAAAATTTTCAAGATTGGAAAGTTCTTCTGTTACAAAGACTAAAACTCAGAGATTTTTTTAAGCATCTATACAAACCATTGCTACTTCTTTTTTATCCCCCCCACTAGTACGATGTACCCAGTTTTTTAGTTCATTTGAAAGGTAGGAACTGATTCTTTATGGCAGGTTTGTACTTACCAGTTACACTGTGTGATGTGTGCCATAGATGTGGCATTTGGGCTAGTGCCAACTAGATGAATGAAGTTATAAAGAGGATATCCTGTAAGGGGAGTACAAAGGGAAAATAAGCCTTTAAAATAGTTGAAAAATCACGTGCCTCTTTCTTTACTATGGTAATACCCAATAAATTGTTGCAATGCAGCTTTATGACTGAACAGGTGACAGAAAACTTCCACAGTTTTTCATCAGGTTTAGCAAAGAATAGGGATAGAGCAAGCTGTGGCAAAATTAAACAGGTGGTCTGTATCCCTATCACATAGAGATGTATTTATTTATTACCAGGATAATTTGTCCCTGTCAAGTACAATAGAATACCAAACTGGACATACCCTGTATTGATGGGTTTTACTCTGGAAGTGTTAGGTTAATTGGTTTTATGAAAAAAAGCAGCAATCTTTGTGTAATGTCTGTGTTCAGGGATGCTGGAAAAAAAGTAGCTGCTTCTCTGCAACTAGTATTGGGACATGAGAAGCTGGCAGAAATGTGGTAGACAGTAGTAGGACCTTAAAAAAAAAAGAAAAAAACATGGTGTTCCACAAGAATTTGTTTGCTGTTTACATGTATTTCAGCACAAGAAGTAGGAAAACTAATTCACTTACTTGTTAAAAAGTTGTTTACATGAAAAAAACAATAGGTTTTCTGAAGTGTAATGGAATTGTAAATAGTTTTAGTACATAAAATAATCAAGACTGTCAAGTAAGAGTTTTGCACTATCCTCAAACTCACCATAATGAAAGAAGAGACTTCCATGGTATAGGAAAGGATTTGGTCCATCTTCTTCAGAGTTTCAAGAGCTGACACAAACACCTCTCTTTGGAGGTGCTCTGCTCTGCTCACTAGAGCAGAAATGACCACATGTAGCTTTCAGAATCCCCTGACCACAGATCTGCATTATCTCATTAGTGAGCAGTACTAATGAAAGCTTTTGTTTCCTTGACCAGACTGACCTAGCTTTCCATCAGCTTACAGCCAGCAGGCTAATCCTAAAACGTGACACTACCTATGGCTTCAGTCATTTTTAAATCTTTGGTTAGGGGGAGGAGATTTTACTGTGTGTGGGTATCCAGATCTGCATTGCTGTAACACCTCCTGTTCTGCTCGAGTTCCTCCAGCTGCAGAGAGCACTGAGAGTGGAGTTTGCCATGCAGACCCATCAGTTCTATACCTGCCTTTCAACCTGACCTCTTTGCACTGTACCTGATGCACTTTACATAGTGTTTGTTGTAATTTGATGTTCTTAACCTGCAATCGTAGGGATCTTGTACCAGCAGAACTGGAATTTTGACCTAGATTAATTACCTTGTGTCATAAATAGTGCAATTATCAAGGGGCTTTGAATTTTTGAGCAGCAAAAAGGGATTGAATACTGCCAGTTTAAAAGAATTTCTCTGTTACTGACCAAGGTTTGTTTACAATTAAAAATAAGAATAAAGTATTATGACTGTTACTGTATTTCCTGGTTTTATCTCAGCAGAGCTAGGCGTCTCTTTCTAGATCTGCATTTTGCTTTTAATTATGCTTAGCAGAGTAATTAGAAGGGGGATAATTGTTCTATCACGCCAAATTTATCTGTTACTGAGTGTCCTCAATATTTAGATCAACTGGAACGTCACATCTTTAGAACTCCCCCCAGGAGCTAAGTAGCCTAGGTAGTTCAGCCTTCTGCATGTACTCAGTAATCCTCTTTAGCGAGCTTTGCAAGTTAATCTAACTCTCCCTTACAAGTCTCCCCTTGAGACAGTTAAATGAGCTTTAGTTTCCTAATTTTTTACAGATCAGCTGAGAGATATAAATTACTTGCTCAACGTCAAAGAGAGTGCATGTATATCTGAGGAAATGTTTCTTTACTATGCCTTATGTTAAATCTACAATCAGACTTCTTTGAGAAGAGCATTGACCTGCAAGGGCAAAAATACTTCACATCAGAGACACTTTTCTGCTTTTGAAAAAAATGGTTTCTCTTGCTCCTGAAGCCACTTTCAAGATGAGAGAATGACACAGAGAAAGCAAGCCAAGCCTCCAGTGCTAGGTAGTATTCTACTGCTACATTGTAGTTGTGGATTTAGCTTCATAATTGGATGAAGCATAAAGGGGGGGGGGGTGGAAAAAGGTAGAGTGACAGGGAGAAACACAAAGGGACTTTTTAAAATGTTACCTGGACTAAATTCTCTACATTACTAAGGCAGGTGAAGATAACGGCAACACCAAGTAAACTGATTCAACATTGCTGAAAGAAGATACAGGCTCCTGTTGTAAAAGGAAACTGGCTTTATTTAGTATTGCTCAGAGGTAGCACAAGACTGATCTGCATAGACAGCATCCAGACAGGAAGAATTAATATTAGCATTTGTTTTCCAAAACTGGCAGTTGGTCACAGTGGCAGGCTCATATGCAAGTCTAAAAACTTCCAGGCTTTTTTTCAGAAGCAAAAGATAATCCTATGAACTGTGGCACTTGGTTTCTGACTGCTTAACTCTTTCAGAAATAATCTCTGATTATGGATCACACTCCAGCAATTTGCACTTAGGTAGCACTGGAGTTCCAAGGGAGCAGTCCCACTGCTGTGTGGCCTGAGCCAGCTGCTTTGTGGAGGTGCAAGCTGTGTGGTCCTGCACGGTCAGGCTGGCAATCTTGGTAACCAGTAACTGCTGGGCAGACAAATGCAAGGATTTCTGTGCAAGTCTTGCCTTCCTGTCCTGGAGCCAGCTTGACCATAATACCAAGATACTCCTGCCTCCTGCTTCAGGTATTTAGCTCCAGGGAGTTTGGTGTCATTTAAAGCCAAAGTCTCAGCTGAAGTTGTTTAATATTTTTTAACATGACTGAGATGTTCTTTATTCATTCTGCTCTATTTTCTAGGTTCTAAAGTAATTTAAAGTGCAGCTGGGGGGTTTACTGTGACAACTTTCACCCCATCTTTGTTCAGTGCTTCACAGGAGAGATGCTGATTTTTTTAATAACTTGCCTGTGCACAATCGCAGCACTCCGGCAGCTTTTAACCTCCAAGTCAGCTGGACCAAAACCTGGGTTCTCAGAAGATTTGCCAAGCCTCCATTAACTTACTGTAATCAGTGGGCATTTAGGGCCAAGATACCTCAGGGGCTAGGGTCCAGCTTCTTACAGAGCCTACAGAGAAAGTGATTCCACTTAAAAACTTTACCTAATGCTTGGCACAAAAAGGCCAGGACCTGTTTCTGTGTGCATGAGAGCATTTGTACTGCATTACTTGCCAGAAAATCTAATATCCTAAAGTACTTTCACTCTGCCAGTTCAAAGGGTAGGAACTGAAAGTAATCTCATAGATCGTAAGTTTAGAGTCCTACCTTTTTACTATTGCTGTTAGGAAAAAAAGTCAACCAAACTTTATTTAAAGTGACTCCTTGTTACTTCATAATCTAAACCTAAGACTACAACCTCCCTTTCTATTCTAAAGCAAGAGAACCATAGCCTCGAACTGCTGCGTGATACACCAAGCAGATTGCTCCCTGCACCAGTGCTCTAGTTCTCCAGCTAGGAGGAGGGACTGATTGCTTACAAATCTCAAGCCTTAAGTGTAATATTCCAGAAATTCAAATTAGGTTGTGCCCACAGAGCCATCCTTAGGGCAGCTGAAGTATCAGCATTCTACTGTTGAGGTCTCTCAGCAGTGCTGTTCCCCGGAGAAGCATCGCTGGGCCCAGCCAGGTACACTCTTGGCGCTGCTCAGTCCCACTGGATGCCAAGGAGCTGACAGCTCACGCTCCAGAGCTTCTTTGCCGTCTCGTCATCCCGACCACGTGGAGATACATATGCTGGCTGGCAATCACTGTAAGAGAAGCATTCTTTTTACTCTTTCAAGTCAAAGATCTCCATCTACATTAGTACACTTTGTTAAGATCAGGGAGTTGCTCCCTATCAGCTTAATTCAAGACCAGTTAAAGAATGGTGGGAGGCTATCCAGCAAATGAGCAAGGGTTGGTGCTAAGCCACCATGAGAAAGACTTCTTTCCAGCTACCTAGGGAAGAATCTCTCCCAATGGCACCAAGAACTGGCAAGCAAGTCTAGCTCTATCTGCTGTCTCAGCTCTTAAAGAAACCTCACTAGTGTGCATTCTCGTTAATACCACTAAAAAGGGATATAAACTCTAACAAAGCTTCTTCAGGAGCACATTTTCTAACAAACACTACAAAAAAGTCACTCAAACAGCCCTTCATTCTAAATGATTTATCCCACTACATGCCTAAGAATAGTAACACTGTAATAACCACATATGGTTATCCCCTTTTCCATTATCCTCTGAACTGTGGCTCCTTTCTTCTCAGCTCCTGCAATCAGAAGGCAACTCTGTCTGGAAAAGAGGTCCTGTGTTCTCAACTGTAATGCTAGATGCTGCAATAACTTGGGAGTTTAAGAGCACGGAGGAAATGGCATCTTGGAAGGTTTCCATTCAGCTCAGTGTTTATAGATGGAGTCTGATATTCCTGAAATGACTGGTGGACTCCCACCTGTCTCACTGTGACATGCGAATTCTTTTCTTAATGTCTGCACTTGTTCTTTGTATTCTATGGCCTGGAAAGTGAAAAGAATTTTAGGCTAGTCCAGTGTAAATTGTGAATTAGAGTTGAAGCTTCTTGTTTCTCACCAGGTCCAAAACTCCTTTTTTTTAATGAGTTTAAATTCCACCAGTTTTCTGTACTTCAGCACATTAATGCTACATTTTTATCCCAAGACAGACAGTCATCCAGGGAAGACTTAGATGTCTGTTTATATATTCAAGTCTGATTAAGATGGCACAAACTCCCAAATGAAGATCAGGCAATGTCATTACAGAGACTAATCTGGTCACAAATGACAAGAAGAAAGCTCTGCAAAGATACAAAGGCTCCAACAGCATCCATGTGAGGGAATAAAAAAAAAGGCAAATTTTCATATTCATTCGCAAAAAAACGGTATTGTTACAATGCTCTAGATGCAATGAGAAGCTGACAGACATCTGTGTGAATCTGTTCCAATGGCAGTCTTCAAATCTAGAATGATGATGACTTGGAACTGCTCTGGGCTTTGTTTTTGGGGATGGGAAAAGGCAGGACAATGTAGGGTCCTGGAGTAAGTCAAAGAAGTCAAGAAATAACAGGTTTTGTAATGGGAGCTAAACAAGACCATTTCCATGACAAGCATCCCAGCAAGAGTCTCTCCCAGCTGGTGGGTCTATCACACTGGAGGATAAAGTTATTTGGTCACATGCCAGACCTGAAAATCCCATCTCTCCTGTCTCTGCATTTCCATCAGCTCTCCCAGCTCCCTGAGAGCACAGGCCCCTTCTGCTCCAGTGGGGTAAAACTACAGAGAGAACTGAAGGGATCTTCCCAGGTTTGACTCAAGTGACCTCATTAACTAAACAGTTCTACTGAAAAGTGATTTTTCCCAAGTGTTAGGCAGGTCAGCATTAGAGCTCTGAGCATGTGACAGTCATTCCTGCACTTTGAGTACAATAATATTTCTAGTACTAAAGGACCTGCTATTGTGTGAAATGTTGCACAAGTCAGGTATTTCTTCTAACATGATTGCAACAGACCTCGAAGGACTAATAGTATTTGTCTGCTATTTGTCACCCTCAGTCTTACCAGTCAGCCTCTTACCTGGTCCCTTCTTAATGAAGAATGACACTAAAAGTCCCATATTCCCCAGCAGACAAGGTTGCTTTCCACAGAGTATCACTTCATCAGCTTGCACCCACCTGAAGTACTGTCCTGTCACAGAGTCCAGCTCCTCAGCTACTGCACAGTAGATACTGGTCTGAGCTCCTTCGCAAGGTGTCTTCAAGAAGAAGGACATCATCTTCCACAGCCAAGTCATTACAAGTGAGTGCCGGACCAGTTCAGAACGGACGGAACCAGGATGGAGAGCGTTTGCTGTGACCTTAGTGCCTATGGCAAAATAAAGTAGTCGAGGACAAACCTGCATGGATCAAAGTGTCTTTGAAAAAAGGGTAATATACTCCTCAATTCTACCTGTAGATATTCCGTAACTTAAAGGAGGAGTCCAGACTTCGATACAGAGAGTAAGTGAAGTCCTCTGTAGTTACTGCATGCTGGATGTGATGGATACACTTGACCTCTTAACCAAAGCAGCAGCAGTTTGGTACAGGCTCCAAAGAAGGTTAAGGTCTGAGCCGTAACTGGGCCAAAACTCCTCTAGGAAACCCAGAGGCCAGTGAGTATCAGCACACATGAACTTGGAACACCTATCAGGCAATTAACATAAGTAGCACATGGCTTTTCCAACACTCTTTTATCCAGGAACAAATAAGGTTGTGGATGCAGTAAGTCTCATGTACCTTTCCTATTGTATGCAATTTGACTACAAGCCAACCACTCCATTCCATAAATATTACAGCCTAAGTGAGCCTTCTCTGAGCTCTGCTAGGCAATATGACTGCAGGGTGACACTCTTCCCTTGAGCTGGCTCAGCTCTCAAGGTTGCTCCTCAAGGCAGAGACCTTTTACCAACAGCAGACCTTTGGATGAGCCCAACTGGAGCTCAGCTCAAACTGCAACTGGACTGCACAGTGGGTAACTCTTCCCCTTTGAGCAGGGATGCCTCTCAAGGTCTGAGATTTCTTACCTGAGACTAAGAGAACCTTCTTTAACCAAGGCAGAGAGACCCTTTGCTTGCAACACATCCTTGGTAAGTGACTGACTGCTGAATTAATACTGAGGAAACATTACTAGTCCATGTAGCTACTCAATAATAATTATTATAAACTTTGTATAGATAATTCCATTACACATAAATCATCCAAGTCTGAGACTAAAACTGGACCTAGGCTCCCTAAGGAGTTTAAAAAGGGGCTCAATGCTGAGCCTCGTGATTCAACAAGAGGGTCTTCCTTACACATAGTGTGTTTCCAGTCCTGTGTGAATCATTGTAACTTGATTCTAAATCAGTTTTCTCTTGTATGTGTCTTCCACGTAAGTAATACAGTGAACCTTGCCACTGAACTTTGTTAAGTCATGCTTTTATAATATCATATTAAAAACACTTTTGCTAATGCCTTTGATGGTGATTCTTGAAGCAGTTTAAATCACTCATCCATGGCACTGGAACATCCCCTGCTCCCTTCTAAACACAGGAGTCATGATGTGCCTTCTGCAAAACAAAGTGCTAGAGGGCCTGAGTGCTAAACCAGCAGCAGTTTCCATCAGGCTTTTGAAAACACCTGCCTCTTTTGACTTACTCTAATAGTAATTTCCTAGGGAAGGCACTGCTGCTGTTTTAGTAAATAAATATTACTGAAGTTTATGAACAGGACTGAATGACACAACTGTGATAGATGTTGTGACTTACAAGATACTGTCTAGTCTTATGCTTGTTCTACAGGCCACCAACCTTTAAGGCAGCTGAGTGTGCACTGGCTTTTCTACTGGAGGCTGCACTTGTAGCTCTGTTTTCAGCTTCCACCCACATACCACAGCTGTCTGCATGGATGCAGCTAGTTTTTGACAAGCACCAAAGAATAATGAAATACATTCAACTGTGCCAAGCTTGTAAACTCCTCCACCCTGTTGTTGTAAAGACGATTCATGTTGTAAGTCTCCTGGTTCCACAGACAGGAGATATTTTCTTCCTGCAAAGAGCTCTCAGTGACACTTGCCTCAAACCATTCAATTTCTGCATAGACAATTTGCAGCCCTTTCTTCAATCCACTTTCCCCATCCACGGTGCTCAAAAAGCCAAGCAGATAAACACTCCGCTTGCCTCTGGAACTTGCCTTGCAGCCGCCTGGCCAGCTCCCGGGTGAAGAGCACGTTCGCCAATTTGCTGTGACAGTAGGCGAGGCCACGACTGTAGCACTTCTCACCATGGAGATCATGGAAGCGGATTCGGCCTCCGTGATGAGCCAGTGAGGACACGTTCACAATGCGGGCTGGGGCACACTGCTTCAGACGCTCCAGCAAGAGGAAAGTCAAGAGAAAATGACCTAGGGGTGAGACGAAAGGTCATCCTTCTAGGAAGGGTCCTCCTGCTTGCTTATACGTGGTATCTTAATGCTGCCCTCATTTCAAGTCCAGGAAAGAGAAAACCCCCCTGAATTAACAGCTTAACTTTTTTGGGGGCTTCAGGTTCTGCTCCTCATCTTCAAAAAGCTGGAGCTGTCATACATTTCAAAATGTCCCAGGTAACATGTATAGATACTTAAACTGGATCCACAATAAGCAAATACATCACACTGCATGTCCAGAACTCTGACCTTCCATCCTTCTCGAAAAAGGAAGAATGAGGAAGAGAAAATCTGAAAGCAGGATTTTCCTTTGGCATTTTGCAACAGATGTTGATGTTAGAAGAAGATGATCTTTAAGGGCAATTCCAACCCAAACCATTTGACGATTCTATGATTCTGTATTGAGTGCAAACATGATTCTACTGGCCTTACCAAGATGATTGACTCCCAGATGCATCTCAAAGCCATCAGCAGTCTTGGAGCGAGGGCAGAACATTACCCCAGCATTATTAATGAGAATATGGAGTTCCTTCTCCTCTGCAAGAAACAACAGACATCCTTAAACAAGGAAACAGAGAATGCAGACAAGAAGGTAGCACAAGTCACCCCTTGCTGTCTGAGCTGCAGCCACATCACCTTAAAAAAAGGATGTCTCCTACCATAAACTACCTCATGGCCTCTGACCAGCCCCTGCTGTGAACCACAGTACCCAACAGCTACAGAGATAAGCAGAGCAGGGATTTGGCAATGGTTAGAAGAGCAGACAGCAGTCCTTGATAAAATATTCTCACTATAAAGAAGAATCTAGAGACTGTACCTGCTAGAAATTTCTCAGCAAACTCCCGGATGGACTTCGTATCTGCCAAGTCCAGTTTTTTCACAATGACTTGCTGATTCCCTGTCTCAGCTCGGATTTCACTGGCTGCAGCTTCTGCCTTTGGTATGTCTCTGCAGCCCATAATTACCCTTGCACCTGCAAAGAGTAGAGCGGGGAACAACAGGAACAGAAACTGAGATCACTGGAGCACACTGGATGATCAAGGCTACAACAAGCAGGCTGACCGTGCACAGTAATTACAAACAATATATTGTTTCTTTAGGGAACTACCATCAGTCAGGGGAGTGGCTGGAAGGGACAAAGCCTTTCCCACTCCATTGTGAGCTACAATCCAGCTGAAAGATGCTTTCACACCATGCAAATGCACATCTTAAGTGCCTCTGTCCAGGCTCTCCCAGGTCAGAAGTGCATACAACACCACTGGTATGACAGGGTTGTATCTGCCTCTATAATGGGAACGTCAAGCCAGAAGCACATATAGGCAATGGAGTCCAGCCAGAGTAATTTCTAAATGGATCCAGTTAAACTACCTGCTAGTAGTTTAATTAGGTAATTAATTAGGTAGTTTAATCTTCTTACCAGTTACCCAAATAACATTTATATCCAATTAGCTTGAAACATGAATAACTAAAGCACACAGTGGTGGACCTAGGGCATTTCCCAGCTTCCTACAAGCAGAATCCAGGAACTTCCCCAGTCCTCTTGAATCAGTTGCAGTGCAAAGCACTTTCATGTCCCCAAGGCACATTTTTGGAGTCCGAGCAATGAAAACAGTTGAGGAATTGGGAACTTGCACCTCAGTGGTTACAGCCTCTGAAGGAACAGCACTTGGGCTCATCTGCAGTAACTCTGGAATCCAGTCTACTTCAATATAAGCCTACAGCACGTTTTCCTTAGGTCCAGAAAAGGGACTACTGACCCAAGGCACAGCCACCCCAGCTGTACAGGGATGTCTGCTGACAAGACTGCACTTGCCTCTTTGAGCGAGGTCTCTGGCCGTCTCCTTCCCGATGCCTGTGTTAGCTCCTGTGATTATCACCACCTTCCCCTCCAGCCTTGCTGTCGACTTACACCGTTCTCCAGCGACATACCTCCTGCAAGAGGGGAGGCACCAGTCACCTCTGCCTCCTTAGGGGGCTCGAGCCGGGGCTGACCACTCACAACCTGGGGGTTCGCATCAACACTCGGGCTCACCGCTGCGCCCTGGGCCCCGGGGAGTTACGGGCGTCCTCACCTGAAGCGGCTGGTCACGGCCGTGTCGTGACCGGGACACCGGGAACGCTCCCCCGCGCTTTCCCGAGCGCAGCCCCACTCTCAAGCCCCGCCCCGTCCGTGCGTCTAGTGGAGCCACGGCTCCCATTGGCTGCGACCGAGCGCCCCAGGCCTTTTGGCCAATGAGCTGCGCCGCCGCGCCCTGAGAGGAAGGCGGGTGCCGCCCCCACCGCTCCTCCGCGAGCGCCCCGCGACAGAGGCCAGGGAACGCACCGGGCGGCGCACCGGGCGGTCCGAGGCGGCGGGAAATGCCAGGGCTGAGCGAGCCCCGGCAGCGCGGCGGGGGCTGGACCTGAGGAGGCCTAAATAACTCCCGACCCCAGCGCGGGCTGTAGGACGGGATTCCCGCTGTTCGCACTCCCGCCACACACACACACAGACACACGCACGCACTGAGACGCGTCGCGCGCCGGCTCCGCGGGGCCGAACATACGCGCAGGGCCGGGGCTGCGCTCGGTAAGACGCACCTGACGTAGGGCGCTGCCACGAAAAGGAGGACGGCGACGCAGACGGCGGCGCCCAGCGCGGCTTCCCAGCAGTTTAGCATCGCTGCCACCCGCAACACGCGCACCGCCAGCGCACAGCTCCCCGCACTCTCCGCTCCGCTCCGCTCCCCCCAGCCCCGCTCCGCTCCGCTCCGCCCCGCGCCGCCCCGCTCCCGCGTTGGCCCCGCCCACAACAATACAGGCCGCACCTCCGTCCCCGGGGCCGCGCCCCGCAGGGAGTAGCCGCGGACAGCGAGTGGCCGGACGGCTTCACGCCAGGAGCCCGTTGCTTTTTACCCCGGGCACAGCGCGGTTCTGACTTGGGTGCCTTGGAACATCCTGAAACCGTACCCCACAGTTCAAGAGCCGCGACATGTCTGCAGAGACAGCGCAGCGGCGGCTGTCGGCAGTGGCGTTTGAAACACGTTTTCACAGCCCCACGCCGAGGTTCGTGTCATTAACCCTGGCAAGGCGTATAC
>VZTF01002621.1:2258926-2287983 GCA_013397755.1 Cnemophilus loriae
GGGCGGGGCCGCGGTCCCTCCGGCCGAAGCTGCCCCGCCGGCTGCGGGGCTGTGGCAGGAATGTTCGGGTGTTTCTCCTTAGACAGGCGTGTTTGAGCAGCCGGGAGGGCAATGTCCCCTCAGGATTTTGTGTGTGGGGGGCTTTGCAGTTGTAGGGATTCGGGGCGTCGCTTCTGGTAGGCGCCTGCTGGGGGGAGGCGGGTGGCTCCGCCGTGTTTTGTTTTCAGCTGCTGCCATGTCCTGGTGGCCTTGCAAGTGGGTGGCTTCACTCCCCTGGAACTCTTCTGCTCTGGCAAATTTCAACTCCATACGCAAGCACTGCGGTGCTGGGCTCACAGCATCAGCCGCCGAGGAGGAGTTGTTGTTTAGATGTTTCTTCATGGTGTTTCTATTTGAACTGGAGTTTAGCCTGGAGAACAGGAGGCTCAGGGGTGACCTTCTCACTCTCCACAACCGCCTGAAAGGAGGCTGCAACCAGGTGGAGGTCGGCCTCTTCTCCCAGGCGACCAGCGACAGGACAAGAGGACACAGTCTTAAGCTGCACCAGGGGAGGTTAAAGTTGGACATTAGGAAGAATTTCTTCGTAGAAGGGGTGATCAGACGTTGGAATGAGCTGCCCGGGGAGGTAGTGGAGTCACCCTCCATGGAGGTGTTTAAGGAAAGACTGGATGTGGCACTCAGTGCCATGGTCTAGTTGACAAGGTGGTGTTAGGTCATGGGTTGGACTCGATGACTGCAGAGGTTGTCAGGTCTCCTTGACACTGGGGTAGTGTCCCCGAATGAGCTGAGCCCAGGAGGTGTTTTCAGGGATGAGGCCTAACAAGCATTTTCTCAGATCACTCTGCAGCCTCGAAAGGAGTTAAGGGTGAATGCACCACCACGAGTAGTTATGAGCTATGAATTCTGAGCTATGGGCTTAAATGGAGTATTTACAGGCAACCATTTTTGCAGTAATTGGGTTTTTTTTTTCCAACAGATTGCAAATAATTGCAAGTTGGATTTTCAGACATGCCAAAGAATTTTAACACAACTGTTCTATACTTTAATTTTTTTGCTGCAAAAATCCTGGCACTATTTTTTGCAAGTGTTTCTAAGAGAGTTTAAGATTTAGGAATTTCTCTATCTGGTAGAGTCATTCCACTCTCCTAATGTGCTTTGTTTGCTTCTTGTACTTAGGAGGAGGGGAGTATATCTTTATTTTTTGAGTTATCTGATCCCGAAATGTTCAGGAGGTGATAAAAGATACCTTAGAATACTCTTTTAAGATGATTGACGTGCTCTAAAAGTAACACAGAATCTGTAGTCCTTGGGACATCATTGAGGGGCAGAGGTTTGGAAATGCTGCTTCACTCTATGTAAACAAGATGACAAATTCCTAACTCTAGAAACACTCTTTTTTTTTTTTTTTTTCCCCTTCCAAATTTGTAAGAAGGGGAAACAGCCTGGATAAGTTTCAAATCATGTATTTTCCTCCTAATGAATTCAGTTAGCTGTACTTTCCAACTGAATCTCTTTCTGACAGATTGGAAATAAATCCCTTAGATGTCGATGAGCATGTGGGGAGCGCTGCCGCGGCACAGGCACTGCTGCTGCCTTTTAGCAGTTCTGTCCGTGTGCTTTGAGTCGCGGTTCAGCGCAGAGCGACGCCAACTGAACCGCTCAGTGTGTTTTGGCATTTCTGGATCCAGATCCAGTAGAGCGTTTCGAAGCCACATTGCTGGATTTCTTGTTGGCCTGTAGACCAGAAGGTCTCTAGCTATTGCTGCTTGGATTACCTAAACCATTCCATGATTCTATGCCTTTTGGAAGCTGGCATTTCTTTGGCCTCATGCTTGAAAATGCAGCATCTTCTTAGTCTGCATGGGGGAAACAAAGCAGGGAAATGCTGTTTTTCCAGATCTGTGATGGGTTTCCATGAGTTTGAGACAGCAGTGGGTTTAAGAGGGCGCTGCTTGAATCAGATTAGTGAAGTGCCCTGTATGAAACAAATTACTGACTTCCAAAGGCAGCTTTTCCACAGTTCGTGTCCATGATTTCACTTGTGACCCAGCTACACAAACAATGGCATCAGCACAAAGGTACATGGTGGCAAATCTTGGAGGAAGTTGAGGAGGGTGTATTTAGGAACCTCATAAGTCAGCATTTCCTCCTGAATAAATTGGGATGTGAAATTGCATTTCCTGATACCAGCTGATGTGTAATATATTAACAGTCATGATGTACCTTAGTCTGTAATAATTCTGTGTGCTACGTGAGACCACAGCTACTTCTTAGATGATGGGTTTTAGTTCTGTCTTAAGTTCTCTACAGTTCATATTCTGGGCTTAATCTGAATTTGAACTGAGAAGGAAAGCCTACAGTTCAGGCATGTTGTGTATGTAAGAGGAGCTATATACCAATGTTCTGAACACTTCAAATTTTTTCCTATTTTCTGTTGAGACCTCAGTGGTTTAAAAACTACTTCTTTTGCAGAGGACTGTGCTTACCAAAAGGCATTATCAAGTGAGGTTTTTTACCATGACGTTTTTATAATGTTGTATATAATTTTGTCTTTAATCAAATTGGGAGGAGTTTTACCAAGATGACAGTCTACATTTTCTGCTGCCCAGAATTTTATTTAAGGCTGGATTATATTCTTTTGAGAGAGATGAATTAGGCTAGGTGCATATTTATCAGATTCCTAATAGAATTTGGCTTTGTTTGCAGTACTCTACAACAGTCCTGTAGTGTTCATCTTCAGTGCTTTTGCAAAAGCTTACAGAACATGTGATTTTGCTCAGTTGAGATAAGGAAAGTTTCAGATTTAGACTTTCATCGATGGTGGATGTTAGAGAGATATGATAGCTTTTTAACACATGAAAAATACATGCCTTAAGGTTTTGTTTAAGAATAGAGGAACAGCAGTGAAACCCATTCTTTGGTCTCCAAAGCCCTAGGTACACAGATCTGAGTAAATGACTGTCTCAGACAACTAAAATGTCTAGTGTTGTTGGCTGATTCAAACAACTCATGTTGTTCCAGAAGAGGGAAGCATTTGGGCTTTAGTCTTGTGAACCTGAGGTGATACCTTGGTGGCATCATTTATCTCAGAGAACTCTGGAATGCTTATCCCTATGTACTTAGGTACGTCATGACTCCAGGAATGCAGAGTGCCAGATCTGCCAGGAACTTCAGGGCTCACTTGAAAATGTAGATTGACCTGATGTTCTCTTCAAATCCAAATTATAGTTTCAGCCCTCAGTAATCTTGCCAAGTGTTTGCAAAAAATAAGAAATAAATTTATGAGCTGTTTACTAATGTGTCTTCTTTGCTGTTCTTTCACACTAAATGTTTTTCAACATGCAATTCTGTTAGTGGACTTTGAAGGACAGTAGGTCAGAAAAATATTTGAAAAATTACTTCTTTTGGCTACCAGAGGCAGAGTTCAGCATTTGGAAGAGCAGTTCTGCTCTCTTGCCCCACTCCTTTCTGGAAAGTTGTCATAAGAACAAGCTGTTCCCATTTGAGATAAATTTTGACCTGGTGTTCTACAACCAGCCGTCTATGGCAGCTTCCTTGTTTTTAATGGATTGAGTTGGAGTTCTGTTGTCATTTCTCTATAGTTTATCTGACGTACTGCTTTTACTTTCCCAGAGGAGAAGAAAAAACTGGTTCGAGAATTTGATGAGAAGCAGCGTGAAGCCAATGAGACGGTGAGTGTGAGGCTTCCGGCCTTCCTGATGGTTGGAATACTGCTGCCTTAAAAAGGGCAGTACTTACAAATATTACTTTTTTATGGATCCTATTCTAGCAGGCAGGTGTTTAATTTTTTTACTGTTTGATGATGGATCTGATAGGTGTGTCTGTGTTTGTCAAGACTGTTGTGTACACATGCATAAATATATACATTATATACATACATAAATATAGACAAATATTCTTATGTGTGTTTTGAGGGGTTTTTGAGGGCTCAGTTTTCATACTGCCTTCCCTTTGTTGAAAAAAGTAGAGTGGTGGAGGTGCAATTAAAATTGCTAGAGGTTTTAGGGCAGGCATATAAAGAATCTGCTGCTTGGGGTTTTTTTATCGCCCTACTATCTTTTTTCATGTTGATCTTAGCCTGTCTGATCTTTCTGTAATATAGTATAGGCTTCCTGGACAGCAGGTGGTATGGAACAGCACCAGAAAAGCCATGTGACTTGTCCTTTAAAACAAGGCATTATGGATTAAGCTTTCTTTTCGTATTTCAGCGTGCTATTTGTTAGGTTATTTTTTAGTCACAGCTGAACATGACGCTTTATTCCCCTAACTTACTGGGGTTTATTGACAGGTATCTCTAGGTGATGTATGAGATGTGGAGCTCATACTGTGAGAGAGCTCATGTTGGCATACAGCTTTAAGCATTGCGAATTTGTTACAACTGTCACTAGAAGCTGATGTGAAAATTCATGCATCCAAAATCTCAGGGTCTGCAAATTGTAACTCCGGTTGCAAGCCTGGATGTTCAGAGCATGCATTTAGTAATGTGCCTACCTGTGCAATAGATCTGAATGAGGAGAAGGCTGAGGAACTCAACAACTTCTTTACCCCCATCTTCAATGGTAACCTCTCTTCCCGCACCTCTCAAGTGAGTGGACTGCCATGCAAGGACTGTGGGAGCAAATTCTTTCCTTTAGGTTCATGACCACATGAGAAACCTGAACATACGTAAGTCTATGGGACCTGATGAGATGCATCCCAGAGTCCTGAGGGAATTGGCTGATGTAGTTGCTAATGGCAACTGTCCATGGCATTTGAAAAAGTCGTAACAGTCAGGTGAAGTCCCAGGTGACTGGAAAAGGGGAAACACTGCACCCATCTTTAAAAAGGTAGAAAGAAGGACCCTGGGAACTACTGACCTGTCAGCCTCAGCTCTGTGCCTGGGAAGGTCATGGAACAGATCCTCCTGGAAGACAGCTAAGGCACATGAAGAACAGGGAGGGAAGGTTTGGGACAGCCAGCACAGCTTCAACAAGGACAAGTTCCGTCTGACCAACCCAGTGGCCTTCTTTGATGGAGTGACTCCAGTGGACATGGAAGTGTGTAGGCATCATTTATGTGGACTTCTGTAAAGCCTTTGACATGGTCCTCCTCAGCATCCTTCTCTCTAAACTGGAGAGACATGGACTTGATGGGTGGACTGTTAGGTGGATAAGGAATTGGTTGGATGGTCACATCCAGCGGATAGTGGTCAACAACTCAGAGTCCTGATGGATATCAGGGACAAGTGCTGTCCCTTGGGGTCCATACTGGGACCAGTGTTACTTAATATCTTCATTAATGACATAGACGGTGGGATTGAGTGCACCCACAGCAGGTTTGCAGACAACACTAAGCTGAGGGTGCATTTGCCACACAGAGAGCCAAACGTGTCCTGGGCTGCATCCAAAGCAGCATGGCCAGCAGAGTGAGGGAGAGGATTCTGCCCCTCTGCTCTGCTCTGCTCTGGTGAGACCCCACCTGGAACACTGCATCCAGCTCTGGGGTTCCAGCACAGGAAGGACATGGACCTGTTGGAGTGAGTCCAGAGGAGGGCCATGAAGATTAGAGGGATGGAGCACCTCTCCTATGAGGAAAGACTGAGATAATTGGGATTGCTCAGCCTGTAGAAGAGGAGGCTTTGGGGTGACCTTTTTGCAGCCTTTCAGTACTTACAAGGAGCTACAAGAGAGCTGGAGAGGGACTTTGAACAAGGGCATGTAGTGATAGGACAAGGGCTAATGACTTTAAACTGACAAAGGGTAGCTTTAGATTGGGCATTAGGAAGAAACTCTACTGTGAGGTTGGTGAGGTACTGGAACAGTTTGCCAGGGAAGCTCTGGATGCCCCATCCCTGGAAGTGTTCAGGGACAGGTTGGATGGAGCTCTGAGCAACCTGGTCTAGTGGAAGGTGTCCTTGCCCATGGCAGGGGTGTTGGAACAAGGTGGTCTTTAAGGTCTCTTCCAACCCAAACCATCCTATGATTCTGTCTCTTGCACAGATACAATAGAAAGCTGATACCTATCCTATAAATGCTTAAACTGTAAGAAAGTGAGAATTGCAAATTTTGAAATTTAGAGTGATGTTTCAGGGGAAAAAAATCAAGCGTTTAACCTTGGCAATTTTATTTTTTTTTATAAAGGCATTGTGTATCTGAAAATGCATGTGGGCTCAACAGCATTGGCTAGTGTGGTGTACTCAGTACGAGACGGGACATGGGGTTTGGGGTTATCCCCCTCAGCCAGTCGGACACAAACACGTGAATCCCTTCACCTGGTGCTGAGTTTTGCGTACGGCGGCTGCTAAGAATAGATTTGGTGCTTTAAAGAATAAATATGCTTTCTTTTGTTAAAGCTGCGGGAAATGGAGGAAGAACTGAAGTCTGCTCCTGTGCCTTTCCGCAACCAAATGATGAGCAAAATCCGAGCGTACAGAAGAGACCTGTCCATGTTCCAGAGAGAGATGAGAAGCACAGATTTGGGATTGGGCTGTGGAAACCAAGGCGATACAAAATATGGAATCTTTGCCACAGAAAACGAACAGAGTGTGAGGATTAGATGTAAATTGTATTTATCTTTGCTGTGACTGTGTAAAAGCAGTATTGCAGATGCATTGTTTACAGTGTTTCTACTTTAAACCACCTCTGTGCTTTTGTAACTCCCTGTATATCTCTCTACATGTAACATGAATATCTCAGGGAGGAGAAAGAACACCTGGAACTCAGAGGAGAGCTTTTCTGTTCTAAAACAAAGATAGGAATGTAATCAAAATGGAACTCCTTGAAAGTCTTGCGGTTAGTAATTTGCACAACATTCTGTACCAAAACTCTTTGTTTAATCATTCCCCTACAGAAGTGAAAACACAAAAGTGATGCTACGTAATGAAAAAAAGGTTAATTTACCTAGTTCTAATCTCCAAAACTAGCGAAGTGTGAATCATGCATTGTATAGGTTCTTTAGTAGAATTATCTTTTAAGTGATCTTAGTGTAAATAATTTCAAGAAAATATAAGGATTTATCCTCTAGCACTTTTTTCACTATGGTTCTGCTGCTAGAATGCAAAAAGTACACCAATTTCTCATTTACCAGATAGGCTTAGAGATATCTGAGCTAGTGAGACTGAATCTTCTTACTGTCTTCAAAGTGCTGTCATCTGTACAGAAAGTTCATGAAGGTGGGCTTTTCATTTTTCTGCCTTAGATGAGGACAGTTTGAGGGGGGTTCTTTGCTTAGTATTTCCTTCTGCTGTAGCTTGGGAAATTTTTGCATTTGATTCCTCTTGACTGATTACTCTAAAACCTGAGAGCCGGGTGATAGATTAGACTTTCTGAAGCTTAAGAAAACACTATTTTGAGCTACCTTCTGACCCCAAGGTCAGCAAACATTCCTTATCCTCTAGCCCAGGCTACTGACATGAAAAGAGGATCTTTGTTACTTAGCAGTCCATCTGTTAGTGCTGTTTGTTCCTAATCCTTTTGACTGCAAACTCTTAATGATCTCCCGGGCAACCAACTGTGAAGTCGCAAATAAGGCTGACTTTAGATGTGAATGGAAGTAAAAGTTAGCATCTGGAAAAGAAAGATACTATTTTCATGTAAATGTTCTTTGATGGAAAAGTAAATTGTTACAAAGACAGTTTTTTGGAACTGTTTTAACTCTTTAGTGCTGTATCCTTTTTTGAGATTTAACTAGATTTGGCCATAATCTTACAAGGTGAACAAGGCTCAGCCAAAATTAACTGGGCTGCATCAGTTAACATTAGAAGTATGTCCAGCTAATACAAATGGATGGCCTGTGGAGTCACATTCTAACTTTTTAATATGTCAGAAGCCTAATTCTTCTGTCTTTGTGCTTAATAGTGAAGCATACATTATTTTTCAGACTAACCTGCAGTCACAGAGGGTGCTGCTTCTCCAGGGCACAGACAGCCTGAACCGAGCCAGTGAGAGCATCGAGCGCTCGCACCGAATCGCTGCTGAAACCGATCAGATTGGCACAGATATAATCGAAGAACTCGGGGAGCAGCGGGAGCAACTGGAGCGCACCAAGAGCAGGGTAAGCAGGAAACTGGGCATTGCTTTGGAACAGTCTCATGTTACTTTAGTGGGAACTGCATGCCAGTAATTACTCTCAGGGACCTCCCTAAGCATAGCAATCCGATTGGCTATTTCTACAGAACAAATTCAGGCTGCCACATTTCTATGTTGTTCTCATAAAAGAAAAATAATTACTGTAGAAGGGTCCAAAGCATGGTGGTCAAATGTCTGCTGCTGTATCTGTGCAAGATGGGAGATTAGACCTATGGACCTGCTAGAAAAAACAGCATTACTGAAAAAGTTACAGATTAGAAAATTGCTAAGCAGTTGGCTGTCACTGGATTACTAGTAAAAGTTAAGATTATGGAAGCAGTTAGCAAGTTTTTGTAATGCAATTAAATTTAGTAGAAGAGTAATTACTTAATTACTAGCTTTCCAGTATTTGCAGGGAGGGAGAAAATGTCAGACAAGATGCCTATTCCTCATCCTTGGTTCAAGAAGCTGTGCTTCTGCTGTGAAAGCTTCAAAAACTAGTTCACTTGCTTTATTTACACACATATGCAAAATTGACGATTTCATTTTTGAAGTAACAAACTGATGGGATTTTCTGTGTGCAAGGGATCCCGAGTGTAAAGCTTTTAGTTGAGTGATTTCAGAGGATGCTGAGTTTGGCAAATAAGTACACTCAGCCAAAACAAAAAGCATACCCCTGCTCTTGGGAGTTCTCTCTACTCATTGCAACAAAGCCCATAGCTTTTTTATTTAAGTTCTGTGATTTCAGTCAGAATTTGATTTGTCCTGTTCCCAAATTTGGGTTAGAAAGCAGGAAAGGAAATTGATCTTAAGATTTGTAGGTATAGTTTTTGTCCTTTAGCTAATAAAAAATATTACAGTCCTTCAGGCATCACAGTCTCTCAACAGATTGTTCATAGAAGCATAAAATTGTTTAGGTTGGAAAAGGCCTCAAAGATCATTGAGTCCAACCATTAACCCATCACTGCTGTGTTCATCACTAAACTGCGTCTGTGACTTCTACTGTGAGCCTTTTAGGCAATGAATTGTGGAATTGTGTGAACCACACATTCCAGCTGGAAGCAGACTTTCTTCTTACTGGTTCTTTCATAGTGAAGATTGGAAATCTACTAAGCTCCAAATGGACTCCATAGTTTTCTTCTCAACTTTGTCCAGTCCATCTCAGTGCAGAGAAACATACAAAGCAGTTCTGCAGTTAAAGGCAATATTTTGAACTACAGAGGAATTGTGCAGGCGTCTGTGATAAAAGTGATCTGGTTTACCCTTCACTTCCCTAGAATGTTTGGAAGTGGAATAGTGAAATCTTACCCGGAGACCAGTGGCCATGCATCATGAATTGTGTCTGTGAAGCAACACCTTTTTTAGTTGTCTATAACCTCACTTCATCACATGCTTCTTAATAGCTGACTGGATATACTGGACAGCTCATTTCTGAGCAATACAAAGCTGAAATGGATTATCCATTAACAGCTCAGAGCTTGTACCCACTGGGTCACTTAGACCTGTCAGTGCAACACAGTTCTTTCTTTGCTAGAACTTGAGCAGCGTTTCAAACAGTTGATATGCACTGGGGTGAACACATCAGTATCACTTTCTTCTGGTGTTAACAACTAGAATAATTAAATGAAATTTAATGAAAGAAGCTAATACCACTTTTCTGATATTTGTATATTAATTAAAGAGGCAAAAAGTGGTCTCAAATTTGCATGTCTTTGTATGTATCTAAGGGAAAGTATACCAAAAGTCTTAATTTCTCCTTAGAAAAGAGGCAATGCTTCCAGCTGGTATTGTGGGTAGAAAACAGTGTTGTCTCTCAATTTTGAGAGACCATCATATGGTCCCATAAGTAATTGCAGCATTTCAACCCCAGCTCCTTGCAAGGGCATCTTCCCAGAGTTGATGTGTGCTTTTTTAACTAAGTAACTTCTGTCTCTCTTCAGTTGGTGAATACAAGTGAGAACTTGAGCAAGAGTCGCAAGATTCTACGCTCGATGTCCAGGAGGTGAGTAGTGTGGCTGACAGCAGCATTGTGGCATTGGTGCCTGCTGCATTTAGGGGAAAAAAAGAAGAGTATCAGCTGGGACTGCAGGGAGGTTTTAGGGAATGTGTAAACAGAATGCGTGCCCACATGCAGATGCTAATTTGTGTGTTTTCCTGTCTGGTAATTGCTTAATGGAGTACAGGCAGTTGAACACCACTGAATGTGTACTGTTTGGTCAGGATGATGCGGGGTCTTCCACCATCCAAACCATGGTGAGGACAGAAGCAAGTTACAGTGAATTGCTCATGGTGCCTTCAGATGCAACTCATTCAGGTTGGAAAAAGCTGTGCTGTAAATCACAGCTAGCGTTGGGCGGGTTAGATGCCTGATGACACAAATAAATCTGCTTAGCCCAGACCAATGCCCTAGAGCAGTTAGCCCTAAGCTGGCCCATGAGACACTCATATACTATTTTGATGACTAAAGCCTTAGCTTCTTAAGTGGAGTTGCAGTTTAGCTATATTGTTCAGTACCAGTTCATAGACTGTATTCCCAGTAGGGACTTACCTCCTAACAACCTTTCCTTCATGCCCACTGCTAAAGTGAGAACTGTCTAGTTTTCAATAGTAAAAGTACTTTATTATTTTGAGATTTTAGTTTTCCTTCAACTACACAGTTTCAAGTAAAAGCACCACAATGAGGGTTTTAGCACAGGACTTCAAGTATTGTTTTCCTCTTTGCTTAACTGAAGGAGTAGGCACAGAAGGCAGATCATGCGCTCTCTGTGGGACAGGGGAAGAGGAACAGAACTGCTACTGCTGAAATAGGAGATCTAAGCAGAATTTCCAGGAAAACAGGAGTAGTGAATTACTGAGTTTGGCCCTTTCTGCTTGTTAAGAGCTATTTGAAAAGGGCAGTGTGGTCTTGCTGAAACAGGGAAGGTAAGATGGTGATCTGGATCTAGAATCTGCTTTCATAAACAAGGTGGAAAAAACCCCAACTTTGGATTTTTATTTTTTAACTCTAGAGTAACCACTAATAAGTTGTTGCTGTCAATTATCATCATCCTGGAACTGGCCATCCTAGGAGGTGTGGTCTACTTCAAGTTCTTTCGCAAGAGATGAGCCTTCATGACCAAGATGAGCTTTTCCACTTATGAGGAACAGGATGGACTGTCTGCTCCCTTTGACTGTCTGAGGGTTGAACTGAGTCATGAGACAGCACATTCAACTGGAACTGTACTGACACTTGAAAGACAGAGAACGGGAGTAAAAAGACACAGTCTTAAACTATTTGGTAAGATTAATAAGAAGGTAATAAATATTTTATTGTCTCATTTTGTATATACTTAACTAAATGAATAAATCTTGGTATGTAATAAAGTAGCCACTGATCAATGGAAAAAGCTAGTTTATTTAAAAATTGAGAAGTTAACAGTATTTGCCAAGTGTTGACAATCTATCCACTCAAGTGCCTCAGCAGAGCTCTGTAATGTCCAATATACCCAACACTTTGGGTTCTTAAACCCTCACTTGCTCTTCACTGTCAGATTCATCTGGAGAGCTGGGTGTTGGGAGTCATCAAAAGCAATGTGTGCTCCTTCCCTTGTCTGCCCAAAGCATGTTGCTATCACGTCGACTGCAAGGTGAGCAGTTGCTTTCACTGCCTCTTGAGAAGCGCCGAGCAGTGGATTGACTTCAACCATGTCTACAGCTGAAAGCATTCCTGTGAAAATTATTTACAGCTTTGTTACTCTGACAAAGGGTACAGTCTTCTGCAAGGTTTTGTTTGCAGCCTTTTATTCATTGCAGCAAACCTGGGATTTGGGTTTGTGACCTACTCTACCCCTTAGACAAGTAAGATTGGCTCTCTAGTGAGGGATGAGGTTATTGTTCTCAGATGCAAACTTTGTTTTTAATTTGGTTCTTTCTTACATCGCTACCTCACTCATTCATGCTTTCAGCACTCAGGAAAAATGTTTGATGTTCCATACACATTTATGAGAGGAATGTTTTTTCTCCCAGTCCAAAAATGAGGGGATATAAAATAGTCTCACCTCCTATTCTTTTGCCATCCTACTCATGAATCTATTGACTATTGTCTGATTGGGATTTTTTTAACTTACCTTTACTGCAAATAATACTGTTTAAACATATTTAATAAAAACTTGATGGTAATAAGATGGAAAGTCCTCATCTATTGAGTCAACTGCAGTATATTTTATGAAAGCTAGATTTGTTAAGTCTTGAATCCTAGAATGGAACTTCAAACTATTTAAGATTGTTCGCACCCATTTTTGTATTCCAGATGCCCGTTAACATACTGTGTGTTTTGTGTTTAGGATTAGGGAACAGTATTGCACATTGTTGACATTAGTTGTTAACATACTGTGTGTTTTATTTTCTTTTGCTTCGTTGAAGTTGTTGATGGTTAAGCTGCTTCCAGCACCAAGGGAATTGCCCAACCATAGGACTTCTTTTTCCCTTACTGAAGGTTAAATTGACTTTGCAGGCACCTTTGCTTTGACTACACTTACTATCTATTCACACAGGAAAAACATAACCAGCATGAGCTCTGTGTAGTTTGTCCTGTCCTTGCTTAGCCCCGTACTGCTGGTCAGCTCCTACCTGTGTTGTGTATTTCCTCTGTGATGTACATGCCTTCTCTGTAAGTTAATCCACCTAGAACAGGAGTCCCTGTTGCTGGAGCCAGTGAAGGATCAAAAGCATCAATGTCAAAACTCAGGTGAATTGGTCTCTGTCTCCTGAGACAGAATAAAACAAGAAAAGCAGTCTTAGAGTCTTAAACTTTTTCTACGTGCATTTCTTACTGTCCAGGCTAATCAGCAAAGTAGCATCAAGCTCCTTGAACCATGTCTCATATACATTAAAAAAAAAAAAGTTCCTTCTAAATACCTTTGGACTCCGAAACAGCTCATAGCTCAAAACAGTCCCTAGTACAGACTGGGAAAACAGAAGTTTGTCTTTCTAGCCTCACTGAGCATCAACTCAGTGAGGATTTAGTTGAAGATAAGTACTTTAGTTCAAACCATTTTAGTGGTATTTGTCATCTTAGTGAAATGAAGCAGAGAAGTGTATGATACAATCCAGCCTTTTCTCCTTTAGTACAGAAAGCCAGGGTGAAGGCTGAAACACTGCTGTGCATGGCAGCTAGGATGGAAGAAGCACCGAGCTCAAGGCTTTCACTGACAGCTCATCAAGATGAGCATTTTTCAGGTCAATACTTAAAGGCTGTCTCCAAACCCTGCCATGTAGCCTATCTGATGAAGTAGTAAGGGATAATCTCAAACCTAAAATGTTAGTTACTTACTATATCATCTGCCAGCTTGAAAGCTTAATAAACTGGACACTGCTTGTCACTCACATGAATTATATGTGGTAGACTGTGTACTTCCAACTTACTGCAGATGCTCAGTAGGGAGAAGCATCTGGATTACCATCTTCTTTACTTGGCACAGCCGCAGCTAGGAAGGGTGAGCACACCTTTAGAAAACAGCAGCATGCAGCACATGTTCTAACCTGTGGTGAGAGGTTACCCTTTCTAATTGACCCTCTCCCAGCTCCTAGACTAGCATGATTTGTTCCCTGACCTGGTTCCCCAAACTTGAACAAGGGTAGCAAAGGTGGCAGTAGTGAACTGCAGTAAGGGAGTGGTTAAAGTGAACATTACCAGCTGCACTGGCAGTAGCGGCCGCCATCCGGACATGAGGAGTCAAATGCTCCCACCTCCCATACCAACAGCTCAATTCAAGTTACTGTCAAGTTGCTGTATGTATTGTTAAAAGTATAATGTGTATCCTGCACTCTGAGTTGATCCAAACATCTTGTCAAACTGCAGAAAATACAGAATTACTTAACAGAACCAAATAGTATAAAACAGAGCCACAACTGTAGTGAGTCATGGAACCTGTCTCCTAGCCATCTGCCAAACACTGTGAAGTGGTTCCAGTGCTGAGACTTTCCTGTATTCTTGACACTGTCACAGTTCTGTATGGCTGCCTTAGATCAAGTGACCTTCACTTAAATAACTTTCAGGAAAGCAGACATTCCACAAGAGTAGTTTAAATTAGATAGTAGTTTGTTACCTGCCCATCAGTTGTTCAAATGTTCTTTCCATAACTTTCTGAATTCCAAGGCGATCGATATCTCTCATGGAAAAATACTGGATGTCAAAGTTCTTCAAAATATAGCTGTTAAAATAATTTTTTTAAAACAATCATTACTGGTTTAAGCTGAAATCTAGCAACCCTTATGAAGATGATTTCACGCTCATTATTTCAGCCTTTACAAAAATCGTTTAATGTAAACCAACTTACTACTCAGCAGGATCCACATCCCTCAAACCAATGTACACAATATCAGATGCTGAAAGGCAGGGCTTTAGCCAGGAAAAGCCAGGAAGTTGTGGTACCTGCAGGCAAAGGTTTGGTATTAGGTTAGTTTAATGACTAATATGGTAAAAATGGTATTTAATGCTTCCCTGAAAACTTTGTATTGATTTATAGCATCCCTTCTCTCTCCAAATAGAGAAACTTCTGCACTTGAGGGTTTGGCTGATGTAATCAGTCCTTACCGTCATTCCTATGTTCAACTCAAGGTAAAGTGATGCAACTTTATCTGAGTTGAATTTTAATGGATGAAGTTTTTACCTCTTCTACATTTTGCAGTTTGAAGAGAAGGAATAAAAAGCCCGAACCCACAAGCAAGAGGTAATGTGCATCAGTGAGCATAAGGAGGAATGATAAAGTAGATACCCAGATGTGGATCACTTACACAGGGCACTTAAAGGTGATGCTCTGTAACTTACCCAGTACATTCCACTTCTTAAGTGGAAGAATGAAAACAAGGCACCTATATTTTTTTTAGGAGAACTACCAAAGTCATGCAAACTTACAAAAACAGTATTAAAGATGGATAAATTCAAAGGGGGAAATTGAAAAAAAGAAAAAAGAAAAGGGGAAAAAAGCAGGGCACGAAGTTGGCCTACAGCCAACACAGCTGTCAAGCAGCTAGAAGGTTTTATTTCCCTCTTAGACTTCTCAATTACTAATTATATTCCAGTTACAATATTGGATGTTTTTAAAGGTTAGCACACCCATAGCTATATTTAATTATATTGGGTTAAATTAGCACAGATTATAAAAGTATTTGTTACTCTAGGACAATGACTTGAAACTTCTCCAGTCATAAATTAAGAAGAGGGATAAACGAATTGGAGACCACTAGGAAAAATAATTCAGGTTTCAGAAAAGAATTCTGCAAAACCCATTACCACACCATAAACTGAGCATAGTAATGATAATATTGTCAGATACTCTCTAGTATCCATGATTCAGTGGATTCAATTACACCTCTTTGTTTGTAAATAAATAAAATTGAATGTATTAACTGCTTTTGGCAGGTTCTTTGCTTTGTTACAATGGAAAAGGAGTTGCTGACAGTAAAGCCAGAGGTGCAGGCATTTTCATGGGAAGGTATTAATAGCAGTTCGTGAGTTTGGGTGGTTCCAGGAGCCCTGAAGCAGTCAGGAAAGGAGGATGATAATTTTTTTTTGTCCCATTATCGACTCAACTGCTGTACTGGATGAGTAAGAGGGTGAGCCATGTGCACTTGTGCACATCTTCACTCCAGAGAGTCAGAGGAGTATTAGCCAGACAAACCATTGTCAAAAGCACATTCTGCTACTGCTACTGCTAAAGAGCTGTTCAAAAATTCATACTGTTGTAGAAGCCTTGTGATACCAGCAGGACTCTTGTTGGTTTTCCTCCTCTAAACAGGAATACAATAGGGTAAGAAAAACCCTCTGAGTGAGTGCCCACACCTCTTTGTGCACCTGCACAGCCAGGCCTTGTGTCAGCTGCTTCTGCACAGGCATCCTGACTGCTGGAGTTGAGGTGGGCTTGTGACAAGATCCCATAAGCAGCACCATGCCTGAGTAGCTTGCCACTAAGCATAGCCTCATCTTAGCCTTTTTTCACTACTGCTGCTCACAAGAGAGGCCTGCTCCCCCCCACTGACCCCAGAAAGCCTACAGTATTCTTTTAGCATGCCAAAAAAATAATAATTTTTAAAAATTACTGCTTTTCTATGCTGCTCAAGAAGTGGAACCTAGAAGACCAATATCTCCTCCTTCCTCAGCTACCAAAGAACTTAAGTTTTGCTCTGTTCCCAACAAGCCATAAACTGTTCATCTTAGGTGAGCTCTAAAATTCACAAGATTTTCTCTTGCTCTTATCTCCCTTGAGAAAGTGTGTACAGTTGTCAAAAAGAAAAAAAGATATCACTCCCTTTAACTTATGGGCAAAAAAGTAGAAATACAGTAACCTTTTATATTAACCTTTTCATGTTCTGGGGGTGTTCCAAAAAGCCCCATTAGTTTTGCACTACTTCGGGAATTCCAACATGTTTGTTGAGACCACATAGGAATGACTAGAAAGAGTTATGTATGTAAAAGTACTAAACGATTCTATTGACTTGTGGATGGAAGTAATTCAAAAGAATTTGCAGGAGAAAAAGCAGAAGAGCTTTATGAGATGACTGCAGTATTGCCATGCTGAACTGGAACTGATGCATTGGTATCTTCAGTAGCCATACAGATTCAAATATGCTTGTTCTTGCTTGGAAAGGGCATGCTTCCAGCAACACAGCACCCCCAAATTTATCAGAGAGAAACGAGAAATTTAAGAGTAATAACTAGCAATCCAGAGTGCCAAAATAAAGCAGTCAGGTTTTCTACAGCTCCAGCATCCATTCTCAAGATGCAGTTGTGGATCCTGCTCCCACTCTCCAGCCTAAGCTTCAGCAGAAGCAGATTGTTGTATCCAAGCTCCTACTGTGGAGGCCTCGGCTGTTCACTGCACAGGTGCCACAGGTCCCTGTACAGGGTGACACAGCCCACAGCTAAGCCAGGCAGGGTGCGTAGGCCTTAGGGCAGCCTACTGTGTAGCATCTTGACAGCAGCAAAAACAGGCCACGCACATTCCATGCGCCCCAGGAAACGGCTTTTTTTGATAATTTGACCTCTTTCCAAGAAAAAGGCTCTGTCTTTAAAAGCTCACTGCAAGCAGTTACAGCTGTTCTGATTTGTAATATTTGCAGTGGAGCCAATGCCAGAGCAGCCAGTTAGGCGAGATCCTGCAGGAACAGCCCCTGTCAGGCCCCAAGGTTGTCAAAACATGGAAGAGCCAAACTAAGCAGAAGCAGCGTGCAAGGTATGCAGGAACCAGCTGTTCCTGGAGGTGAGCTCAGCTCAGCTCTCACAGGCTGGGCTGGGGGGAGGTTCCTGCTCAGTTAGCAGTGCTGCCACTGCCCAGCCTCAGCAACAACCCCGCTCATGACACAGGAGCAGCACCACAGTCAGCTGCTGTGTGCAGCAGGTGGGAGCCCTGGCTCACTGTGCAGCCCACGAGGGTGCAAACACAAAGGAAAGCTTTTTCTCATTCGTGTTTCTAAGTGTGTATCTGTGTTTACATGTGTTTGAGGCACTTGCATGTATGTGTGCATGTGCACATGTACACACACAATAGTACATACTTTTCCTTGTACTCTGATAGAAAAGATCTGCATTTGCAGCAGGTAAGAAAGTACCTCACATCAGCAATGGTACAATGCTCTGAGGTTGCCATGTAGGATAACTACAATCAAGATACTCACTTTATCCTGAAGCTCCCTCAGGAGAAATGAGAGGGGTTGTCCATGGAGGCATCCAGACTGAGTTGTGAGAGGCGTGTTGATATCAGCATGTGCATCCACCCAGATCACTCCGAGGTGTGGACACTGCCGTGCATGGCCACTGACAGAACCAAGTGCCAAGCTGGAAGTACAGTAGCAAAGTCTTTAGTCACCATTTCTTCTTCATAACAACTACAAGGACAGTGGGAAGCCTCTGCAGCTTCAGTCAGCCATGTCATTACATTTCCACACATCACACATCTGTGACAGTAAAAGGAGCATCCCATAAAAACTGCATGGCATGCTGCTGCCATGATTTCAGGAGTCCAAGTAACTCTACAGGGATATAGTAATAGTGACAGATAAGCCAGAGCTCTCTGCTGTCACCCTTCCCACACATTTAATCTTCACCTGCCCTAGATCCAAATGCTCTGGAAAATCCAGCCTGCTATTCAGCCTTTTTTATTCTAGTCATGACACCTTCCCCCACAATTCGTCTCACAGGCACTACCTTTTTCAACCAATTCTCAGACCAAAGGTTAGCAAAAAGGAGGAAAAAGATTCATGTTGTAAGATCTATTTCAAAATTGTCTGTGTGCAAGCATTACAAACCCATCCTAAGAGGTGATGGGCAAAAGAGACACGTCACTAAACATTCAGCAGTAAAGAAACAGAGCAGTTCCTCTGAAGGAACCTGATGACACAAACTTTCCCAAAGAGGAAGACCTCATTTGTGTGTCTACAGATCACAGACTGGTCTGGAACTAAGCAACTAAGCAGTACTGTCTGAGAAAGTCAGGTTTTTGTAGCTTTCTTCTACGTTCCACCCTAAAAGCCCCTCCCTAAGGTACTGCCAGGGAATGGCCCCGAGTTGTTTCCGCAGTCCCCTTTTTTTAAAAATTAAATTCTTGCACTCCAATTGTCAACCTGCAGCATGAACCACTAATTGTTTTTAGGTCAGCTCACCTGTGATCACCTCCTAAAGTCACACATCTGTGTCCAGCAGCTACTGCTCTGCTCACTGCATCAGCCAGCACCTGGCTAGCCAAGCCCACCGACCGCGGGTGTAAAACCAGGTTGTTGTACAGTTCATCGTTAGGAACTTGAGTGAAATTCAGATCTCCAAAGTCATGCACTTGGCATCCTGGAAACACAGCAACAAAAGGAGAATGTGACTTTATTTAAATTGCTTCCCAGAGAAATGTTCAAAATCAGTTGGGCAAGCATGAAAGGAACAACAGGAAAGGAATGGATCCATTTGACTATTTGCATGGGATGCAAACTGTCACAGCATTACAAATTAGAAAGTTTAAGACAACATTTTCAGCTTAAGCTTTAGACAGCTTTAATTTAGCAAAGAGCTATGCCAATCATAAAAAGTCACTTAGAAAAAGTTTGGATTTTTAAAAAACTAATTCATGATAAATTTTAACATGAAAAATTATAGTCTGTATTGCCATCTTCCTTCCCATTTAGACCGATTGTATTGACAGCCTCAAATGAGCTCAATTGCTCAAAGATGCCTAGGACTACACATTTCACTAACAATACCTGAGTCCTAACAGTTATTTTACATTTTCAAGGCCCTCAAAAATCCCGGCACAAAAGTGCCACATAACCAATAATATAATTTTCTTACCATACTTCCAGGCAACTCCATGGAGGATTCACTAGTGCTTTGTTAAGAGAACCTGTCCATTTTCTCAACACAAGATATTCTAGAAGGCATTTTAATTCTGGGACTTTGATCCGAAAGGTCTTTGCGATCCTTTCATTGCCAGTTACAGCTTGATTGGCTGTTGAATCTGAGAACAGTCTGGGTGTAAAACTCAGCCTTTCCTCTCAGAGACTCTCAGTTTGAGACAGGTCTCTCACTGCAGGCTCTGATGAGGGCAGGAAAGGCCCCAAGGTATTTACAGCTACACCAACAGTGGCTTAATAAGACCACCCCGAATACCAGTCATGCCTGTCCCCTTTGCTCTTCAGAATCACTAGTCTGTTTGCAGTTCAAAGCATCCAGGCCAGAGCTTGACATTTTGCCTTTAGCCATCCTGTGCTTAATGGGGCAATTTGAAAAATTTAAGGCAAGTCAACGTGAAGAAACAGATTCCTTGGGGCTCTGGATTCCTGCTTAATTTCCAGTAAGCCATTAGTCAAATGTCTAGGAAACTGGCTCTGTGAATTTGCTTGGTGGAAATCATGTAAAAGAATAGTTGAGAAATCCGTGACTTTTTTATTACTGTAAAAGGATTTTTGACTGGTGAAATGAATGAAGAAAAGTTATTGAGTCACTTGTGCAGATCTGGTGCTGGGAAATAGGCAAGCATACATTTTATAGCAGAGACAAGGGTGGGTAGATGCTGGGGTGTTTGCAGATGAACATCTCATGTGAGCACAGCTACTCAACAAGGGAGACACAGCAACTCTGTGAGAAAACACATTCTCTGCAGTGACTTAAAGCAGTAAGCAGGACAGGTTAGGGAAAGATCATACAGGCATTCAACCTGCAGACCAGGGGACGGACAGCTGTCATTTATCCAGCCTGCAGAGCCAGAACTTTACTTGTATCAGGTAGAACAAATCCACATTTTTCCTACTTAGGAGCCTTAAAAATAATTTTTAAAAAATAATAAAAAAAAATACAAATTAAGAACATACTTGAGAAAACAGAGTTCTCTGCATGCCTTTTCAAATAAGCTATTAATGTATCACTCATGCTCAACTCAGTGATGCTTATAACTGAGACATAAGATTCCTTTCAGCGAGCTGTATGACAAGGCTGAAGTTCACTTCCTATCATAAGCAAAATACACACAGTAGCCAGCAGTTACTACAGTAATTTTCCTGCACAGATTTAGAATTTTCTTCTGTAAAAACAGGCAGCTCATGTCAGGTGGCATTTAACTGGAAAACATCTGGGCAGCAACAGGGAAAGCCTCCCCCCTATCCTCCTCTACTAGGAAATTGCACTAGCAACAGAAGCAGCAAACTGATAGCAGGAGATTCAGCTTTCCAAACCCAGGCTGTTTGCTGACATTGCCCAATGGCACACTCACATAATAAATATAACAGCTCTCCATGGCAGCAAATGGGAATTGGAACAAAAGCACATGGAACATGGGATAGAACTGATCTCCCAACACTGACGGTTTACACTGAGTATTTGTGAACTGGACATTAAAAACAAAAAATCCTAAATTAATGGGAAAAGTAAATCCTCTTCTGGGTGAACTACTGTCAAAGGAATCTGGAAATCCCCCAGTTACTAGACCTTATTTCATACTATGTTACATAAAGCTGCTCACATGAAAGCATCACTCCTGCAAACTGTTTTCTCAGATTATAGCACCATTTACTAAGTCACCACAAACCCAGAAAGGCTTTTTGGGATGCAATGAATATTATGAACAATGTTTAAAGGCAAACTTAACATTTTACTTCCCAGGAATGAAACCAAGTTACCATCTTTCTTTTCAGTATAAACCCATTGTCTTATGGTGGAGACTTTGCAGTCCTTTCTCAGAAACACTGTCAAAATGTTACACAACAGCAAACAAATGATTCAATTCATTATGACCAGTGCATTCTGAAGCATTTTTTTTAAGGGCAGTTTTAACCCTTCAGAATTATCTCAGACATGTGTGTGTGTGTGTTACAACTATACAAACAAAATGCATACCTTCATTTTACAAGAATAGGAAATTAGGCTAGCAGAGTTCCCACTGCAAGAGACAGACTTCAGCAGCCTAATTTAATCATAACCCTCTTGCTTGGCAGTTCATTACACAGCATCTACTTCTCTTTAAACTGAATAGGTATCTGCTGGAAGAAATCTTCTACTGGATACAGATATTTGATGGCTCAATAGATACCTGTCAGCTCTAAAATTTCACTTCCTAAAAAGCAAGTTCTTGTCTGAGGAATTCCCATCCTTTTATTTGAAATTTTGAAAGGTCTGGTTTAAGACAAAGTTTCTGTAGCTGTACATATTTAAAAAGCTTCATCTCCTACAACAGCAACAAGCAAACCCAATTCCAGCTGCTCCCCCAGCTCTGTAGTCAAGATGTCCCTTGCATAAAGTGAGCCAAAAAATATTTTTCCAACCCCAAATCGAGCAGCCACCTCACTTCCCTTTGAAAACTGCCTATAACTTTAATCTCTTACGAAATTTAGTGTAATTGACCTTAAGAGGTCTTCAAAAACGTCAGTATGAGGTGTTGGGAAACATTTGCACTGTGGCTTGCATCAGAGAGAAGGGTGTAGCTATTGCGTCTGCCACACCTCCAACAAATCCTGCACACGTTCTAATTCCCTTCAAATAAGCTTAACCCAGACACAGTTCCTGATAACAAGAGCACAGTGTGGCGCTTGCAGCCATGAGGAATCATAATGCCAAAAGAGCTTTCCTCAACAACAAGCACCTTGTGCTTTGGATTGTTACAGAAGTTATTACATTAGTTAACCCAGACAGGTAACACTTGAGAGGAAGGGAGAGCAGACCATAGTAGAGATTACTGAAATTCTCTTCCTCCCTCTTAACCAGCTACAAGAAACTAACATCTGACCACTTCTTCATATACAAATGAAAAATCTGGTGGGTTGTTGGTTTGTGGGTTGTTTTTTTTTTTAATTTAATTTCAGTGCTTCATTCCCTGCTTTTCAGCAGATGGTGTTGTAACAGAAATTTCCACCTTTCATCCAAAACCAGTCCTCCATACCATATTCACATAAACATACACGTGCCATGGGTTTCTTGGTCTTGTGAGTCCACAACGAGACATGGGATTAAAGTTTCAAATGAGAAAGCAGTAATAGATGATGTGTACTGTAAAGCAGATCAAAACCCAACTCATCACCTAAGTCTTCCCTCTGTCATCTCCCTTTGTGCCTCTCCCTAGTAACTCCACTCCTTCAACAGAATTAATAGTAAAAAAATAAACCAGGATGTGATCTAAATGTACTCCAATCCAGAGAGAGTTATATAGGTGCAGAAATTCAGGTAAGTCATGTATTAAAACTAATTTTATAATATGAAAATAGCTAGGATGAAGAGTATCACTAGAAATAAAAAAAAAAATACAAAATCCCCAAGAGCTCTGTTCATTGGTCCTTGACTCTAGTCTCCCTTTATTTAAAGATTGAGAAGAAATAATCAATTCAGGTTTTCCTGATTTTCATCAGCATAGCTTTTTTTTTTTAAAGGTATTTAAACTAAACTGACACGCAGCACAATTACAGTTAAAGCACCAAATGACATTTACACCAAATTCACAAAGTTTCTTTTAAAGCCAATTTCATAGATTGCAACCTCGAGTATGCACCCGCCAGATGGGAGAGGGGAAAACAAACATCAAATCCATGACTGACACAAAGCTTTTCATTCCAAAGCCAACCCAAGCAGACTGTGTACTCCATGAGCATGGGGAAGGGAAGAGAATATCGGAACCAACTGACTGCAAGGACCACTCAGACTCTGTGTATTTCCAGCGTTGGCATTTTTCTCTTAACTTCCAAGGCTACTTGTAATCATTCAAAATCAAAGGTCCGACATTCAAAAGGATAAACCACAACTGCTGAGCACAGTTGTGCACAGCAGAGCACACTCCCCCAGGGGAGCTTAGCCTCCCTTGCTCAAGGCAAGACAGCCAATTAGGTCTGTCAGGAAGAAGCAACCTAAAAACAGCCTCAGTGGAGGCCTCAAAACAGCTCTCCTCCAAAACCCCAGCAGGGCTCCTTCTGCCTGCCAGGTCATCAGAGCCAGTTCCTGGCTGCCTTCCCTCACGGAGTGGAGCAGCACCTACCCTTGATGCATTCTGACAACTGGCATAATTTCAAAGACTCGTTGCAAATGCCAGCTGCAATCAGCCCCTTTGGCTGCGCTTTGATTTTTGACAAACCACTGGTCTTTGAAGGTAACCAATCATGGCTAATCCACGTTTGAGAGGTAAACAAGAATAGCAGAGTCTCTTGGATCTTTTTCTATTTCTGTTTAAATAAAGACGTAATTAAGTCTAGTTCCAGAAATAAGTTGCAGTACTACATAAGTATGTTTTACTGATATTATTAAACAGAAGTGTTTGGGCATGCTTGTGTCTAAGGGAAAGGAAAGAGAAGAAGACTGCCATTTACCCATTTTGTTTCAGGGGAAAAGGGGGGAAGGAAGAGGGCGTTCCTGGATAAAAAAAAATGCATTCCTATTTCTGCTTTGTAGGGAAGAAGAATTAGCTGTTAGTCTGACCTCTTTATGCTATATCCAAACTCATTTTTTTCCTGAGAACGTTCCTAGCAAATAAATACTTAGCTTTGACAGTACTAGCACCAGATGTGATCAGAAATAAAAAGACATGAACAGTAGCATTTCTTACCTCAAAAATGCAAAGATCTAACGAAACAACATGCTTCTTAAATTCCAGCAGTTATTTAGAATTTTGCTGTCTCCCACTTCATCAACAGTAGAAAACATGAGTCAAAAAAAGCCAGATCTTGATGTTATCTATACAACAAATTTAGACTTTATTGGAATTCTAGAGATTAGAGATATTTGACTGGCTCCACTAATGTCTTTACAAGTTTAAAGTACTGAGTTTTGAAGAAAAACAACTGAGGTAAAAGCTAATGTAAAATTAAGCTAGAATCTAATCCAAGAATTCAAGAATCCATTCCTGACAGATCTTGTTTCTAACATGTAAATCCAATCTTAACTCAAATACAGGGCAAGCAGAATGGTACAGTTTATCAGCTTCTTCAGGGATACAGGCAACTCTTTAAACACATTTACTGGATGGCCTGATGAAAATCATTTTCCCCACAATGCAGCTGTAACTCTTGCCAGTTCACATCTGCCAAATCCCAGCACCTATACTTATTTATGCATAATTGCTGCATAACTAAAAAACTGTTTATCTTCCTCTTAAACTCTTTACAGAAGAAGATTTAAGGTGGAAAAAGATAAGATATGTAGAAGCAGCTGCCTTATGATTTATCGTTAAGACTGATACTAACTATATGAGCTATCTTGGTGAGGCAGCAAAGGTGAATTGCTATTTCTGGCAGCAGATGTCAATAGGAGTTCAATGGTTTTGGGCAAAGCAGGAGCGTAACTCCAGAGACGTGGGGATCAACAGCTCCACTCCTCTTTTAGAGGAGGTTACTCCTTTCTGAGTCACTGCGCTGATCTCATGAAACCTATTACTGAAAAACTTTTTTCCTGTCAAACAGAAGAATGGTGATGTGACGCTCATTCTCTCTGACAAGTACAGTTCTACTCCGCGCGTAAGCCACATGTCTCTGCAGTTCACCAACTTGCCAAGCCAGCAACTCAGATCCAAACTTTGCTAATCAATTCTACAGTAACCCAAATCCAAGCCTGACTAAGCTCAGCAACCCAGCTGCATGCAATTCTAAATAAAGACCAAAAAAAATTAATTCAACAATCAACCTACAAGAATGAATACTTGGGAAGAAATCTTACACTAAAGTTCTTCCCATGCTACCACAAGCACAGGTGCTCTAAGTCACCTCAAAGGCTGCAGTAAGACACAACAGCTATCTGTTAAGTATAAAACTGAGTAAGGCCTTTCTCTCCTCAAGTAAGAGGACTAGGTAAAACTCTGGATTGGAGTTTGATCAGATTCTCTGCCTAATCTGCAGCAAACCAGAGAGGCCCAAGAAATTCTCACTTTAAAAAACTTCCTACATTGCACCTTCTATAGCTTAGGCCAAATGCATCCGTCACCTATCTTCCCCTCTCCTACCCAACAAAAATCCAAAAGCCTCCACATATTGCACCCGTTTCTGTTCACTGTTAGAGCAATACACAGCCTTACATGCTTTGCACCCTTTTCTCCCCTGTGCCAAGGCGTTATGGGTCTCTGTTTTCACACAGCACTTTTACTTCTTTGGCAAGATGTCCTTTAAGGTGATAATATTTTAGTTTCCCTTAGGAGAAGAAGCAAAGCCAAAAGACAAACATCGCCAAGGTGAATAAAAATCCCTACAGGCAGAGTCAGTTATATTTTAAATTACTCCTGCTAGACTTGCACACCCGCTGCTTTTGGCTTAGAAGATGGACTCCTGCTACAGGAACTCTTCCCAAGTACACCTTGAGCTACTACCAACAGCTAACAGTGTTCTCTCTGCATTTAATAAGGGAATAAAAGTCAAACTGGTGGCTCACATTCATCTCTGACAGTCTGGTAGAGGCTAGCAACAACATCTGCCTCTGCACTCCCTCCTCGGATTTCAGCCTAAGCGTAAACAAGCAGCTCACAGGCAGTCATTACTTGAGGCAGCCGAGAAGTTACCATACCATGTAGGTATGGTCACAGAATCTTTCGAGAGAGGGATCCCCCCCAAAAAACAGAAATTGGAATAGCAGCTCAGAACACTGCCATAGGACTGTGGAAGAACAGAAATTAGGATAGGGTCAAAGGAACAATAAAACTCCTCCCCAAATACACCAGCCAGTGAAATCAAAGTGCAGAATAATGCAAGAAGTGGAAACAAAGGTTCAGTGTTCTCACTCTCTGATATGGCTGGAGCACTATCAACAGAAATCATTAAATCAGGCACGCAAACATAGTAAGAGCCATTGGCTGCTTCATATTCAAAGTAACAAACAAACACAGTATATGCATCTTACTACCCAAATGCTACCTTTTAGAGGACCCTCCAGAGCACCTTCATTTTATACAGGTCGCGTTGAACTTGAATTACAAATGGAAAATGAATAAATCAAACTTTAAAATTTCAGGTGAACAGAAGAGTCTGATCACCAGAAACCTTCTCCACTTCAAAAAAGATGAGGGCAGTTTTCAGAGTTACTGTTAATGCAGAGGAATACTGCCTCTTTCCCCCACTTGTATTTCTTTAGATGGCCCGGAACCCACCCTCCCTCTTGTACTGGGAAGCATCATTCCACATTTGGCCACATACCTCTTTTCAAACTTGTAATGACAAGGAAAATCAAGTTTATAGCATTCTTTCATATCCAAGCAGGGAACAGGGGTGCGTAACAAACACTTTCCACATGCACCCACATACATAGACCCTATAGTCACAAACGCTTCAGAACTAGCCAATACAGATGAAGAAGCCCTGTATCTTAGACAAATGTTATTTCTTTTTAAAGGAGAAACCTGGTCTGCTGCAGTATAATTTGCCTGTTCGTAGAAAACAATCAAGAATCCGTAAAAATTATTAGCTCTTATAATAAAATAGACAAACAGAATATCCAAATTAATAATGAGAATCATACTGTGGCTCCATTCATACTGTGGCCTTCTTAAAAGTATGAGCAGAAAATTCATAGTGTCAGAAACACAAAGAAAGCAGCTAAAGTTTTACTGCCAGTTCAGCATACCACAGGACTCCAAGTAATGGCACTATTACAATAGTACTGCAGCCAAAGCTATCCTGGCATCCCAGCGAAGAAAAATAAGCAGCCCACACATAAAAACAATCATTTGTTAAGTTTCCATGAACGATAAAAGTGTACAGTACAAAAGGCTACATGGCAGCATCCTCCTCCATCCACCACCCTCCCCTCAAGCAAATTGTCTTTGCACTGTAAACCACTCCTCTGTGCAGGCTGGTGACTGTCATCGTTTCAGGATGGGCCCTCACAGCAGAACCGGTTCTTAAAAGGGCTGCAGAGATTTAAGCAGCAATAGACATCAACACCACCTTAAACCAACCCTACCCCAGTGGAAGAACATGCCAGAAACAGGAAACTGCAACTGCAGAAGGAAGAAATCCCAGAGCCTCTAAAAATTGTAAGGGAACAGCAAGAAAATATCTCCATGTGCATTACTGATTAATGAGTAAACAACCTACAAGAAACTAAACAGTGAAAGTATTTTTTAAATTCGGTTTAGCTTGCTTCATTTCTATCCCCATAACATTTTAATACCGGAATCCAGAAAGGGCTTGAATTCCCTTTTCTTTCTATCTTCTACAAGCTCCTATTGAAGTGAGTTTGTGTCAGGCAAATGAGAGGGCTTTTTCTTCTAGTTTCTAATTTCTTTGGGTTTTGTGGGTTTGGGGTTTTCCTCAAAGAATTCTTACAAAGTGGAAACATGAGCTCTGAACCACTTGAAAGAGAACCCCAAGTCTTCCGGTATAAAATCCCGTTATTGATATAAAATAATCTGCTGCCTACAGTCTTATTTAGAATAGCATCCTTCTTTCAAACCTAACAATTCGTTAGTTTCAAATAAACTTTAGGTTCAGTAACTATTCCAGTACAAAGAACCTCTTTTAGATGCCCTCTTCCACATTTGCTGAGGTTATAGATCATGTTCACTAGAACTGAAATATTGCCAAGGATGGCAAGTGTCTGCACAGAACAAGAGAAGAAAAGAATACCTATTCATTTGGCTGCAAACTGGGACTTTTCAGCTTGGGAATCATAAGATATGCAGGATAAGCCTACAGGGCTGCAGAGAACAATGGCTTCTGTTTTGAAGAGTTCTTACAATTCAGAATAAAACTGCTAGAGGGTTATTAGGCAATTATCTCTGTACGCATTCTGACACTAACCACCCAGGGAGCAGATATTGGTTCTTCCTGTGGTCCAGCCCCGCAGTCCATCTTCATCACACCATTTTCAGTAACACTTTTTAGATTAAAGATTCTCCAAGACACAGTTCAGCTTTACAAGTTTTATCCCTCGTGTCCTGTTTCTAGTAACTGTGATATAGCTTTCAGCAAGTCTCAGCTTGTAGAAGTAATAGATGTGAGAGGCTGAATCACAATTAAGTGCATGGGTTTGCTTGCACAAAAAGACCAGAAACAGACCATTCACAGGGAGGTATTTGCAAGCGTTTTCAAAGCAAGACTTCAGACAAGACCTCATACATAAAACTAAGGACTTCTCCAGAAAATTCTGAATTTCATCACCTGAAAGCATACGGATCTTTTAGAAACAAACTGGTAACGAACATGGAAAGGGGCGGTGGGGGGAAGGCAATCCCATACTATGTGAGAACCCGAGGATCACAGTCACTTGTCTGGACGCCCTGAGCGCACACAGCGTTTCAAACGCCCTTTTGCTTCCCCGGCTCTCCCGGAGTCACCACGGGAACAGCACACGCTCCCCGTGCCGGTGGAGCGCTCGCTGCGCCAGCGCGGGCGGCTCGCGCTGCATCCCGCAGTTCTGCGCGGCCGGAGCGCACCGCGGCCGGGGAGCCGGGACCGCCGGCCGCTCTTTGTTCCGCGGACCCCCGCACGGCCCGGCGCGGCTCCTCCCGGTGCGGAATGCGACAAGCCTCTCCCTCCCGACACCGCCGCAAGGCTGCGGGCATCGCCGGCGCCGGGGCA
>VZTF01002621.1:2288446-2323882 GCA_013397755.1 Cnemophilus loriae
GGGCCCCCGCGGGGCCGCCGCCCCTTCACCGCCTCCCTGCGCGCCCCCCGCGGGCCGAGGGCAGCCGCTGTTGCACCCGCCCCGCCGGGGGCACAGGCAGGGAGCGGCGCCGGAGGCAGCGGCACGGGCGGGGGCTCGGAGAACAGGCAGCACCTCAGCCGGGCTCCCTGGCTGGCCGCACTGAGCTCCCGAGAGCCGCCGTGCAGGAACGCTGCTCCGTGGCTTCGCTGAGGGAAAACGGGAGGCGCTCTTCACCTGATGACCTTGATAAAGCATTGAAGAGCCACCTCTCCAGCACCTGCCTCGAATATTGATCTCGGAGCGTCGTGGCGTGAGGCGATTCTCAAGTCTCCAGCTGTTCGTATTCGAGGCACATTTGAAGGATGATTAACAAATGATTTTAAAACGATTGAAAGTCCCCACCTTTCCCTGCTGTGACATGGCAACAAGACTCCCACTGTCAAATGTGCAGTCTTTATGTACAAGCTTGAAAGAAAGGCTGACAGTTCGTGAGATGACAGGGCGCAAACAGGGTTAAACAGGGACTTGCCAGTGACACAATGCAAAAAAATCCAAGCATACTGTTGCTTCTTCCTTTCAAGATTTCCAAGTTGTCCTCCTCTCTCTGTATCTCAGTAACTCCCCATGTCTTGTTAACGTGAATTATCATTACCACTCCTCCCGGAGCTCACGTTTCTTTTCCTTCCTGTTACTGACCTCTCTTTTCACTTTGTTTTTACCTCTTCTACCCCATTCTGATTTTTCTTTCCCCTTCTCCCTGTCCCCACCTCTGAAGCTGTCATACCAGCTGTCATAACTCCTGCTTATTTACTTCAGTCCTTCTCCCCTGCCATTTCAAACCTTTCTTCCCTCTTTTAAAAGCCTGTAACACTGTTTTCAGTTTACTGGGGTTTTTTTCCACTTTCACTCCATCGATGAACTTCTTTCACCCTCTTTTGAACTTCAGTATTTTCTCCTCCATTTCTGCAGTTGTCTGCTGTTACTTTTTTCCCCCTCTGGGCCAGCTCACCTTTCCTCTTCGGAGCTCCAGCCCATCCCTCCACCTGGGGTCTCGTGTCATAGTGAGATCCTGGACATACTGCATGAGACTTCCCACGGATGGCAGCCGTCAGCCCCTCCTCCAGGCAAAGCAAAAGCCTCAGTAGTGATTCTCCGATGCCCCTTGGTTTTTCACGTCCCTTAAGACTCCTTTGCTGCCCCTACAAGAACAAGTTAACGGGTTTTTTATAGATATAGTATTCACCTAAGAGCTCTGAAGATGCCATGAATGAAGTAAATTGCTCACAGAAAGGTGGCACCTGCAATTAAAGCTAACGCTCACTCAGAAACTGGGGGAAAAGGGAAATAATGGAAAGGCCAAAAGAATCAGGATGTCAGTTTGGAAGTCAGAGCTGTAGTTTTGTATTACTGCCGGGTAAGTCACATGAAGTAATGACTGAAATGCATTAAGAGAACACAATACAAAGACTCATTAAAGTCTCTGTATTCAAAGCCGAGTCTCCAATTTATCATGTACTTAGATGGCAAGGGACCAGAAACCTCTGTTTTAAACCTTGGGAAGAAAACAAACTCAAAAGAGCTTTGTAGCTAAGCATGGTACAGACAAGAAAATACCTTTATGTGGTTGCAAATGGAAAAGACAAAGGGGGAAGGAGAACCTTCTGGAGAAGAGAAGGATGCATGGAGAACTCATAGTGACCTTCCAGTTCTGAAGGGGGCCTTCTTGGAAGCCAGAGAGGGACTTTTCGTCAGGAATTGTAGTGATAGGACAAGGAATAATGGAAAGAGGGAAAATTTAGGTTAGATATTTGAAATTTTTTACTTTGAGGGTGATGAGACACTGGAGCAGGTTGCCCAGGGAGGCTGTGGATGCCCCAACCCTGACAGTGTTCAAAGCAAGGTTGGATAAGGCCTTGAGCGACCTGGTCTAGTGTGAGTGTCCTTGTCCACGGTGGGTGGTGCAGAATTAGATGATCTTTGAGGTTCATTCCAACCCCTTAACATTCTATGATTCTACGAAAACCCCTCCCCTATCTCTTCATCACGGCAAGAGACACACACACAGCACCACTAAACCCTGCGCCCTTTAAAACTGATACTCTATAAACAGAGGAAGCAAGCAATGAACTATCGACACGTGCAAAGCGCAGGTACTGCTGATGTCATCGGGGTTAAGGAAAGACGCCTGGCGAGGCACAGCCAAGCGAGACAATCCAGCAGCACCACTACCCTGGGCACAGAGCGGCCGCCGGCGCTGAGCAGCAAGCGGCCAGGAGGGAGCGAGCGGAGCCTGCAGAGCCTGCCCTGGGCTGAGGCTCCTCCCGCGGGAGGCGGGCAGGGAGGCGGGCAGGGAGGCGGGCCCGCGCGGGCTGGGCGCCGCCTGCGCGGCATGGCGGAGGAGCGGCGGTTCCGCNGGAGTCCCGCGGGCTGGGTGGCCGCGCGTGTCCCCGGAGCAGCCTTGGCAAGGGGCGGCCGGAGCCCCTGGGAAGGCGCTCAGCGCCACTCGGAGGCGTCCCCGCGCCCCGGGAACGCCGAGCTGATGGGTGTGTGGTGGCAAAGGGAGAGCTGTGCCAGCCTGAGGGCCGCGGGCTGCCACCTGCTTGCTCGTGGCGCCTTCTCGGGTGCCTCTGTTGGTTTGTAGCCTCTTGACGGATAGGATAGATGTGTGTTTGGGTGCTGAGCGATGCCTGGCACATGCTTGTGAGTCCAAATAACACGTGCTCACTCGGACAGATGAGTTGTGAGAATCTGGAATAAAGGGGGAATTGAAGAAGGTGAATCATTGTTAATCCCCGAAAGGAGTTTTTCTGAGAGACTCAGAGAGCACTGCACCATGAATGTCATTACATTTCACAGCTGAGGCAGAAAGAGGTTTGCAGTACAGATTTCAAAAGCTGCTGATATCTAAACTAATGCTTTTGGATTTATCAAAAACTGGACCCAGACCCGTTATGTCCAGACTGAAGTCAGTAGGTTGACCAAAGAAGCTGGTCACTGTGAGCCATTCTTTGACTATTGCACATCATTTTCAGTAATTTTTCCTAAGAAATGAAGATAGAGGTTGCATCATGAGTCAGTTGTTAGGAGTCAGATAGGAAAAGATCGTTCATGTTTGCATTTCAATTTTTACGAAAGCATACACCCCAACCAGTGGTTACTACCCACTCTCCTCCTGCTTGCCTTTACACATGTTCTTGCAGCCTGCATGCAAGTGACTGCAATTCTTCCTTTTGCCAGGAAATCAGGTCTAAAAGTCTGAAAGTGTCTCTCTGTGTGGATTTCAGTGTCTGTACTTCATGACTGCTTTTTTTTTTTTTTTACCTGTGATAACAAACTTCTGGAGAAGTCCTGTATACTTGCTGAAGCCATGGCTTCTTTAGCTCACATGGTGGTACAGGTCTGGCTTGAGTGGTAAGGCTGTGCAGTTCTGGTTCTTTAGGAAGTGTCAGTTATACCTCTCATTCATGGGTAGGTGGCCTAGAGTTCTCTAAAGCATGTCCCAGACAAAAGGCTGTAGGTTGTGGACCTTTAGAATTTATTACTAGGTCTTCAGATGGCTTACTGGTGACTATGGTGTCATCAATTCTATATTAAAATGTAACAGCAATCCCAAGATTGCAGCATGCAAAAGACATTGGTCCTTAGACAAAGTGCAGGAGAAAGCAAATTTTCTTTGGATTGGTATTTAAGGCAAGAAGAGAGTGAGGTTTGAAAAAGTTTAGACTGGCATTTCATAGTAAGAAAACCACCAGGCCAGTGTTTATTCTGAAGGTTGAATCCACCCTTGGTTCTAGTAAGTATTTCACAACACCTCTTTGTCAGTGACATCATCTCTGTAGAAGTTGGTATACACTGTTATTGATATAACTGGCTTGTTTGGGTTGAGATTTCTGCATTGAACTTGGAAAGGAATAGAATTTTCTTGCAGTTTTTAGTTTCAGCTTCCAATTCTTTTAGTCCATACTGTGAAGACTGATTTAAACCTCATTACATATGTATCAGCCAGCCAGGTGAATAAAAGGACTCTACCTAAGTAAAAATGCTTTGCACCTGTAGCTTGAATATACAATTTACTGTGGAATTTCACTTTCTCTAAAGCTGTGTCAAAGTAATTGTAAGACCAGAGCTCTGCCTTTGCTTGGCGTTCGTTACAGAACAGCATGGTGCTTTCTGCCGCTATCTTCATCACGCTGATTGGCCTGATCATATACCTGCACTTCGTGAAGATTGACCAGGAGTCCCTGCTGGTCATCGGCTCACTCGGCATTCAGGTGACTTCGTCCTATGCCTCAGGGAAAGAGAGCACAACCTTCATTGAGATGGGTCGAGTGAAGGATGTGGTTATCAATGAAGCCATCCATATGGTAATCATACACAGTCTGTCTTCCTGTGTCTGGGCACACTCACATCCAGTGTATTTTCATGAGCATGATTTACCAGAGCAATTAAACACAGCACCGTCCATAGCTTTACTGATATCAGGAGCTTTATTTCAGATTTTTCTCCATATTCTCTCATCTCTCTCCTTTAAAGAAGAACGCAAACCAAATGAATAACCTCAAAAAGCCAAATCCATCCTTTAAATAATGCCACTGACATTGAGCTAGTGGGTTTAGTTCTTTGTGTGGTGCTGTTCTTGCAAATCCTGATGCCCAACTCCATATGTAGTCAAGATGGAGATAAGCTAAGACAACACAAATGATGATTTTTCCTATTGCCGGTGTTTTCTGCAAAGCTCCTGTAGAAAAGCAGACTTTACCCTTCCAGCATGTGTGTGTTCTTTTCAGGTTAAAAACTTAATAGAAAAAAAACAGGTGAAATTATTTCTTTATTGAGTGAGAGCGATTGATATGAATTTGTAGACTTGACTGTGACCTGGCAGGATTTGCCGTCAGCCCAGTGAGTTGAAACAGATCCTATTTCTGTGCTAACTCCAGGTAGTTTGGCAGCATTTTTATACTCCAATGATTTTTGTCTGTTTGTCTTGCAGCAAAAAGTTATCTACTACCTGTGTATCCTCCTCCAGGACCCTGAAGATCCTCAGGGAGTATCTGAGGTTGTGCCACTCTTTCAGGTGAGTTTGGCTGAATGGTGGAGAAATCCAGATTGTGGTCTCTGTGGGTGCACCAATTGTCTAAGCGTATCTTTATTCCAGTACAGGTAGCTGATGACAGTTGCCTTTCCTTGGCTGGGCTGTCAGGGTGGGTGGCATTTGAAGTCCCACAGAACTGCATACTAGGGATGAGTTTTTTCATTTGCTCTCCATTCAAAGAACAGGTAGTTGTGTCAATCTGAACCCAGCCAAGAGTTTGCATGAACTAAGTCTTTGGCTCACATAGGGTACTGAGGACTTGTAGAGCTTTCTGGGCAGTCCTGTGCTCAGGGTTACCACCATAACTCTGGCACTGTGCTGCAGTTGATTTTTCCCTCAGCTCTATGTGCCAAAAGTTCTCATAAAACCTCCTTAGCATTGGAAGGACTTCCCCTGCCTGACCTGCTGACAAAGATCACAGTACAAGCTGTGACCAATTTGCTTAATGTATAATAACTTGTTTGTGTTACCGTTACCTCGTCTCCCCTCTCTCTTCTCTTCCTAACGTGTTCTGACTGTTCATAATCCCATTTTTGGAATGGATTTGCTTTGCGTGTGTTCATGCCTAACACAACAATGCCCTGATCCTTGAGGGGTGGTAAGTACAGAGATACTTCACTTCTTAGACTGCTGGGCTGTACAGCACTCTCTGTCCTTAACTCACCTGCTGCTGGTGACTATTTTGTAATCTGCATACAGTTTGTGACTGGATACAGTCAGTCTTCAGCTAAATACTTAGGAGTATAAATAGGCTATTTCATCGATACTTGCTGCCAACTCAGTCCCACAATTGTAAAGATGTGTAGTTACAGTAATACAAATTAGGTATTTCTCATATAGACAAGGGGATTCCAGATTTGCTGGAAATCAACAACTAAAAAATTCCAGATAGCTGCATTCAAGTACCTGATTGTAGTTAGATATGCTCCTTTCCAGGTTCAGAGGGTCTGTGTGGCATCTGTATTGTTTCTCTCTTTTTTTTTCTTTTTTCCTCTTTCAACTCTGAACAGTTTTATTTTCACGGAAATACCTTTGTACTGGTAGAGTTGACTCCACCAGACAAGGAGGTATGGAACTGTTCCATTTTGAAATTCAGTACCTGTCTGTAATTATTTTAACATGCAAGTTAGTACGTTGCTTAGTTTTGAAGGAGCAGTCATTAGTAACTTTCTTGTGTCTCCTTCACTGGGTTCCTCTAAGTTATGTCAGCTTTCAAAAATACCACTTTCCGTGTCACTCAGCCCAGGAGCCCTTCTGCACTGAATTGACCTTTTGTTCCCTTAAGCAACTCTTACAAGGAGGCATTTGATGGACTTTACACAGTAATGCTGTTTCGGGAGCTCAGAAGTTACAGGATCATAGAGACTATGGGACTGTGAAACTTTCACCTCTTTGCTGGTTTTAATCTGGTCCAGGTTAGAATTGAAAAACATAGAATGAAAAATCATTGCACTTTGACCACCATTTGCTGTTAGGGTAAAATTAATTGATGTTTTCAGTTAACCTTCTATTGTCTTTATGTTGGCAGTAGTAACAGAGGCCAAGAGACAGGTGTCTAAATTCCCTGTCCTGAAGGTAGATTTTTCAGAGTGGAGAGATTCTAGGATGGTAGATCAGCGTATGGAAATTTCGTGTTCCTTGGTCTCTAGAGGGAGTACGGCCTAATAGATAGAGTGATAGGTGGGGAGGTGTGGATGTTCTTCCAGGCTGGCACTGTGAACTGTGAGCTGAGAAAGGGGACGATTTCTGATTTGGTGAGAGACTCAGGATACCTGCAGAATGGTGCTGCATGTCTTGACCTGACAGCTTTAAGGACTGGCATTTTTTCATCATAGAGCGGGTACGGCTTATGGAATGGCTTTGCATTCCTCTGTCACCAGCTCACACCAGACACCTGGAGTTTGATGGATTATTTCTAAATGAACGTGTTCAAGGGAAATCTATTCACCGTTGACTTAATGTGAGGAAGCTGATCAGTTACAGGTATCTTGCTATTGCATTCCTTACACATACACGCTCCTGATAGCTTTGTGTCAGCTCTCCCCAGTCCTATCTCTGCCTGTCTCACCAGTGGGAAATTACAAGCTTTCCAGCTGTTTTACAGCCAGTTCAGAGCCTGATTCTCTGTTGTTTGACTTCTAGAGCTCCAAGCCACGACTGGACTGCTTGATAGAAGTGTACAAAAGTTGTCAAGAGATCCTGGAGCAGAGGAAGACAGCTCCACAATCGAGTGAAATAAAATAGCTGAAAAAAAGGCAGCAAACTTTCAGCAGGTCTCAGGGGGACACATGGAAAAGCAAGGAAAACTGCCCCATGAGCAGAACTTTTTAGGCTCAGACCGAAAAGGTCTTTTCTTGCCTCTCCAGAAAAGAACTATGGGGAAATAAGGCAAAGGGAGGCAAGAAAATGCATCAATTTTTTACTCTTTCTTGCATCTGAAAATTATGCTAAAATTATAAAATAACCTTGGCTGGACTGCCATAAGTATGCATTCTTTGGTTTTTATTTAACCCTTTGTTTGAAAAACACACTCTAAATACCAAAGCTGATGTGTGGGCTGAGATAGTAACTTCCTGATCACAGGAGAATTTCAGAAGGACAAAACCAGAAAATTAAACTGTTGCATTCAATTATGTTTAATGAAATAAACACAAGAGATCTGAAGACTTTCCTCTTCAAGGATCTGCATGAAAGAGTCCTATGGGATGGAGCCCTAAAGGGAAGAGGGATCTGAGAAAGCTGATTGATAGTCAAGGATCATTTCTTCTAAGCTCAAGAACAGTCCATCCCAATGAGCACAAAGTCAAGCAGAAATGCCAGGAAGCCTGCGTGGATGAGCAAGCTGCTCCTGGCAAAACCTGAACACAAAAAGGAAGTATACAGAAGGAGGAATTAGAGACAGGTAACTTGGGAGGAATACAGCAACAGTGTTCGAGATATAGTTAGAAAAGCTAAAGCCCAGCTGGAGATTAATCAGTTGAGGGATGTCAAAGACAATGAGAATGGTTTCCATAAGTGCTTAAGTATCAAAAGGAATACAGGGAAAATGTGAACCCATTGCTGAATGGGGCCAGGCCTGTTGACACAGGACATGGAGAAGATGTGGCATTTAAAGGGCCACGTCAGTCACTCTGAGAATCTGAGGCACATGTGTTGTTGAAAATGATGGTAATGACAATGTGAATAAAAGTTTTATTGATCTGTGCTCTTGGTAGTTACTTAAGTTTGGGAAATTCTTCTTTGTTGATAAGCTAAAAGTTACTGTAACACTTAACTGGTATTTTTCTCTCTTTATATTCCACGACTCCTTAATAATATGAATGAGGCGACTGAAGTGTCAAAACAAGAGCTGAACCCACAAGTTGGCAGGAGCCTGGATTCATGCTTATTTTGCATACAATGCTGAACTGTGCTTGTCCACATAATCTGTAAATGAACACTTGGTGCCATACCATCATGCAATAAGGTAGAGATAAGGGGATTTGTGGGTTTTTTTCCTTGGTGCCACAAAGTTTGAAAGACACAGGTTGGCTCATGTCACAGGAAGTATTCTCGCTGTCCAAGTGAAAGGCAGCAGCTTGGGGATGTGCCACTGCCTTTTGTGTCAGAAAAGATGTCTCAGCAGAGTGGACAGTCATAGGCTCAGGAGCATGCTGAGAATGCTGACTATGCTATGAAAATCCCATGAAGTCGTCAGAATGTGCACTGAAGAAATTACCAAGAAGCTGTGTCACAGCAGGAAGTCTGAAAGATTGTCTTAAGCAATCTTTTGAAGGAGAGAAGATCCTGTGCCCATGGTGTAGTCATCCACTTAAGCTGAGAGAAGATCAGCAGAGAGAAACAGGGAATCAGTCTAGGGCAGGTTTGTACCAGCTATGGTTTGTGCCTGGATACCAAACACAATCTGTGTTCATTTCTGTTACATCAAGAACATTTTGGCTTTTAAAATAGTTTCTTTCATTCTGAGAATAATACACATTTAATTCATGGTTATTAATTCACGAGCTGCATTTTATTAAGAATAAACAGAAATCTCACAGTATCTTCCAGACAGCCTTTTACATACACACAGCAGTTAGGAACACAAAGGCTTTTGTCATCTCATTCTATGCTGCATTAACAGTCATTACCAAAAGCATTGATTAAAATAAAAAATTATTTTCTCTACCAAAGAATCATACAAAGTAGGTATCTACACAGGGTGGGGTGTTTGAAGACAGGTAAGCTATAAATAGGAGGGGATGTGCATCCATCAGAGTGGGGTGGTCCCTGAAACACTCAAGTACTGGTGAATATTTTTAAGAAATAAGGAAGAAAGAAAGTTCTGTGTATCATGCTTCTCAATTTAAAGTGCAATTGTGGCAGAAAATAATGAGTTTCAGGAGAGCTTCTGTTTATTTAACATCTCTGCTTCCTGTTTGCCCTGGTACGAGTCTCCTCAAGTCTCTGAGGACATGAGCGTTAGCACTGTAAGGAAGTACAGCCTGTGAACTGGAGACTTCAATGCCTTGAGCATCCCCCAGCACTGATGACGGCTCCAGCCTGTTCTGAAGCAGCTTTGTTACTGGTGGGATACCAGAAGCAAACTGTCACACAGACCTTCAGATACAGGAGAAATTGTTAGGCACAGGTGATAGAGTGAGGAGGAGCAGCACTTGGTGTATTCGAACTGACATAGCTATACTAAGATAATTGTGAGAGAGGGGGGAAATACAAACTACTATGAGGATATATAGGGACTAGAAAGGATCTAAGGGAAAAGAAGAATGACTAAATACCTTCTGAAAGTTATTTTTGGCTCAGAAAGCTTCTGCCCTTTTCTGTACCTTCATGGGATGGTCCTTAGATTCATTACAAGTGGGTACATTACAGTATGTGCAAATCAGGCCACTGTTCATACAATCTTTTCCTGTCTTAGGTCTGCCATACTGTTTCTATAACTCTGCATGGGGTGGTTTGGGGTTGGGTTTGTTTTGTTTGGTAGTTTGGGTTTTTTTGTTTTATATTACAAAGATGCTGATGAGGGATTGCTTAGAACAATTTTTGTCTGTCCCCTGCTTTTCTCTTTTAGTTTGTGGCTTTGCACCCACCATAAGCATGAAACAAAAACTTCTTGATATATCAGCTCCCCTGTGTGCATTAGTTGGATGTGTCAAGGTTGGTGGCAAGTACTAGGGAGTAAAAACACTGGTATGGTTGGTTTGTTTATTTGCAAATAACTGGTTTGCTATTACTGACTTCTGTCTAGTGGTTGGATTCACACTGTTTTAATTTGGGAAAGTTGCCCATGAATGCATAATTATGAAGTTGGACATAGTACTTTTCAAAGTGCAATTATTCTTCCTTAGCTTTTTTAGAATGCTTATCAAAATAGCTGAACTTAAACTAAGTCAATTTAGATTTCTTTATGAAGAATTGCTATTTTTCTTTTATTTGTTTAAAATTCAATAACCTTCTCAAAATGAAGTTCCTTTGAAACAGATCAAAAAAATCAAACCTACCAACATTCTTTAGGAAAGTCAGAAGAACATGAGTACACATTTACTGACTACCTCCTCCTTGCTTATGGTACATGAAGGAAGCAGGAGTTTGAAAAAAGCAGCTTCTGTCAAGTCAGAATGGCAGAGCTTGTCTGGGAAGATCTGTCCTAGTTGCTGAAAGACAGAAAAAGTACAAGATTTGCTTGCCTTGTCTTCCTTTGTCTGAGATAATGTGCAGTTCCAAACACATCTACAACAGTGGTTATCAGAAAGTCTTTGAAAGTGCTTGTCTGGCAGTGGAGCATGTGACACACTGAGCCCTGCCCTGCAGCAGCGATCTAATGTTCATCTATTGTGTAGAACAGCATCAGTTTCTGAAATGCATGGTCCTGTAGGAGCCAGGGCATCCTCTGACACTGTTCCAGTCCCAATTGTTCTGAGTACTCAATATGCAAAGACCCTAGGTTTCAACCTTTATTTAAAGTTGAAAATACCCTTAAGTACTGCTGAACTCTAATTCTATACTCACTATTTCAGGTCTGAAATCACCCTTGACTTGCATCAGAATTATTCTTGTGAGTTTAATTCCTCTTGTTCTCAGCAATGTCTTTCTTTCATGTCTGAGCAGGGACATGAAAGTTTCTGTCTTTTGAAAGCTGAAAATGGGAGGGATCAAAGAAAATGTATATGATTGTAAAGCAAGGCGGTACAGTAGGAGATGGAAGAATGAGTGCAGATGTAATGACTGGAGCACTGTGTGGGCAAATGACCTGAGGAATGGTGTTTTGGATGGAATGTGTTGTGGAAAGGAAACGCCTGCACAGTCTCCCAAATCAACTTTTTTTTTTTTTTTTTTTTTAAGAGAAAGTACACTGCCTCTACCTCTAAGGAACTTTGTCTATTATTATGGAAAAAGAATCAGAGCCTGCATTAATCTGTGGTATATAACCAACAAGATCAGCTCATGTGGAACAAGCCCTTAGAGCAGGGTAGGCCCCTTGGTGCTTCGGGGCACAGAAGGAAAAAAGCACCGATTTTCAGTCTCCCAGGGCTTCTTAGCAGGTGTTTTGCTTCGTGAGGGCTGTGTGGAAGACAGCAGTGAAGGAGTCGAACGATAGTTAATGTAGCTGGCAATCAGAAGTGTTGCTTCAACAATCTGGGGAAAAGAGAAAATGATTAACTGTAGGTCAATTAGAGGTAGGAATGCCCTTTGATTTTTAGAATCTATTGGCTGCGTAGCTTTTGTAAATGGCTTTCTCCCATGGAATTGTTCAGTTTTAAAATGAAGCTCTGTCTTTAAGAGTTAAGTAGAATAAGTCTCTTGTTCAAAGGTTCCAGCTTACAAAGGATTTGTCAAATATATACAGCTAGTGCCGCAGGCACAAGTACCAGTCCCCAGGGCTTGTTCAAAACACCCGGCCCTGATGCTGCCAGCTGCAAAGAAACTCACTTTTCATTTGTAATTACCTTTGGAATTGCCATTGTGAAGAGGAGTTTTTCAGTGCTATTTTTTCCAGAACTTCTTTCTTTCATTTGACTGACTACAATCATGAAGTCATCTCGACAGCCTCCAAAGGTCAGCACAGAGGAGTATGAATAAGAGACCTTCAAATGCTGCAGACAGAGAGTTTGAAAAAGTGATAGTTCTGTAAAAAACTCCAAATGTCCACCTTAAACTCATATATTAGTTTACATTGCTACTTCCTGCAAGAACACTGGGTCTCCAGCAGTGAAGGGCAGTAGATGGCTCCATAGGTAACAGCTGGCAGAGAAAGCTCAGGAAAGAATTGCAGTTCTAGTTTTCTTGATGCCTCATTACGTCATAGTACAGATTTTGTTATATCCAGATGGTGGTAGTAAAGTACACACCACTGAGATTTTTCAAGATGTATGAACATGTTTGCTGCCCTACCTTACACTGCAGCTGTAATTTTCAGTTGTCTATGGAGTGTTCAAACATAACACTGACGTCCCTCATCTCTGATTTTTACAAACTAACTTCTGGATCCATTTGATGTTAAAGACAAACTGTTAGCGACTTTCGGTGGACTCAGGGGAATGTCTTTCTGTGGTAGGTAAGGTATTCCTCTTAAACAGTGTTCCTCAACATACCATTGTGTTATAATCCAGGATGCTGACACCATCTTCATTCACAGCTATCCAGACTGGACAGTCTTCCAATGAGGAAGGCAAAATAGGCTAGAGAGAAAGAAAATTATTAATTTGGTTATTTCTTGACCACCACAGAATGATGTTTCTGATATAAATGTTGGGATTTAAGGATAAAGTGAAGATGAGAAAAAATCCTAAAGGCTTACTGGTGTGACCTGGTTTGATTTTTAAGAGAGTTTTTTCCAAAATTTGGAATAACATTTTCAGATTTACATACACTTTTTGGAGTAGTGGCACAAGAGATACAAGGATAACAAAGGTTTTGAAATTAATTAGATTGCATCAGTGTGGTTAAAACTGAGGGAAATGCTAGGACAGAGCAACAACATGGCATCTCTGCTCAGCACACGTGTTTATACTGCTCCTATCAGACAGGAAGACAGTGAAACCTGCTGGTTTCTATACCAGTGCACCCAGTACCATCACATCAATGCCATTTTGTCTCTTACAGAATCTTACGGCAAATGTACATTAATTGTCTGTTAAAGATGACTTGTCATGGCTAATGACATACATCTTTACTGGGAATCTGCTATTACATGGCTAATGCCATAGGCTTTGGTGTTTAATTGCTGAAAAGTTATAAAATATATTAATCATCAGAACTACCAACATTATTTCACCTGTGGGTGGACTTGTTCTATATTTTGATTCTTCAGTGTCAGTAACGTCAAATACCCGTAACCTCTTCCGACAGTAACATCTTTTGGTCCTGACAGTGGAAATAACTGTCTTTTGAAAACTTCGTGTATATTTACTCAAGAGGTCCCTGTCATCATTAGACTTTTTTTCTGTAACCAGGGCAGCTTTGACTTCAAACCAGGAGACATGTAACCATGAAGAACACCTCCCTCAAGCTTTCAACAGCAGAAATTTCTTCTGGGATAGGGAAGATGGTTAATGCCAAAACAAGATTTCTCAGACAGCCACTATATGCTAAGACATTAGTTCAGGCACGGGCAACAGGTACTGAGCTCTAGCCTGGAATGGGGTGACGGATGGTACAAGCTACTGGGAGAACCACTCCCTCGAGCTGTTCTTTGCTCTCCCAAATGATGCCTGTGGGCTGGCAGCTTACCCAATGTGTACTTTGGTTTTTGTTTCTGCAACAGGACATTAGCAGTGCTTGCCTCTCTCATGTGGCAAGTAAAGCATCCAGCTCTGTGTCAAGCAGAGAACAGGACTGAAGTACCCATTGTCCTTATAGCTGGTATCAGCTGCCAGGTGTGACTTAGGGGGGGACTCTTCCCTTCCTCCCCCGCTGCAGTATGTAAATCTTATTTTTTAAACTATCACTGCAGCCTCGATGCCCAGGGAAATTCCTGCCCAAGAAAGCTTTGGCAAGGCTTGTCAGGACAGGTAGTACTCCGTATCATGATCAATTGACACAGCCAGGGAGCCTTCAGTATTTATTTACTGAACACTAGCAACCCCTAGTGGTTAAACATACTTGTCTTCCTTATTTTTCAACCTATGTGGTACCAGGGCTGTTTGTCCAGAACAGAGTATTGTTCAGGTTTTTTCCCTTTCTGAAGTTGAAGCATTTTCAACCCGTGTTACCAGAGACTGTAGGTACGTCTCTGCTCAGATTATTCACTCTTGGCAACAGAAAAAAGTATGCTCCAGTTACCTTAGCAGCAAATATTTTGGTTCCAAAGAGAGGCCATTTCCGGGCCACCGTCAAATAAATTCGAATGCATTCTGGTGGAGAGCACCCCTGCAGCACCATCCACTTCGTCGCCAGCCTGTCTGTCAGTTGCCTTTAGGAATCAAAGACACAAGACAGTATTATTTACTAATGTCTTCCAAGGAAAGATATGTAAAATTAGAACAGTTAATAAATGTACCTCTTAACTCCAAAAGGGCTGTTCTACACAGCACTTACGGACAGGGCTGTTAGCACTATCAGTTGTACAACCTGAGCTTATTTTAGCTTTTCTCTACTTCCACATACTTTCTCACCTTCCTCATACCTTGCCTGTAGTATGCTCTATATGGAGTGGCAATATATTTTAACTCACTCTTGATTTGGCTCACTAGGGATGGTTTGGCAGCTACCTTCCTACATGCAGATGGAATTTGTTTCCAAAAGGAGGTAATTGTGTTAGTTCCACCACTGCACCCCTAAGTAGCTTAGGATCTGTAGGAAGACCATTGTCTCACTTTAAGTCAGATAGATCTGAGATCTGTGGCAACACCTGAATTTTGTACTTGAGCTCTCTGCATTGTGTTTGAGAATTTCCAAGTCAGAACATTAAAAAACCCTGCCAAAATATGTCCTACCAGCATTACTGCATGGCCTGAAGCAACCCATATGAGCTGGCTTTATGGCTCATTGCAAATGTTAAGCATCTGGATTCAAGTGACACTTGGAGGAAGCGGAAAACAAAAACTCAGAAAGACAATTCATCTTAGGCTTGGATTAGTTTGTTGAAACTGAGATACCTAATTTGGAAATGAAAGGCTTAAACTTCTTGTGTATGGGAAAATTAGTTGGTGATTTGGCTCTTTTTATACTGTTTTTTCTTTTAAGGGAACCTTTTCCTTGACACTTGTGTGTTGTTCGAGTTTCTACATCAAATAATCTTGACAGGGCTCCTTGAAACTTCTTAAATGTAAAGATGATTTGGCAAGTAAAAGCTGATTTCTGTGTAAAGTATTGAAGAACCAACAATTTACCTGAGCTGTTCAGGAGTAATGTTTTGCTTGTAGTGTTTGGGGTAGAATTTATCTAAAACCTGGTGGAGAAGATGCTGCATTTTCAATTGTGACGTTCCCCCAGGACTTGAAGATCCTGGTCGATCCAAATCCCCATATTCCACCTAAGACAACATTATAGTTTATAGTGCAACAGAACTAGGGGGTTTTTAATGCAGTAGAACATTCCATGAATTCCCATACTGATAACTACTGTATTTATTAGTCATGCAAAAAGACTCAGGCTGGGGAATGTTGTCTACAGCAGTTACCATAGTAAATGTATACAAAAGAGCAACCGCTGAGGACACGACTGCCCAAGGAATTATCTACTGATCTAAGAGAGTGGCACATGATCTCAGCCAGATGTTTGTTGTAAGGAGACACATCTGTATAAACTGCCAGCCTTTGGGGGTTTATTTTCAATAGACCAATTAAAACAACAGCATATTTGTGAATAGTTTGGACCATATCCCCAGCTTCTTCATCTCAGTTTACGCTGCTTGAAAAAATACAACGCTCAGTTTCAGGTCAGTAAGAAACTATTGTACTGCTTATCATGCCCACAACCCACAAGGTGTGTTTTATGTGGTAAAATACTCAATGCAAGCCTGGAGATCTAATGAAGGATCCTAGAAGATGCTCTTCCTGAGTAAGAGGGTATTGGCAGTGCAAAAGGGGGAGTTTTAACTATTAATGGAATTCTAGTAGTGGTACTATCTTCATATCTCTGCTAAGGTACTAACTGGAGCAGGTCTGGTGATCGTCCAGCCTCACTCCATTTTTTCCAATATTTTTCTTGAGAAGGAAAGGAGAGGCACGGCTAGAGCAAATTTCCCTACAGCAAAAGGTGTTCTAACATATGTATGCTACTATAATGTTTTTGTCGTGGTACATCTGACTGTGTTTGTTTGATACATCAAACACTGTATGTGTGTTTGATGATCTTCTGATGTACAAGGGAGCTGCTTCGTCAAACATAGTAAGTGTACAGCCGAAGGAGGATAAAAGAGAGGATTTCTGCCATACTCACCTGAGCCATTAGAGCCACCATTTCCAGAGCTAATTCCTTATTAACAGGAAACCTTCCATTGGCTATTTCATTGCTCACTTGGAAGGCCAGTAGCAACCGCTCACGGTCTGTCTCACCTTTGGCCTGGCTCCGAAAATATAGTCTAAAAAGTAGAGATGATTGTGAAGGCAAAAAGGTACTGTGAACTGAAAGTACAGCTGGGAACTTGAATCAAGGTGAGGCAAAATAAAAGTGTGGTTTGTTTTCTTTTTTTTTTCATTGAGGGATTACTGGACAGAGATTTGGAAGCTGAGGGTGCTTCCCTTATGAACAAGATTTGAGCAAGGAGGCTCAAAACATGCTTTCTAGCTTTGGAAGCCATTTGAATTCCATAAGCCAACCACTTCTAGACAGTGAACTCTTATCAAACACAGCTAAATCAATGTCCGTTCATCCCCATCAAGCACAGAGATGGCAATATTTAAGTTATGGCCTTCTCTGTTTATCACAGAAAAGAGACCTACCTCTGCTCTACATGTACAAGCTTCTACAAGGCAGCCATGTAGACTTGCCAGCTTGGATTTGACCACTTACACTGAAGACTTATTAAAAAATTCTTCAGTTTGCTTCAGCAGGAAATAAGAGACCAAATTAGCAGACTTTGTTTAAGGAAACAAGCTTGTAAATCAAAGCATTCTACTGTTTTTTATTCCATTCACACTTGGAATTTTTTTGACATCACTAGCTGGGGTTGAAGACACCAGCTTGGGCAACGCTTCCCAGAACTATTCCTCATACTTACAGTCCACAGCAACTAATTCACATATTAATATCAAGCTGCATCTATGGATATAAATTCCACAATTCCACTACATGAGATATTCATTCCAGTGGATCAGTTTGTTTATTTTTATGTCACTTTGAGATTAACAACACTGTTAGGACCATACTGACCTCACAAATGTCTTATCAGAGTCCTTGGTGTTAGAACAGTCCAGCCTTGGAAAGACCTTATAAAAACATCCTTGTTGTCTAGCCTATGCACATTCCAGCCCAACAAAATAATACTGCAAAGTTTCACTCCTGAAACAAATACTGCCTTCTGGGTCAATAACTTCTGCTTTCACCTCTATTATACAAACTAACAAAGCTGACAGAAATTTGTTTCCACCATTACAGTCAACAAAATCTTCATATGTTCAATACTGAATTCTCTGTTCAGTTTTTGGGTGGCCTTTGTTTCGCCTGCAAACAGAATTCACTCCTTGTTCTCATACAGCTCTTGATTTACTGTAATTCAGAATTCCTATCTATATTATAAGTGATGAACTTGTTCCAGTTTTTGGTTTAGATCTTTGTCTTGTACTTCCCTTCTCTACCATTATTCATCATCTAAATTTCAGCATTTCTTTGTTTATAAAGTTTGGGCCCTGCTACTACATGTCTCTTCTACAGCTCAATGATTTAGAACATTGTTCTTGTATCTTTTTCATCTTTGTGGTTGTTCACTTAATTGCAAGTTTCAGCATACTTGTTTTCACTGGTGATTTTTCCTCTAGGTCTCTCTCTTCCTCTCACTTAACACACAATCTTCAATTATGTTTTAGGATCTAGGCAAATGAAATTGTGCCAAGTATGCCTTATTGTGCTACAGCTAGCTGTTAACTCATTTTAAGTCTATTCTGCCATTGCAAAGTGGTTTGGGTTTTACCCTTAGGCCATATGCTTTTGTAAATGTAATAGACAAAACCCATGACATCTCCCGTACGATTTAAATGCATCTTAGCTAAAATAGTTTTGGCACCAATGACTATAAATATATAAATTACACTATAAATTACTGGTCATCTACAGAGATACATGCAATCTAGAATGTTTAATTAACAGCAGTAGTGAGGCCACCCAACAAAGGACAGTACCTGTTCTTATAGGTCAACTTTACAATTCTTGTGCCACCATCATATTTCCCAGGATGCAATTCTTTTAAGGCTTGTTCCCATTTAGAAATGACATCACAGATCTTTAAAAAATATCAGGGAGAGAGGAGACACAAACTGAGGTGAAATATGTAGCTAAGGCTTGAGAGGAAAGTAAGCGAATAAAATATTGTGAAACACAGAAGATAAAGAAACAGACTGGATCAGCATAAACACAGCTCAAAGTGACAAAACACTTATTTTTTCTATTGCACAATATGTAAAAATTAAAGCATTCCAATTGAAAACTCTAGCTCTAACCTGCAGGGGGACACATGAATTCTGGCCTGGTAGTAACTCTTGTGGCTATGTGTACGTTAGCAAGTAGCAAAGCTCAGGAAGAACAGATCGGCACAGAGAAACACCCATTCCTAAGTCTCCATGCCCACACTAGTAGTCTGACAGAGTGACCTGAAAGCCCACTACTATGTTGGATGCCATCTTCCAGTTCATGTTTCATGTAAAAAGAATCAATTTCATGCTCTCAGGTTACTCCTTAATGTGAGTCACAGCACAGTTAATAGGAATGATTGGTAGGTTTACTTCAAAAGTGCACTCCTGAGCCAAACTAAAGCACTAACATATCCTCTGCAGGATATGCAGGATAGCAGCAAAACATGCACAGCTATACCAAACCCTCGGATGTGAATGTCCAAACTTTGGGAATGTTTGGTCCTAGATTCCAACTTTGTAACTCAGACATATTTTTCATAATAACATGGTTATTTTTTCTCAGTTTCATTCAGCTCCTCCTGGTTACTATAGTCCTTTTACAAGTGGTCTAATGAAGGCCCCTACTTCCCTTTTGATGGCATATCAATGAAAGGAATGTGAACATCATAAGAAGCCACATGAAATACATAATCAGATCTCTAAACCTCTCTTAAGCTACTGAGATTTACTGGTTATTATTTACTTGCCAAGACAAAGTGATGCATTTGATTGTCTCAAGCTCCTTTGTTTACTCTGATACCTCATCTCTCCAGATGGTCCAATTACCAGCAAAGCTCCAGATTACCTGATCTACATCAGGCCATGAAAGCAAACTATATAATTTGGCACTGTCTGTAGTAGTTTCCTTTCAAACTATCTATTTCAAAGTTACTGGTACCTTCTCCCTCTGTTGCTTAATGTGAAATTTTACACTGTGTAAAATTGATTACATTCCCTACAGGTATCAGGACCTCTTCAAAGTTGCCACTACAACTTTTCCTCCATTAATGCTGTATGACAAATTATTGTCACACCAAAATCTGATGTGTCTCATTCATGGCAGCCAGCCTGCTCAATTAATGCAGTCATTCAGCTGCAGCATGGATAAAAATCTTCATATGAAAGTTACAGATGCTAACACTTTATCTGCTTTATCTGCTTTTTCCCTTGATCTGAGGCACTACACTCTTTCTTAAAGTGAAGCCATAATCAGTAGAGCTTTCTCCCCTAACTATGCTTATTAACAATGAAAGCCTGCGTTATCTGGAGAAAGCAAGGATATACTTCATAACCCAATAGATGGAATTTATACAGACATGCCAAAAGACTCACAGCCTAACATAAATTTGTCTCAATTGGGAGTGTCACATTTGATGTCAGTTGTGATATCTGATCATGCTGGCTAGCTCAGTCATGTTTCAATTTTGTAGTCAAGACAAATTAAACTTTAATATGTGCTAAAATCTGAGTTAGACTTTTTAAAAATTGGCCAATTTATCACCTACTAAAATAGATCTTTCTATTAAGAACTATATCAGATTAGGCTAGCTAATTATAGAATCATAGAATCATTTAGTTTGAAAAAGACCTTTAAGATCAGCAAGCCTAACCATTAAACCAGCACTGCCAAGTCTACCACTAAACCATGTCCCCAAGTGACACTTCTACAGATCTTTTAAATACTTCCAGGGGTGGTGACTCTACCACTTCCCTAGGCAGCCTGTTCCAATGCTTGAGAAACTCTTTCAGTGAAGTAATTTTGCCAAACAGGCAATCTAAACCTCCCCTAGAGCAACTCCAGGCTGCTTCCTCTTGTCCTGTCATTTGTTACTTGGGAGAAGAAACCGACTCCCACCTGGCTACAGCCTCATTTCAGGCAGTTGCAGAGAGCAATGAGGTGCCCGTGAGCCTCCTTTTCTCCAGGCTAAAGAACCTCAGCTCCCTCAGCCGCTCCTCATCAGACCTACTCTCCAGATCCTTCACCAGCTTTGTTGCCCTTCTCTGGACCTGCTCCAGCACCTCAATGTCTTTCTTACTGTGAGGAGCCCAAAACCAGTGCTGAGCACAGGGGGACAGTCACTTCCCTGGTCCTGCTGGCCACACTATTTCTGATACAGGCCAGGATGTCATTGGCCTTCTTGGCCACCTGGGCACTACTGGATCAGGTTCAGACAGCTGTTGACCAAGACTCTCAGATCCTTTTCCTCTGAGCAGCTTTCCAGCCACTCTTCCCACAGCCTGTAAGGCTGCATGGGGTTGTTGTGACCCAAGTGCAGGAATTAATATCTCATCTGTGAATATTAATCTAGATAGACAATATCCAAGCTTATTTGTTCTTAATTCATTAAGAAAGATTTGTTAACCATTTAGCAGTTCTTCAAAGATGTATACTAAAGGTAGCAGAGGAGAAAAATAAATACCTTCATATTGCCTGGCAAACAATGTTCCAAATTCCTGCCAGAAGGATCATCTGTGAACAGAGAAAATCCCATATGGGATGGCTTCCTCATTCCTGTTTCCTGGTTCAGTCTCTGGATGAATTCATCAACTGTTGAGGAACCATCAAAACCTACAACCTGCAATGAAAGAGGACTTAACTGAGGATACAAGAACCATGACCATTGATGTGTATCACAACTAATGAAGGTGGTTTCCTACAGATTAGCATCTCAGGATTAACTGCCAGCTCCAGTGACAACACTTGTGTATTGTTTCCCTTCATATCACATTTTTTCCATATTGAGACACTTCCAACATCTCTCCCTTTTTCTCAGCTACCTTTTCTTCCTAAGATCTGTAGAGCTAAGGATGAATTCCTTTCACTTTTTCAGAAAATCAGCTAAAACGGCAAGGAGGAGAAACAGTGTTTATTTCCCAGTACCTGATACGTATAAATACCATGGTGCCACCCACCCACATGAAGGAGGCAGGTTATGGTGCAGTCCCCTAGTGCCCAGAAGAAAGGCAGCTGTGGTGGCTCACCTGGTACGTTCCATTCATGAAGTGCACTGGGATGCTGAAGGGGAGTGAGTGGTGGTAGGGATTTCTCAGCAGGATGGACACGATCTCCATCCGGGAGGGTTTGGCTTCCCGCTCTCCAGCCTGCACAGTGCGGTCTACGGATCTCTGGCAGTAGATGGCATACTTGCCTATCTCACTCCTAGGCAAAGAGGGGGGGAGAACCACAAACATGCTCCAAGTGCCATGTCCTCTTCAATTTCCCAGGCCATGACAATGCATTCCTCCCTTGAGCTTTTGCTCAAGCAAAGATATGTCTCTATGCAGATGCATTGTTCATCTCAACAGACTAACAGCTCAAGTGAAAAGCTACAACACAAACCTGAGCTCCAAGGACTTGTAAAACTAAGGCAGACAATGGAATCTCTAGGAAACACAAGAGTATTTTCTGCTTCTAGGTAGACTGGACAAATATTCTCTTCTGGGCCCTGTTGCCATCATAGTATCTGTCAAGTCAAGATCAATTCACCCTCAAACTCGCTGTCATGCCAGTGGAATTTAGTTACTATCATGTCAAAGTCCTGGTAAATATTGAGTTGTATAATCCTGTGAGACTAATGCATTACAAGCTGTGTTTATCAATTTATATGGTTGTACAAACTGTAACTTTCCACTAACCCTATCTGCCAACCAAGAGACTCAACAGAGATTCTAAGCAAGCTTAGATTTGTTGACAGTTCAAGACAGGATAGGGATAGTTACCAAGATGATTAGTTTACTGTCTACTGAAAAGAGTGCTCCATTCAACAGCATCAAAAAGATGTGTCTCTAAAGGCGAGCAGGAACGGTCAAATGCACCTTGCACAAAAATGTTAAGAATGTATATACTCAGTAAGTTCTGAAATGGAAGGATTTATATGGATTTGTAACTATGCTATCACTTTGCAGAGGAAAATAATTCCATTCAAGATGCCTTCAGGAGCTCAGTACATGATTAAATCTCCAGTTAAATCCCTACAAGCAACATGGAAGTCAGGAGTTGTGGCTTTTCACTGTAGCAGTATATTGCTCACCTCCCCAGTAATGAGCTCGGACAATATTCAAATACATAATCTTGCTTCATCAAGAAGCTGTTATGTCTGGTTTCCAGAATCTCCTGAGCCCTGTGACTTCTCAGTTAGAACTCTGCCCCACATTCCTTCCTCTCTTAGAGACTGGATATGTACGCTGAGATCACCTTTCACTAAAAACAATACCTTGAATTAAGATCTATAATTCTTCTAATTAAGATCTTCTAATACCTAGAATAGATCTAGACCATAGGCATTATGCAGTGCAAACATTCTAGTGTCTTGTTTGATGTGTGAAACAGGGAAAGTATATCTACTTAACTGGTCAAGAACAGCTGTATCTGCTCCATCCAAAGAGAGGTAAGTATTCCTAGAGCTAGGGAGAAGGAGCCAAGCTAAATCCCATTTAGCAACTGCTCCAAATCTAAGCTAAACTACAGATGAACATAGGCACACTTTCATGTAATTTCTGGGATTTTTTCTAGCCCTAATAATCGTTTCATAGCTGGATCGTATAAATAAACTTCCTCTTTGTTTCTGCTTGGAGTTTGTTCATAAAGCTACTTTTGGGCTAAGAACTTTGTATTTGTTCATAAAGGTACTTTTGGGCAGACCATCAGCATAGCAGAGCTTGAAGCTGATGTAATAAATCAGTTTCACATGGCCCAGCAAATCCTTATGAAATTCAACACTCTCCAACAGTAGAGCAGCTCCACTAGTGAGTTGAATGGGCCAGTCTGGGAGCTGGAAATGCACAAGTTTGAAGAGATGGCTCCCTAGTTCTAGACAAAAGATCACTATCGTTGTCTTAGCAAATGGAGAGAGAACCTGAACACTGAGGAGTGCCCAATATCTGTATTTTTGCTTTTGAGAAGGAATAGCAAATGTGAGGCGGCATTTGAGAAAATGAAATACTTCATAGGAGTACATGTTTCCTTTGCAGTGCCAGGAGACTTCTAGCTTGAATTCCATGGCAGATTTAGGCTTATTAATTAAATATGAATATTTGTTTGAAAGGATTTTTTACTTCTACTCTTTTACTTTTGTCCTAACAACAGTGTATTTTTGCAACAGACAACTAGACATCTCTAGCTGTGACCTCCCTGCTAAGGACACAGTGAGATACGGTGAAGACCAGATCACCATGGAAACAAACAAAGACCAGAGCATGAACAATGGAGAATGACTTCTTGCTGCTACCGTAGTTACTCACCAAAGAGGTAAGAGAAAACAGTACTAGCATGTATTTCAGGTTTGTTAGTTTTTCCTACCTTTTTATGGTTCCCTGAGATGTTTTCTACCTCACTTTTGTTCTGTCACTTTGCCTGCTAACCTGACAGCAGAACGTAATCACCTAAAATTCAAATAATTCATTCCAAGCTATTACTTTGGTGTGTCTTTTTGTCAGTAAAAGAAAGTAGCTGCATAAGCAAAAAACTTTCCTACATAGCTCCAGTTATATCTACAAGAAGTTCTTTTGCTAGTATATGTTACTCAGTTTTGTGAACTAGCTTCATCTAAGTGACAGTTTAATGTGAATGGTTGAAGTGGCACAGCTTTATACTATTGAGAACCTTCTATCCTCCCTCTCAATATATATTTGTAGGTGTGTGTTCCAAAATTACTTCCCTCTTTATCTGTAGTGGATGCAAGAGGCAGTCAGCTGAGCAGAATGAAATGATGTTGCAGTCCTTACCTGGGGTCTGCATGTCGCTGCAAGTGCTGTCTGATGTACCAGAGGAAGTGATGTTGAGGCAGGAACAGAGGAGCACATAAAGCCAGGAGCTGCCAGCACTGTGAACACAAAACTGGACATCACTCTTGTTCTGTACTTCTTACCTGTTGTCTTTCACAGAATACTACAGCCAAAATGATGGATGGTGACTACTGCTTTTTGGAGAGACCCTTTTTAGATGTGTAGTTCAAGATGTTTCAGAGGGAAGTGATGGTCAGCCAGACTGCTCTTCAGTATCTCAACCTGGACTCTGAGAAGAGTTCTAAATGATTGACTACTTCTGAAAATTTTTACTAGTGTAATCACAACTGAGTCAACAATTAAGACTTAAATTAATACTATGTAACTGAAAATCATGACCAAAAAAGCACAGAGGAATTTTATTTCAAATTAGATCCATTATTATTCAACCTGATTTTAATGTCTCATTTGAGCGGGGAATATTGTAATCGCATATGTACATTCATGCTGTAACTTATTAATTTTATTTACTCAACAATTACAGTGCAAGTTTCAGATTTCATGCTTAATAGTAATATTCACGGCTTGTATGCTGTTGATTATCTAAAATGCAAAACAAAATTAATACCATGTGACAGTTATAGCAAGACAACACAAGCTATGAACTTTGATTCTGAATATGGTCTGAATAGACCATTTGCAACTGCTAAACAGTTACATTTAAACTAAAATTTATTTTTCAAGTAGTTTTATTCTTAGTGTTTTTCTTTGCACATCAGTGCTGAGATTCCCTTTCCCAGCACACCTTTAGCATAAGCACTATTTTATGAGAACCAGTCTCATAGCTAATTATTAAAAACATGGAATTAAGTGGAAAGTATTTGCAGAGTGGCAGTGACTAAAGACGAACTGACCTGAATGACTGAGTGGTTCTGGGGTTGTCGGCAGCTGGTCTGCTTCACAAGCTGACAGTAAATTTCATTCTGCAGCTCAGTGTGTGTCAAGCACACCTGCAGTGCCGTCTGGGCAAGTGACACATGGTAATCAATAGAGGATGCCTCCACAGGAACGTTGATGAACAGCTGACAGGACTGTGAAAGGGTAGAAGTTAGTCAATGCCACAAATACAGCAACTCTTCTCTGGTACTTTCCAGGCCAGGTTCACTAGATGTATTTATTAACTTACAGACAGTTAATAAATAACCTTGAGAGGAGGGAGGAGAGTCAATACTTAATTCCTATTCCTCCTTCCTTAGTTATGGCAACTTGAAAATTTACTCAACCTCCCCCGGTCTAAGGAACTTACAAGTCAGCAAGAGAACTGAGGGGAAAATGTGCTTCCTGCCTTCTGTGCCTGTGTTTTACCTTGCCCACACTGTCCAGTCTCATCGCTGATCTTACACTTGGAGAGTGCAAAAATGTAATCTCCAGTGGCCTCACCACTGGTCTTACTGACACAACTGAGTTTGCCAGTGAATTGTTTCTTTCCTTCAATCCAACTATGGGAGGACGACAAAGCTAACTTTGAAGCATAAAGTCTGTGGGAGACATTACTCCTAAACCCAGATTCTGCACAAGAAAAGTTAAACCTCCAAAGAATGAATGACACTTATAATCCAGCAGTCCTCTTGTAATTAAATGAACCAGCAGGCCTGTCTAAAGTAACCCATAGTGACAGTAAATGTTGTACAACATGACCAAACAATGTTATTGCCTCAGCAACAGAGCAAAATAACTGAAAACCATGCAATGTCCCTTTAAATACCTTAAAAAGTTTCAGAGCTTCAGTCTGTAGAGCCTCTGATGGCAGAGTAGTGAGGGATGTGTGCAACCCATCTTTACTGTAGCACAACATAGGATGCTTCCACAGAGGAGAATCTGAGGTAGCAGATGGGCAAAAACATGCAGTGTCAGAAACAGGAGAGAGAGAACAGTGTCCATGTTGACAAGGAGCCTTGCTGAGATGGCAAAGCACCCGAGGAAGCAGCACTGCACTAGGCCACGTTATCTTTGGTGACACTTCACTGATTTCAGCAAAGCTCACCATGGATAAGGAGTCACCAGCAGCATTAGCCATCAGCAGAAAGAAGTATTGGCATCCTCAGTCCTGCTACATCAGAGCTTCTCATCAGCTGGATTCTGGTGAGAAGCTGCTCAGGTGTGTGTTCAAACCAGAGACACAAACCCTGCCAGGGCAGCTTCCTGCAATGGGGGTCTTTGTTAGTGCAAGTCACTATTCAACAGGAAGCAAGGTTCACATATGGGTCCACAGTATGTGAGAGTGCAAGAAAAGAGTTTTAAGTATGAATGCAAGTGTTAATACATATTTGAGAACATAGTGCATAAACATAAATGCATGACCAGGTATCAAAGATGAGGAAGAACAGACGAGCATGGATGTATGCATAAGGGTTTATACGTGCAGACAGAGAAACAGATGGGAAGGCAAATGTGTTTGAGTGTATTTTGAGAAAAGAGCACACCTTTGTATGGTCAAGATTTCCTGGAAAGGAAAATCAAGACCAACAAAGACAGGAAAAAATTAAAGCACCGTTTCTTTATTTTAATTTGAGTTACTGTTACAGACATTTCAGAGGCTTTGATAAACGATGTGACAATGTGGTGGACTTGTCTGAGAACAAGGGGAGAAGGACACTATATCATATGATGTACTACTGAGAATCCCCTTCCCTCACCTTTGACTGGATTAAACTGGGAATTGAAATTATTCTTCCTTATGCTTTGCTACCACGGAAGAGTTTGTAGAGCTTACTTACTAGGGTCTCCCTCTGCATCCAAGAGTTTTCCAATGAGTTGTTCGTATGATGTGCCCACTGTGGCATTACTGCTACCAGCTGCAACAGTCAGATGGTACAGCCAGGTGTTCTAGACATAAGGATGAGAACAGTATGAGTCAATTCAGACCTGTTTTATACAAACAGGGTAAGCCTGTATGGCCCATTTGTTCATTGTTACCAAAAGAGTCTTGCTCTCCGAAAAAAGACTGCTTTTTATACCTTCTCTTGTTTGGTGCGGATAAGTAAATACGTGGGACTCTGGTCCTGTGGGTGAATCACCAGTGTACAGTGGGATGAGAGAAGTCCTCCACCAGTGGTTTCATAATCTTCATCAGAGTCACAGGAACGGTCTACTTCTTCCACCTTGGACTCACGCAGAGGCAGATGCCCTAAAGGACACTGTGAGGAGCAGAAGGACATTAGATAAATGTAACTCATCTCCCAGTACGAACAGTGAACACTGGGAAAGAAAAGCCAAGTAAAAATGTTGACAGTTCTGTAAAATCTAAGGAATAAATAATTCAATGTTTAGCTAATGTAATCTTGTACTTCTAGAGAATCTCTTCTTTCATAGAGTTCTTACAAAGTTTGTCACTATTTTTATTTTTCTTGGGAGAGCACCTACAGGTAGAATGAGAATATGCAAATAAAAAGATATTTTTTCCCATAAGATACTGCTTTCTTCCAATTACACTTGAGGCTTAGTTGCTTAGTATCTTGAGCCACTGTTTTCTGACCCTGCTCAGACTTTCTGCTTGCTACTGGAAAAGAAATACTTTTAAAATTTCTCAAGTAGTTAGATTCAGACAAAAGAGAGGATATCTGCTGTGCCAACTCCGGAGGTCAATCCCAAATATGAGTCACAGTATTTCTTGATATTCTAAAACTTGAGGTTTAACATCACCAAGACAAAGTAATGGACTATTGGGCCAAGTGCCCAGAAATGGAAGCACATTACACTGATTACCTCCTTCTTCCCAGAATGTTGTTGCTATCTGTTTTCAGGACGATAATGCAGAATCTTTCAGCTGCTGTATAAAAGTCTGCTCAGAAGGCTACACAAGACCAAATGCAGGAAGTGAGGAACAAGGTATAGAGTGACCTGAGAAAGAGCAATCACTTGCCTTTTAAGTCTGCTGTCATTTAAGCTTAAAAAAATAGAATCAGAGAAAACACTGATTCTCTTTGTGGAACACTGGCTATTAGAAGAGAAGTACAACCAAGAAAGAGACCTGAGACACAGAAGCAGTAACAGTAAAATAAACTTCCTAAGAAATGGGAAAGGAGGGTCCGGGAATAAAAGGAGAAAAAGGAATTACCTTATCTTCATTATTTCGATAGTAGTAGAAAGTTTTTCCAATCAGTGCACACCAGACCAGCTTAGAGTGACCATGCTTGACCTGTAAGCAGGACAAACACATCCATGTTTTTAATATCAGCAGTATTGCCAGAATGACTTTCTAGGATTTCAATTTTCAATTCAACTCTCCCTTAAAACTTTGCATATATTATTTGTTTTATGCTAATATAAGCTCATCTCGAAACATATAGGGCATCACTTCCAAAAACAGGCAAGTACATCCCACCCAAGTACATGGGACATGGGTGCTTACGGGAATAAGATTTTGTGAAGTGTTTCACTCATTCATAATAACTTATAATTTCTGTATACAGAAATACAACATTAAGGATAACCTTTTAAAGATTATAAAAACAAATCAGTTCATCTCAGCAAGAAAAGACGAGTCGACCTATAGTCTGGACAGCTGTTTCCTATTGCAGATGAATAACCTTCAGATGCAGGTTGTCTTTAGCCATCTTAGAACCTGATCAGAATGATATTAAAATATTCACAGTAACTTGCAATGTCAAACTAATCTATGGAAATGATAGAAAGAATAAGAATTTTCAGCCATTGTACTTTGTACTAATGCACCTGTTATGGCAGAACTAAATGCTAACCTGGAACCATACAAGCCATTTTTTTGAAACTCTCCTATAGCACCAAGTTAAATGTGACATTCAACAGTGTTGATTTTTTTTACTATGACATGCTGTGAATTCTGCGGAAGAAAAGCATACATAAACTAGATACTTGTTATTACTTACTACTTGACAGTCAGTACCTTTCAGTAGCCTTGTTTGTCCCATTCCTTGTCATTTATATAAACGTTTCACTCTGAAATATAGAAATCTACAGCCACTTTTCCTTCTTTCCCTACTCTTACAGAGAGTATTAAAATACTAATTTCTTGCTCACATTTACTGTGCAAACCAAGAAGCTGGTACACTGTCAATTCTGAGCTAAACTGAATAAAGTGTGAAGTATTATTTTACCTTGGTGAGCCAGCCTTTCACAGTAGGTTTAGCATCACTATGAGGAACACCAACAGGACCGCTCACTTGTACTCTCAGGATACTCTGTAGGACATGAATCCATTCCTCCAGGATGTTGGGAGAGTCTGCTGTCAGGAAGTAGGTTCTCTTTTCTGTCACAAGCTGGAAGGAAAAGGAGTGACAAAGTATAAATCTGCACACCCACAAATCTTTTCTTCAGCTGTTGGGTTTCTTTATCCCATACAGATTTTTTTTTGGTCATTCAGGAGACATTTTTTTGAGGGTAAGAAAAAAGGTGCTAATCCTCAAAGCCCAAGTGAAAGAAATGAAACTCATATGAATCAAATTCTCATAAGCTCTCTTGCTGTTTCTGTTGGAAACTGTGGCTTTGTGTCCTCTCTCATCCTTTCTTGTGTCTCAGTGCTGCTGCTAGTTTTTAATTTTAAAGGTAACTACATAAATGTGGAGTTTTGCTGCCTTCAATTTGTATTGCATTTTGCCTTCATTACCTTGTGACTCTGAGAGGAAAGATGCTATAAATTTAATAGTATTAGGCCTGAGAAACTTCAGTTCCATAAGGGCAGAAGGTAGCTCACAAGCCAGGCCATGTACCTTTCAAAGTATGAAAGAAACTGTAATGCTGCCTTTCTAATTAAGTCAATAATGACTTAAAAGTGAACCCAGCGATGGGCTAACTTCTAATACTTTAGAAGTCAAATTCTAAAAGGAATCAAACTATTCAGATGTTTCTTCAGATTCTCCAGGAATGCAAAGTCAGGCTTGAGATCTTGTGAGAGAAGTCTCTCAGAAAGATCCTAGGTACTAGCTGGTTTTAATTGTTGTAAGAATCATTTTTCCCCACAGATTTCAAACTCTAACTCCTACAAAAGAAAGGAAAGTGTTATGGTGTAAAACAGGACAAAAATAAATACTAATTTCTTTCAGTTTCAAAAGGGTGTATTTGGGTTACAATTTAGGTCTTTCCTCATTATTAATTAGACTAACTGCCTGTTTTGTGCCAGGAAACACAGAGACCAGATAAAGTTAGCTCATATCAATTGAGGCACACAGTACCATTCAGTCTGAATTAAGTGCTCCCTCACCCAGCCACTGAGTGTATGGTTATCTGCAGGATAAAAAAGCAACGCCTACCTGGAATGTTTGGGACCCTTCACCCCTGACAATCTGGCATGAGGAATTCAGCTCCAGCTGCCCTTGTGGTTTGCGGATAACATCACTCTGAGGAAAGGAAAGCAAACAATTTTTTCGGTAGAGAACCTCAGATGGGTCTTAGATTACTTAAATACAGCATAATATGCACGTGCACGTTGGAGTCTGCATTTGTGAGCTGGAAAGGACAGCCTAAGGTGGCCAGGTGAAATAAGAGACCATGTGATCCCATTGCAAAAGTCTCTTCAATAGTGGCAGACAATATAACAAGCGCAGTGATAATAAATACCGTCTTATGGAGTTCAGATTGGACATTACAATTAATACAACAAAAACAAACCCAAACAAACACCAACAAACCAAACCCTTTCTAACTGGGAAGGCAATACAGTGCACAATAGGTAACAAGATGGTGGCTGAATTTCCACCTTTGGAAGTTTTCAAGATTCAGCTAGACACTTGTTAAGTGACAACTTTATTAATAATAACTTTATTCTTCATCTGATTCATACAGTGAATCTTTCTAATGTTTGCAGTGCTTTTCAAAACAGTGACATGTCTAACCAAAAGTGGTTTTTTCAGTATGTTAAATTTCTCTGTGCCTCTAAAGGGGAGGAAATGTATCCCAGTGACTTACCGGGGACTTGTAGTACATGATTTGTCTGTTTCTGAGAACAAACCATCGCCTTTTCCACGTCTTTACCTGGCTGCCCATTTTCAGCAAGTAGCCTGATTTCTCCATGGGTTCCTGGAGGACAGAGCAAAGGGGAGAGAAGGTTATCTTGCACCTCTCAAAATACAAATGAAAGTGTGCTGAAATCAAGCCCAGACATTTGCTGCATCTCCCATAATTTTCTGCTTTGTTTAGTAACAGCCATCGAAGATCATTTCACTGATTGTTTGATACACTTATCTGTCTTCCTACCGAAGCAATGATTTTCCAAATAAAATTGTAGGTTGTCTCTATGCTATGATTAGACTCCTGTTCCTTGTCTGTTTGATTCTTACATTGAAGAGTACATACTTTATTGCTGCCCGTTTTGACTTTTCTTTTCTTTCTCCTTCCTTCCTCTGAACTTCCAAATTTATTTTGTCCCAGAAGTGTAAGACCATCATTAAAGTAGAATACAATTACAGGAAACCAATATAGGTCATCAGGAAAGAATACAGCCCTTGATGCTTATACTTCTACCTAACCACATAACAGAAATTGCACCTTCTTCTGAAGCACCAGATAGTGTCTTTTGATACCAATCAGCTGAACCAACAGCCCAGTCTGTCAGAACATGACTTTGCAAGGGGGTTACTCAATATACTGTAGTTACACTTTTCTCTTTTAAGGCCAAGGTTCTGTTTGCATCCCTTTGCAAGTGTAACATAGGAGTTACAGTGCAAGACCTACAGTGCAGATTCCACCATCAGTGGAGTAGGAAGATGTTCGCTGTAGCTTATGTTCTGGCTCTGAATAGTCACCATCCAAGGAGTAGGCATCAGGAGGGATGGCATAGTCACTCTCAGAGCTCAGGGAAGACACAGATACACCTGTTCAAAATAAAGGAAGGAATGAGAGTCATGGCTAGACAGAAGCATGCACTGAATACTGTACACTCCAAAAAAGTTTCTGGATTCACCATTAAGGCTTTTTTTTTGGTTCAAGAAGGACAAATCAGATCAGACTTTGGAAACTCAACCCCCACTTAATATGACTTCTGAAGCCTCTTTTTATTTCCCTAGGAAGACAAGTAGTGAAGACTGAGTTTTGGATACTGACAGTGAAATAAATTTATTGCTGAATAAAATCAGATTAAAATATATATACTAAAAAAAGGAAAAAATCAACAGACTTGTTATCTGAAGGAGAGAAAGCTTGTTTTCATCTGGGAACACCCATTATAAATTCTCAAGCCCCTCTGATTCCAGCTAAGGAAAAGGCTTCTTCACTAGCAATGGGGCTTTGCTTTCTGTGAATCTTTTACCACTGGTACATGGCAATGCACAGGCACATCTGCCAGCGCATCACAACAGAATTTAAGACTACATGAAATATGATTCTAATTTAGAGACAACCAACTGTAATGAAAATTCCATTCAAGGAACCAGTTTAGCCCTCCCAGCAGGCCAAGAAAAATAGTCCTAGTCAGGACTCAAAGTACCTGATGTCTCTCAAAGATAGGAGAGATGTGCTTACTGGTCAAGAAATTACCAGTCAATGACAAAGACAAAAAAGCATTTTCTTTATTGTGTCAATACTAGCTTGCTTGCAAGGAGAAGTCACAGAAAAGGTGTGGATGACTGGATATGTGATGAATTTGGGAGGGCAATCCTTCCCACAGTCTTAGTTTAGCAACTGCCCGAATGGAAATCTATCAGCAGTAAAAACCATCTGCGAGAACAGGTTTCTACTGTTTCTGTTGTTGATATCTGCACACACTCTGGGAGAACTCCTACTTAGCATCACCCTGGCTGAGCATTTGCCTGTCACCGATGATGCTGTTCAGGGCATCTTGCCTCTGATGACAGAGTTCATCCTGCTCAGTAGCTATACTCCCACTTTACCTCTCTTCACGGCACGAGGGCTGCCTGGTGTGCTAGCTTTCCTGTTCTCAGATCCAGCAGTAGAAGTCCTGAAGCTGGCGTGGGAGCCACAGTCATCATCAGAGCCTGAAGACTCGTCTAAGAAAGGCACATTGCTGATCTGTGTGGCTTTCTGGAAAACAGACCTGTATGGTTAGCATGTGAGAGAAGAGTTTCCCCAGGACAATCCCTCCTCAATCAGGAGACAGAGCAACCCGTGCCCTTCATTTTCATACTGCCTTGCCCACTTCTGCTCCAGGGTTCCTCAGTTCCTCCCCTTCTAGTCTGAGAACTTCCAAGCTGGACTCTCTAGTCTGATCTGTTTGGGTCTGCTCTGGTTACATCCTCCTACTCTTCCATGAGCCTCATGTTCCATTTCATTCCTTAGGCTACACCCACTGTCAACTCTAGGTTTCATAGTGCACACTGCAACTTCCTGGACCAAAACTTATTGCCATGTACTGTGTTCTTAAATATATTTAGCATTTGCTACTCTTTCTGCATTCTTTTGATGTCCAGTATTTCCTGACATTCTCTAGTTTTCTTTCCTTCACTGCACAGTTCCATCCTGTTTTGTCTCAAATTACTAGCAGTCCTGGACCACGCTTTCCACAACAGGAAAAGTGAGGTAACTCCTTACCCCCTTCAGCGTAGTGTAGACTGGCACTGTGACATTTCTGTAGATGAGATAGGTAAATGGCCCAGAAGTTGAACACGAGAAATTGGAAACTGGGAAAATTCAGAGAGAAAGCAAGAGAGCAAATAATACAAACTGGTGAAAAGGAGGGGGTTTTAATGGAGAAGCACATGAAGGACTGCCCTCCTGGACAGTCTGGCTTCAGAAAGGCCAGGAGATGTGTTATTAATTCCACACAATTCCCAGAGAGAGCTGCAATGTTCCCTCCATTTAGCCTGTAAGACACCTTACCCACCCTGTTCTCCCCATGGTACAATGGCAATCTGGTGTACCCTGTCCAAACAGATAAAAGCCCTAACAGGCAGAGGTGATGGTGAATCAGAAGACTAAAAACAGGCCACAGACATGCAGAGGCAGAAGACTGTCTGCAGAACTGATGGAGGAGATAATGGAATCCCTAAAGATGTCCGTGAATGTAAAGGCACAAACAGTTCAGCACCAACCACTCCCAAAATCAGATACATTCTCCTCCCTTCCATTATCGAGGCTATCTATGAGGTCAAATTTACTTTGAAAACAGGCATGGAAATGAAGAAATGTGAACAGCCAGAAGCTCAGGTCCCACACTGTCACCATGAGCTCCCTCTAAGGATGGATCTAATCTAGAACTTACAGCAGCTGGAAGTATCATTCACCACGGCCTCTTCAGACAGCCTCATGCCAGACTTGGCCACAGCATAGATCCGGCTCTCCTGAAACAATTATACCATGAACAACAATGATCAGGCAAAAATGTAGTTCTTACAGACAAAAATGCCCATGTCACAGAATCACACCACAGTCACACCTTTGGGAAGGAAGGAGGGGCTCTCTAAGAAAGATAGCTGAATTCTACCATATGTTTTGTGAATGACCATTAATGGAAGTGTGTTACTCTGTGCCAATTCCCAGCTACAGAGGTGACATCCACACACTGGAACACCTACACGCAATTATCAATAAATTACTATATCACAGCTTGGAAAAAGATGGGGTATTTTCTGAATTATAAACAATGCATTAAAATGAATCAAGACCAGGCCTAAACCAGGACAATTTAGTGAGTCATCAGCTGGAAAGGATGCCCATTCTGTAATAAGAGAATGAAAGCAATGCCTGGAATGATCTCAATAAGCCTGTGTCTCAGTTACAACAACATACAGAGCTTTCAGTCCAAAGGATCTCCAAGTGCTTCATGAATTCACAAAAATTCCAGAGGGGGAACCCAACTCTGTATCTAGATGCAGAGTTATGACTAAGACAGCAACCAGTGTGAAATGGATAAACCCCAGAACTAGGAAACCTCTTGGTGCTCCTTAAAGCATACAACCAAAATTCACTATGAAACATAGTGAGTGGGAAACATAGTGACAAAGGATGAGGAAAAGGTGGAGGTACTCAATGCCTTCTTTGTCTCAGTCTTTGATGGTAAAACCAGTTGTTCTCCAAGTACCCAGCCCTCTGGTGGGAGCTGGAAGACATGGATGGGGAGCA
>VZTF01002623.1:4684-17525 GCA_013397755.1 Cnemophilus loriae
TTATCACCCTGACTCTGTCTGGCTCATATTTCTAGGACCAGAGAAAAAGGCATCAATACAACAAATAAAGTATGAGATCCTCAACTTATGAGAATAATTACAAATGGAATGGCCATATGAGAATGCTTGTAATCCACAGATTATCTATAAAAATAACTAAATAAAGCATGTGATTCATTAAAAAGGTGAATTAGAAGAAGAAAGGTGGTTCCTCTCCACACGGTCCTCCTGCCTCTAACACTGCTTTTGTTCCAGTTCTTCCACCTCTGCTTCTGATTTTGCATGGGTGTATTGGGTTTGCATGGCCTGTTTTTTGGTATCAGGGGGCCACAGAGGGGGCTTCTGTGAGAAGCTGCTAGAAGCTTCCACAACATCCGTCAGAGCCAATCCCTGATGGCTCCAAAGATGGAAGTGCTGCTGGCCAAGGTGGGGCCAATTAGAAATGGTGGTAATGCCTCTGTGATAACATATTTAAGAAGAAATTAAAACAAAAGTTGTTGCACAGTTTTAATTCCAGTCAGAGAAGAGTGGAGTAAGAATATGTGAGACAAACAACTATGTAGACACCAAGGTCAGTGGGGAAGGAGAGGGAGGAGGTGCTCCAGGTGCCAGAGCTGAGATTCTTCTGCTGGCCATGGTGAAGACCATGGTGAAGCAGACTGTCCCCCTGCAGCCCAGGGAGGTTCACGGGAGATGCAGAGATCCACCCGCAGCCCGTGGGGGAGGAGCCCTCGCTGGAGCGGGTGGATGCCTGGAGGAGGCTGTGATCCTGTGGGAGACCCATTGGGAGAGGGGCCCTGCTTCTAGGCTGGAGCAGCCTATCCTGGAAGGACTGCACCCTGTGGAAGAGTGACCCACTCTACAGCAGTTTTGGGAGGACTGTTGCCTGTGGGATAGACTCATGTTGCAGTAGTTTGCAAAGATCTGTTGCTCATGAGATGGAGCCATATTGGAGAAGTTCACAGAGAACTGTCTCCTGTGGGAGGGACCTCCATGGTGCAGCAGGGGAACAATTCCTCTCTCTGAGCAGCGGGAGAAGCCTCAGGTTATGAACTGACCATAACTCCCATTCCCTGCCTCCTTGCGCTGCTGGGAAGGAGGGAGGGGTGGAGAGAAGGTGTTTTTAAGGGCTTATTTTACTTCTCATTATCCTGCTCTGATTTTGTTAGTAATAAATTCACTTCATATCTCTATGTTGAGCCTGTTTTGCCCTTAATGGTATTTAATGAGTGATCTCTCTCCCAGTCCTTACCTCAACTCATGAACTCTTTGTTAAATTTTCTCCCCTCTGTCCAGCTGCAGAGGGGAGTGAGTGAGTGGCTTTCGTGGGTGCCTGGCATCCAGCCAGTGTCAACCCATGACAATGGGTTATGTGAGGACTTCCTCTGAAGGGAAAGGATGCAAGCTCTCACAGATGTGGTCTATCCACATGAAAACAAGGAGCAAGGATTAATGGTAGTTGCCAGAACAGCAGAAATGTAATCTTCACTTGTTTCCTTCAGTTTTCCCTGAGTCCAAGTGCTACCAGCCCTCTGTACCTCCACCAGCATGACTGAGTAACACTGACTGATAGCTCTGCCTCAGCGTGCCCAAGCCCAGCAGAGAGAGCCAGGAAAAGACACACTGGAGGGGAAAAGACATGATAAAACAAAGATCTCTTACAGCCAGATGAAGCTGCAAGCATCCCCCCCAAGATCAAGAGACAAATAAATGAGTGTCCAAGCATATTCACAATTATGGATGCATGCAAGTGTGCACATTGCACACATTGCACTCTCTTCTCAACATAGAGACATTAAGAGTAGATTATGGAATCATATTTGACTCTGTAATTAGGTTTTAGATTCCATAATTAGATCAGTCACCTTTCTATGTAAGTAACTAACTATTGTACAGGGCTGATGGGAGGGCCAACTGAATGATTAAACAATTAACACAGCCATAAAACACAAGGCCCATAAAAGCAAGACTGCCCAAGATACAACTGTGACAACAGCCAGTGTAGCAAAGCACCCATCTGCAGGAGGAGGAGAGATGCCAATTGTGTTGCCCAAGAACTTTTACAAGCTCCTGCCTGAGAACTATGCCGAGGTTTTGTAAATCTACTCACTCCCAACCTAAAGTTGTATCTGGGTGACAAGGAAGGGAGTACAGTCATTAGATCTGTAAACACCACCTCATACTTACTTCTGGTCTCTAAAGGACCAACCTCCTCCCACTTGCACCCTCTGAGACAAACGATGCTGTAGACTGCTCTAAAGTTAGACTCGGTTCACTAGATTTACACCTCTGAATCAAGGAATAGTGTTTGATCCTAATGACATCAAGAGTCAGCATGTCATTTTTACTTATTACCCTTGTGAAGATTAGGCCTCCAGGACACTAGAAAGCAGAATGATATGCCAACTGTGCTCCATCTCATTACAACACAAAAAACCAAGCCAGGAGATTTGCCTACATCAAGTCAACACCAGGTTGATGAGCTCCCAGACCAAGCATCATCACTCTTGGAGTGATATATAATCAAAGGTGACTCTTGAGATAATCTAAAAGAATACCCCAAGCACTCTGCTGGGTGCAGGAGTGTGTGCCACTACAAGGATAAAACTTATTTGTTTAACAACAGCCATAAAACTCTTTGGGGAAAAGTGTCAACATGCACTGAAGGGGACTTAAATGCTTACTTCGTTCTAGGCAGCTCTTGCCAAGCACGCTATCCTGGAGGTAGTGGCAGCTACACCAGGCTACATACAAATGGAGAGTTTTATGGGTATTTAGGGAAAGGTTACTGGCACAGAGATCAGCCATAGAAAGTAAAACCCTGAGCAATTCCATCATCTGTGTTACCAAATTTTCCTAGATTGGCTCTGCTATTGAGCTGCCTCTGAGCTGCCATCAGACACAGTAGCCGCCTTCTAACACCATCATAGTAGGGCAATAATCTCTCCTTCTTCCTCTGATCAAAGATTTCCTTCTGCACCCTGAAATGTGTGGAAAATTATTTCTCTGTATAAATCATTAACAAGAGGTTTGTTTTTATTTACTGCTGCTGCCACAGGATTCCTCCTTTCTCCTTTTTTTTCCCCTCCTCCGTTATTTCATTTTCACTTGCACAAGTGCCAAATGCACCAGCTTTCCTTCCCTTTGGGAAAAAACAAACAAATAAATAAAATAAAACAAAACAACACATCCGATAGAGAATGTACCGGATCTTGGCTCAGCATCCATTCCTCAGAGCCATAAATGATGGCACAAGGAGGACAAAATAGGCTTCGATCCAGGATCTAGCCTGTGCCCAATCTAGAGGCTGTACAAACAACACATCCCATGTTACTCCATTCTGCATGCTTCAAGCGATGCTGGGAGTAAGAAAGGTTGGATTTTGTCCATGCAGGCTTGCACTTGCTAAGTAAGCAGTGGTGTCTTGCTTGGTGCTGTATAATGTACTGAGCATCCCCAGCATCAAGGGGGGACTATGGGAAAGCAGGGTGTATAAAGGGCAAGCAAGAAGGGCAATAATTTGAGGTATTTAGAGGAAGGCATTGAGGCTTCTTTGCCTTATAGAATGTATCAGTCTTTCAAATTTGAAGGAAGAGAGAGCATCTAGGTCAGCAAAACAAGAAATGCCCTTGAATCCTCATGGATTGCAGAAGAAAAAGCAGAAGGCAAAAGCAGCACAGGACACAGGCTGGATGTGCACAGGGCAAAGAGCAGCCCATGGTGCCGGGACAGCGATGTCAAGAGCATGTGGTGGAAAGACTCAAGGCCAGGAATAAAGACAAGACAACCAACAGCTGCTGTGGTTAAAGAAAAGGAGTAGCTTTGCCTCTAATGAGGCTGAAGAGGAAGTAGTTACAGAAGTGCTGGGAGAAGTTGAGTCAGATGGGAGATAAGAGCCTGCTAAGTACCTGCACACCTGAAAGACATCTCCACCTGAACTATTTCATTATGCTCTTTCTGCACCATGGCACACATCAAACTCCCTCCAAGGCAGCAAATAGGATCGGGAGGACCAGATTCATGACTCAAATCACTAATCAAGCAGGACCAGGACTTTGGGTTGTTATTCCCTTAGAATCACAGGATTGTTAAGGTTGGAAAAGACCTCTAAGATCATCAAGTCCAACCGTTAGCCCAGCAATGCTATGTTCACCACTAAACCATTTCCCCCACTAAACCATGTCCCCCAAGTGCCACATCCACAGGTTTTTGAATACTTTCAGGGATGGTCATTCCACCACTGCCCTGGGCAGCCTGTTCCAATGCCTGACCACCCTTTCAGTGAAGAAATTTTTCTTAATATCTAAGCTAAGCCTCCCCTGGAGCAACTTGAGGCCCATTCTTCCTGTCCTGTCACTTATAACACTTATAACGTCACCAACTTTAGAACGATGTCAAAGGTTGGGATGGGGTTAAAATTTGGGGGAATCCAAGGTCAAGTCAGTCATGGGTGCCCCCTCCCTCCATCAATGACCTATGGGTCTCTGTCTCTTAATCTGAGTCCTTCTCTTAGGTCCCAACCAAGGAATGTTTAGTCTATGGGCTCCGATGGGCCAAGAGACTCCTGAATGGAGGTATCCATACCACTGCCCCCCAGATGGAGATGGATGAAGGTTTGAATATGGTCCCAATATCTACCTAGGGCCACGTCACAGCTTAATGTTATTTTTATTGTTGCTCACACTATTTTTTTGAGAGATTTTCCTTGGGAGGTTGTGAGAGACTGAAGTGTTAAAGGTTAATGACTCAAACAGTCGGCCATTTGCAAAAGCAGCAGATGCTTTGCTGAGGCCATGTGTGCATCCACCACTGGAGGATGACCAGGACAAACCAACCTTTGTTTAGCAACAAGCTGGGTTTTGAGCCAGATAAGGAAAAAGGCTGACAAGAAACAGATCCTGCTCGGTGGGATAATGCTTTTTATCATGCTAATGTTCTCCCTCCTGATAAGGTTCAGGTGCAAAACTCTTCTCCCCCCCCCCCCCCCCCCCACGTGGGGGAAAGTGATGGGACATTCACACATAGGCCTGAAGGCCTATTCCTCCCTTCTGATAAAACATTAGCTAGTTCAACTATGCAGACATGAGAAACAGCAGTCATGTCTTAGAAGAGGTCATAAACCATCAAGGACCCCCGAAGTACCCCCAGACTCATTTCTGAGACCTTCCACCAGAGGACTGCACATGATCCACAGTGTCGCAACAGTGTAAAACTCCCCTCCCCAGGGGAGATACCTGGGCTTTCCACCTAAACCTGAATGTATATTAACCCATTAAACTTTGTGTTTTGGGGGCTTCAAGACTGCAGCCATCACTTTGAGACATCTAAATTGCAACAATCAAGTCTTGTCTCTGNTGGGGGAAAGTGATGGGACATTCACACATAGGCCTGAAGGCCTATTCCTCCCTTCTGATAAAACATTAGCTAGTTCAACTATGCAGACATGAGAAACAGCAGTCATGTCTTAGAAGAGGTCATAAACCATCAAGGACCCCCGAAGTACCCCCAGACTCATTTCTGAGACCTTCCACCAGAGGACTGCACATGATCCACAGTGTCGCAACAGTGTAAAACTCCCCTCCCCAGGGGAGATACCTGGGCTTTCCACCTAAACCTGAATGTATATTAACCCATTAAACTTTGTGTTTTGGGGGCTTCAAGACTGCAGCCATCACTTTGAGACATCTAAATTGCAACAATCAAGTCTTGTCTCTGGATCCACATGTATCCTGAATATACCTTCTGATGTGATTTCTAAGACTTGGACACTGGCCTAACTTCCCTCTGTTTTTCCAGACCCAGTATATTCTGGAGTGATGCTGTGATCTGTGCCCGCCTCTCTTCAAGTCTTGCTAAAATTTTGACTTTAAGGGGTTTCCACCAAAACTCCTCTGAAAATACTATTAGTTTGCTAGACGAGGAAATCCTTCCTATAGTTTTTTAAATTTTTATTTCATTTTTTTTCTTCTTTTTCTGTCTCAAGCCTTCCTATAGAGCTCTATAGTGGGGATTCAATAGAATTCTGTAAGGGGAATAATTCTTTGCTGAATTCCTCAGTTCTTTTTCAGAAGGGATCAGAGACATGAAGCTTAACTGGAGGAGTTCAGTAAGTGTTGAAACAGGATTATACACATGTAAAGTGTTATAGCAGGCATCTGGGCAAAGTGCTATTATAGATGCCCATTGTTCCTAAGGTTGCAAACCAGTTTAAAGTACTAAGGCATACATTTACATCCTTGTAAGCTCCATAAACCTTCATCTAATGAGCTGAAAAATGTCCTGCTTTCACTTTGCTTGATGACAATTTTCTTCCTGTAAGGTTGAGGAAATCCTGGCAGTAGTTCCTTTATTTTTTTCCAATTTATTCAGAAAAAGTGAGAGTGGGAAAAGAAGAGGAAACACTTCTCCCTTTAAAATTATTCTAATGACTTGCTTTTAAAGAGCACAATGGTCTAACCTGCTGGACTTTGAGCTGACAGATGGGTATAAACATAGGGCTTATTGAAGGACTCTGCCCTCTTTTGGTGTGAGTGGGACAAGAAAATGGAATTCATGGTTTCTGATGCCATGACAGATTGTCATTTTAGGCATCCTGAAGTTGATGGTGTTTCTTTAGTCTGTTGGCTTAAAGAGATAGGCACTGTCCCTACAAATCCTGCTGGATAAGTATCGTAAATGTCATTTACTATAGGCGTTAGTTACATTAGATCCTAGTTCTGTGTCATAGGAGGTCATCACAGAAACAGAGTTGAAGACACATCTGCCCTTAAAACATGCTGCCTTTTAAGTGTGATTTTCAGGCCAGAACATTTTCTTCAGTCTTAGCTCAATGAACAGACCTCTGTTACGACCCGCCTCTGAGGCAAGGGTAACTGAAGTTCTTGTTAATAGAGCTCTTGAGGTGGATTAGAGTGAAACACTAATGATACTGAATGAACAGTGTTTATTTAGATATATATAAAGCAGGTTTATTTTAGGACAATTTGGTTGCTATGGAAAGGAGGTATGTAGCCATTTTGGTTATTATCTATGGAAATATAACAATATAAAAGTATAAAAATATCACTTAAGAAAATATATAAGGAAAAGAAAGAAAGAGAAAGAAAGGCTAAGAGGAGAGGCTAGTGGAGAGGAAACATATGTAATGCCTTGCAGTTAGACCTCTGGTTCGAGTATCATCATTTTCTCCCTTCCATCTTAAAAGCAACTTCTCCATTTGCTAAAATACCAGGGAAGAAACAGAATGATTCATTGTACACACATATATCTCTCAGTTTTAAAGATTAAGGCTAACAAAAATTTTAAAGTAGCATAAAAACCTCAGGCTTCCGATCTTTAACCCATCTCTAATTTTGAAGTATTCGAGTGAGTCCTGGGTTACCCCATGCTTGCCTACCACACATTCTTCTGAACAGCTTTCCCAAGCACTATTACAGGAGATATCATAGTACAGTAGAGGAAACTTTGCTCTCATGGCTGCCACATTCATAGAGCTCTTATCTGCCCAGGAATGCACAGCAACCCTTACAGGAAAAGGAATTCACTCCTCAGAGACACTGAGAAACTAAGTAAGTCACCCCACAATGGTATTTAGAAACAACCCCAGCACCTCACTCTGCCAGGCATTTGCATCCTGATAAATCATGCACTGCAGAGCCAAGCCTTGTGCCATGTCATGCTCTGGCACTCACCAGGGCAGGTCAGAGCCGTGTCACCACCTTCTGACCTCACATTTGCATGGAAATTAGTCTCCTGCATGGCTTTTCCACACGTTGAGCTTGCTTTCAAAAAAGTGCATCAGACTCATCTGCCCTACATAGGGAAGACACCTGAGGGTCATCCTTACCATCTGCATAACTCTTTTTTCCCTGCAAAGCCCCTATGCTGGATGGACATGTACACAAGCCCCACCACTGCCCCTACTCATAAGGAAGAGTAAACCTGACCCTGGGATCTGTGAACAATACCCAATGACTATTCGCAGAGTACTTCTCTGGCTGCCTTCCTGTTTGGTCACCCATGCTTCAGCCCCATCACTTTCCCCTTCATGTCCAAAGTCAACAGGGTCATCATCACACACTGGCAATGGCACATGCGTTTGGTGGACAGGCAGCCAGGCAAGGATCAGAGAGATATAGAGGCCTGAGACCTTGCAAAGATCCTGTTTTGGTTTGGCACAGCCTGGTTTTTGGTAGCAGGGGGGCCACAAAGATGGCCCCTGTGAGAAGCTGCTGGAAGCTTCCCACCATGTCCAGCAGAGCCAATGGCTGATGGCTCTGAAGATGGACATGCTGCTGGCCAAAACTAGGCCAATGAGAGAGGCTAGTAACGCCTCTGTGTTGACATATTTAAGAAGAAAATCAAAACAAAGTCACAAGGTTTTTGCTTCTAGTCAGAGAAGAGAAGGAGGTGAGAATCTGTGAGGCAAAACAACATGGCAACACCAAGGTCAGTGGAGAAGGAAGGGGAGGAGGTGCTCCAGGCGCCAGAGCCGAGATTCCTCTGCAGGCCGTGGTGAAGACCATGGTGAAGCAGGTTGTCCCCCTGCAGTCCATGGGTCCACGGGGGATGCAGAGATCTGCCTGCANTTGAATGATTAACTGACCAAAACCCCCACGCCCTGTCTCCCTGCACTGTTGGTGGGAAGAAGGGAAGGGCTGGGGGGAAAAAGGTGTTTTAAGGGCTTATTTTACTTCTCATTATCTTCCTCTGATTCTGTTAGTAATAAATTTCACTTTGCAACTTTAAGTTGAGCCTGTTTTGCCCTTGAAATATTTCTCCTGGTCCTTATCTCACTCATGAAGTGTTCGTTAATTTTTTTTTCCCTCCTCTGCCCAGCTGTGGCAGGGGAGGGTGAATGAGCGGCTCTCGTGGGTGCCTGGCGTTGGGCCAGTGTCAAGCCATGACAGATCCCCAGCTAGACTTGGAACTAAACTAAAGCTAAACTAGAATAAACTAAAGATCATAATCAAGCTTGGATCAAATTCTCCCAGTCCTCAGGGTGTTTGAGGTCTAGAGTTTTGATTTGGTCTTTTGAAGACACAGATGAGTAACTTGAGAAAGTTTTGAAAGTTTTAATTTCATTAAAGACAACAAAATCCTAAATGAAATAATGTCAGAAGACTGCTTTTCATATCCAGCTGCCCCACATCTTACAGTAAAAGCTCATCATTGCGTTGGGACAATCTGTGCTGCAAAGTGAATCAAACTCCAAAAGGGCAAAATAGCCCCTAGCTCTGCTCCCTCTCAAGAGCTGATAAACATTACCACCCTCTACTCCCTTCACACATTTCCTCATCTCTGAAAGACAAGCTACATTATTCTCTGACTGCTTTTATTCAATTTAAGAAATTATTTTGTCTTCTTTTTTTCATCCAGCTATTTATTCCCCTTGCTTTGCTCTTTCTACAACCACTTAAATGTGAATGCAGAATCCAGGTGCCTGTTGTGGAGCTGCACTTGTTTCCAGCATCCAGCAGATCTCTAAGCAGGTCCAAAAATGCAATGAACTTTTAAAGCCACATCAAGTGAAGCTTTCACAGTGGGAGAAGAAGAAAACTGTCTCTAAGAGTTTGAGTGCTCCTCAGAAGCAGCTGTGCTAACAATGTGTGCTTGCAACTTGATTTCGTGCCCATGTCAGAAGGCAAAGCAGTCCCAACTTAGAAAGTTTGGAAATCGTTTTCAGATCTGACATTCCCCCCAGGCTAAAATCTGTAGTTGAGGAGTTTTAAAGTCCATCTTTAATCAAGATGACAAATTCCTAAAAGCATGAGTCATTTTATTTCCTCAACAAGAATAACAAGAAAGGAAACTCTTTTTTTTTTTTTTATTAAATTTGGAAAAAGAGAAAGTAATGAGAACAGAACCTATAATAGCAGCAAAACCAGTCCCAGTAAAAACCATAAACCCTGCAGCAAAACACTGGGAGCCTTTTCCTCCAAGGTTCTCCCATAGATTCTCACCTTCCTCGCTAGGCTTTGGAGTAGCTCTAAACTTTGGATTCCTGGTGCCTTAAGAGCACCTGGACTTCCCAGCAACGAGGATAGATCTTACCATGGATTTCATCTGACCACGTTTTTTTTACGCACAGATTTGCTGCCATTGTCTCAGCACCGAATACATGTTTAATGGCGGCGCTTACGCATTCAAAACCCTGTGTACCTACATGTTAAGGTAGGCAAAAATGAGATGCTGAATTTTCTGAACATGGATTAAATCCTATTCAATTGGCCCTCCATGCATCATGGACTACATTTTGGCAGTTATTAATGCTGCCTTTCAACATCACTGCAGAACCACAAATCACAGATACTCCAGAGATGGGTGTTTAATGAGGAGCAAGAAAAAGCTTCAAGACATATGGTTAAACAAATCAGTCATCAGTTCACTGGGACAGTTTTAATCTCCATTACAGCAATCTGTTGGATCCCAGAACTGTTTTTACATGGTTCATTAGACAACAGCCTTTCTTGCTACTAGTTGGGTCAAGAGTCAAAATTGCTGTGTAATTGCAAGTCTCAGAGCACGAGGCAAGAGTTTTTCAGTCCTGGAGGATATTGTCCGAAGGGGAAAGAAAACAGAAGGGAAAGATTATGCGTGAGCAATTGAGCCCAACTGAGAGAGCAAAAAAAGTCACTGAAACTGAGATTAGCCAGATCTTACAATGGAAAGAAAGAGTCCTGTTGGCAAATTGGCACTTGCACCTAAGAGGTGTGTGCTGGGAAAAAAAAGGACTCAAAGGATGGGTCAAAACAGACCAGAAGAGGAGATGAAGCAGCATCTGAAGCAAAAAAAAAAGATAGTTGGACCTTTTTGAGCATTTAACTCCTTGAGGTAATTAAGCATGCAGCAATAGCAGTTGCTAGAAAGGAACAGTTCCCAACTTAATCAAATTACATTACTGGAAATTATACTTAGCAAACTCAGTAGAGAAACCCAGTAAATATCAAGTTGAGTTAAATAGCTCAGTTATCATCCTTATTAATAATAAATCATGGCCACTGTTTCTTTTGTTTGCCAACAACTAACATATTTAATGGCTCTGCACACACCTAACACACCATTTTATTACATTTCAGAGGGCGCATCCTCCTAAAATCCTAATGTGCTAATAATCTATGCTAGTCTTTTTGGAAGGAATCAAAGAGCTCAAACGACTTGAAATAGCATCAGCAAAAAAATATTTATCTCCATCCCTAGTTGCAGAGAAAACAGAGGTTTTCTTGGCTTAGATACTTCTCAATAGATTTCTGGTTTCAATTAAAACTTTGAGTCTGAGAAGTTTAAAAAAAAAAAAGTTTAAGCCAATAGGAGATGGAAGAGAAGTCTCCATTCACTAAGTGTTTCTGCTTTTTATTTTTTTCCCTTGCTTTTACATAACCTTTCCAAGCTAAGAGCAGAGATTAAAGTACAGCTCCATTGTTTGGAGAGGTTTTTCTCTTTTTGGCTAAAAAACAAATGGAAATGAAAAAAATTTCTCCTTTGAGTGGAAGGAGCTTCTGATGAGGGGAGCAATCTAAGTGAAGGACAAGGAAGGGCAGAAAGATGTGTGTGAAGCAGCTACTTGCACATTTTCCCATTAACATGCTCCATCCCTGGAAGTGTTCAAGGCCAGATTGGACAGGGCTTGGAGCAACCAGATCTAATGGAAGGTGTCCCTGCCCATGTCAGGGGTGTTGGAACAGGGTGGTCTTTAAGGTTCCTTCCAACCCAAACCATTCTATGATTCTATGATTCCCTAATAGGCATATTTTTTTGCTGTCTGTGATAAAAGGTCCTGGACACTTGTTTCTTCAGGTTCATGCTATCGCTGCCTAACTTTGGCAGCTGACAGCTGATTATATCATTACTGTAGCCTGCACCAAGTTAGTCCTGGCTGCAGGGGCTGTGGGATCAATAATTGTTTCCATTTGGGCCCATAATATTCCACATGGGATTGGATTTGTCAGCAGCGGTTTCCCCTCCCGGAGTCCTCTTGTCAATACCAAGAGGCTCAGATGCTCTCCCTGTCAGTGGTGCACTTGCTGGCTCCGAGGTCCGCTGGCCCCGCATATCCTTTGCGGTGTGACAGATGGACATAGAAGGACATACAGCATGTCCCCCTGATGCCTTAGGATTTTAGCTTTTATATTTTTCAAATCCTGTACTGCTTTAGGGAATAACTCTAAAACTCCATAGCTTGTCAGCTACAGTTCTCCTGTTTTATTCAGACAAAACAATCCCTCTAGGCCTGTAACTGAAGGACACTCTACTGCCTCAGGCCCCAAAAAGTATAAACAAAAGTTTGGAAGGGGAGCAAACCGAGGATATATGACTTCATTACCTGAAGCTGTAATTGGAGGATTAACCCCTGATATGTAAATGGACCAAACTTATAATTATCTGAAAAACTCGTGACCATCGTCCATCTTGGGTGTAGCCCCTCTCGGAGGCTTTTGACTGCCCAAGGTGTATCTATTGAAGGCCTTTAATAAATACCTACTTTTATTCTCTTAACCTTGTCTAGTCTCTGTTCTAGGTAGCCACTCCACGGCATCACCCCCACCTCACGGGCTGGTGGCTAATGAAACACCTGCTTGCGGAAAACAGCCTGCCAGGCCCCCACTACCCCCCTCCCTCCATCCTCCTCCTCCTTCCAAAGCCCGGCTGAGCTCGCCCCGATCCCGGCAGCCGCGGAGGCACTGCCACCCCATGGCACCGGGATGAGTGTGTGTCCCCCCGCCCTCCCGCATCTCCTCATGCATCCCCCATGCTAGTCCCCTATGAATGAAGCCCCCCGCATCTCCCCTTGCGTCCTTCTGCGGGATGGACCTGCCTGCCTGGGGGTGGCCGAGCCATGTGT
>VZTF01002625.1:7774-32257 GCA_013397755.1 Cnemophilus loriae
GCAGGACCTGGCATTTGGCCTTGTTGACCCTCACCCCGTTGTCCTCAGACCACGGATCCAGCCTGCCCAGATCCCTCTGCAGAGCCTTCCTGCCCTCCACACTCCGCCCAACTTGGTGTCACGTACAAACGTACTGAGAGTGGCCAATCCCCTCGTCCAGATCATGCATAAAGATATTAAACAGTGCTGGGCCCAACACCGAGCCCTGGGGTTCCCCAGCGGTGCCCAGCCCAGGCCGGATGTAACTCCATTCCCCACCATTCCGTGTGCCCAGCCATCAGCCAGGCTTTTGCCCTGCAAACAGTGCACCTATGGAAGCCATGAGCAGCCAGTTTCTCGAGAGAATGCTGTAGGAAACAGTTTCCAAGGCATAGGTGAGACTGTTAATTTAACTGCACAAGGTGTTTTACAAACTCTGGCCGGAATATGTCTGTGGAGACCATGGCCAGGAGGCCCCTAAATCCAGACTGACGTTGCAATACAAGCTGGAAATGGCCTAAACAAACAGAAAAATGTCTCTTCAATCCAGCTGCACTCCCTGCACAAAAGGCTGCCTCTCTGGGTGCCGCCAGGAGCAGGGAGATAATCTCTTTGGGATCATCGCACACACCTGCGTCACTGCTGCAGAGGCCAAGCACAGCAGGCTCAGGTGTTCGCCAAAGGTAGGGGGGCTTCCCTAACTCCTGGTTACCCAAATTTAAATGTGAAGGAAAGGGTCAAAGCATGCTCAGATCAGCTGTTTCTTTCCTTCCATACTCCTGCTCAGAGTATTTTTGGGAGCATTGGGGTGTCTGCCACCCCTGAGACAGGAAAGAGGCCTTCATTCCTAGGAAATCCCAGATGATTTATCCCTGCTGGTGTCTTTTGTCCCACTGGTGAAGGGCAAGATCTTGAGGAGAGATGGGCAATGCCTTGCCCTGCAGTGAGGGTTGTAGGCAGTTTTGGGGTTTACAGTCTCTGAGGGTCGAGTACTGCCTAGATTTGTAAATATAGACCAAGCAAATGTCCATTAAACTTCCTGCAACAAAGGCAGGAGGAACTGAGGTCAGTCGGTCTGTTCAGCCTGGAGGAGGCTGAGGGCAAAGCTCATCAGGGGCTGTAGCTTCCTCCCAAGGGCAACTCCAATCTCTGCTCTCTGTGACAACAGACAAGACCCAAGGGAAAAGCTGGAGCTGTGTCAGGTGAGGGTTAGGCTGGATATCAGGAAAAGATTCTTCCTCCAGAGGGTGGTGGGGCACTGAACACTCTCCCCAAGGAATGGGCATGGCCCCAAGGAGCGTTTGGACAACGCTCTCAGGGATGCACAGGGTGGGATTGATGGGGCGTCTGTGCAGGGCCAGGATTTGGACTGGATGATCCCTGTGGGTCCCTTCCAGCTCAGGATCAGCGTGTCAGTAACTGTGCTGTAACACAAGCGAAGCACTGAGACGAAACCATTGGCATAAAAAAACCCTGTGGTATTTTCAAACCAGCAAAAGCTGCAAAAAGACTGCTCACCATCCTCTTTAGCTGATAAATTCAACTTTGTGTTCTGGGGTTGGCAGGGAGAGGGAAGGCAGCCAAGCAACCTCTGGCCTGTGTCTTCTCACAAGTGTCAGAGGTGATGGAAATGGAGCTGGGGTTCCCCCTGGGTGTCTCTGCAGTCATCACCTGGGAATGCACAGTGAAACCATCAGCGATTTGCTCTCTTCCCTTTGCGCTTTGCCTCCAGCCTGCTCTCTTGGCATTCTCAGCTGCTGCTGCTCCTTCAATCCGTGTGAGGAATGGCGCCAGAAATAACCCCGGCAGCCAAAAATCCCACTTAGAAGAGGTACCATCCTGTTCAGGTCTCTGCCTCGCTGCTTGTTAACAGCACAATGGGGCAGGCAGGGTATTATTCAGCCCTCACTGCACAGGAAATGCATTCTAGTGAAGAAAGATAGTCACTGCTCGGATGTCAGATGGTTACGGCAGCACTTCTGGGGCAGGATTACGTCCTGCAGCAGCAGCTTGTGGGACAACAGATGCACTTTCGACTTGAAAAAGAGTTAGTTTAGATTAGCTATCAGGGGGAAATTGTTCCCTGTGAGGGTGAGGAGGCCCTGGCACAGGTTGTCCGGAGAAGCTGTGGCTGCCCCATCCCTGGAATTGTCCAAGGCCAGGTTGGAGAGGGTTTGGAGCAACCTGGGCTAGTGGAAGGTGTCCCTGCCCATGGCACAGAGTGGAAATGCATGAGCTTTAAGGTCCCTTTCAAACTAGGCAGTTCTGGGATTCACAGGGATGAGCTGAGCAGGTGCAATGTCTCCTCCCGTCTCCCAACTCCAACCCTTGTGCAGTGCTGTGGTTTGAAAAGCACCAAAGAAGTTGGTATTTTGGTTAAACCACAGGTGTGTGTTTTAAGTCCAGGTGGTCCTGTCTGTGTGGGTGTCCTTTGCCGATCCCTGCACAGTCCCGGTCCTTTGGGGCTGCCGGGGCTTTACTGGTGCTGCTTGTGACATGAAACAGATACAATGGAGAAGAGGTGTTCGTGACGCTTCTCGTTGCACGTGTTTTATGTGCACAAAATGAAACAATGCCAAGGACGGAGGAAAACGCGCCATTTCAGCGATGCTCTGCTGCCCTCGAGTGGGTGATTAAGAAATAGGCTGCTCTTCCCTCCCCGCGTGCTCTGAACTACTGCTTTAACACTCAAAAAAAAGCAAAAAGCCCCTCGCAATCACACTTTTTAACTGTTTCCGAGGCCTGGAGAGGGCGAGGACCGCGACCTCACCAGAGGCGAAGATGCGCGGCCTCACCTGAGGGGCGAAGGGGCGGGGCTTCGTGGGGGCGGGGCTTCGTGGCTTTTGCCTCGGGTGATAGCGGGGGCGTGGCCTCAATCCAGGGGGCGTGGCTGTCGAACCCAGGGCGGCATCGGCTGAGGAGGCGTGGGCGGTGTGGGCGTGGCCCAGGCGGGGGCGTGGTCACGCCTCGGGCGGCCTCAGGGCTGGGGGCGTGGCCTTTTTTCAGGGGAACCAATTCGGGGGCGTGACCTAAGGTGGGGGCGTGGCCTTCCCTTCAGGGGCGGTGCCGCGTGGGGCGTGGCTTTGGGCCGCGGGCGCGGCCTTCGCCTCAGGGATGTCGCCGTGGGGGCGTGTCCTGCCGAGCGCGCGCGCGCGGCCCCGCGCTCTCGTCACTTCCCGCGCGGACGGCGCTGTCGCCGGGGACGGTCGTGTCCGGTTCGGGCGGCGGCGGGAGCGGCGAGACGGGACGATGAGCGACAGCGGGGAGCAAAACTACGGCGAGCGGGTAATACACGGAGCCTGAGCGCGCTGCGCGGCCGGGCCCCCCTTCCCTCCCCTCCTCACACACCCTTCCATCTCCTTCGGGTGGCGGCGGCGCACCCGCGTTCCCCCGTGTCCCCCGTGTCCCCTTTCGCGGGTGGCAGAGCCTCCGCGGGAGCGGAGAGGCGGGCGAGGCGGTGCGGCGGGGGCAATGGCGGAGGGGCCGCTCCCCGCGTGAGGCGCCCGGCGCCATCTTGGGCCGGGACCGCGCGCGCCCGGGAGGGACAAAATGGCGGCCCCGAGCCCTCAGGGGCCCCTTGTCCTCCATCCCACCCCTGCGGAAGGGGAATCCTGTTATTATCCTCTCTCCAGAGCCGCCTTACAATCCACTCTTGAGTTGCTCTCTAATTTAGACCGCTGTTCGCTCCCTCTCGCCTGCAACAAAAACTCTGCTCTTGGAGCCTGGCGTCCAGGTGGCTCGGGCTCTCATGTAATTTAAACTTGATAGTCGAAGGCAACCCCTTCGCTTTGTGAAACCTGCAGCAGATATCTTTCAAGTCTCATAGTTTCGGAAAGGTCTCACTGTCTGGATGAGTTTTTTATTAATGTCGAAATAGATGACTTGCTAAGATGCACGTTTGTGATGCACATCTGTAGTTGCTTTTTGTTTAGTGGATCAGACTTGTTTGCCTCTGATGTCTTTAGTTAGAGTCAATACTGTGTTTTGGGGTTTTTTCCAGCATAATTCAAATATCTTGCTGCAGCATCGGAGGGAGTTGTGGAGGTGATAAATTCCTAAGTTTTAAACGGGAGGGGGCAAGAAATACTAGAGAACGTAGTAATTCTGAGCGGTGTCTTTCTTAGAATATGGTTTTATTTTATTAATCCACTATGGAAAGCTGTAATATCTGAGTGTTTCTGCTCCAAGATAGGTAAGATTAGAAAAATTTGGTCTGCAGGGGGCGAAAAATGGGAATGAATGGTGAAAGACGGGGATTAAGGAATAGACTCGTGCCAGCTCCAGTGTTACCTTTTCTTTGATGTCTTCATTCACTCTGAAGTATTTTTAGTGAGGGAGTATTTTTTGCTCAAGGTGGATTATTTGTGTGTTAGTTTTTTTAAAGTTGCTTTAATTGTTGTGTGAGTCGGACTGGGAGCCAATTTAGTCTTAATAAAGTTTGCCAGGAAAACCTGCATTGTGATTTCGGTCAGAAAGAGTGGAAATAATAAAGCTTTTATAACAAAGTCTTTTCGTATGAAACACAATCGTGCAGGGTATTGGGGCAGAAATTGTTGTCTGCTCCTTTTTTATATTTTTAATTTAAAAAATGTATTTAAGCATTTGTAGGTAGTCTTTGCCAGTACCTGAAATGAGTTATGTCTGAATTTTTGTGACTTTTAAGTAGGTAAATTGTTCGAAATGGACGAGTTTGTAAAGATGAAACCATAGAGCTACACACCTGCTGTTCCAGGCTGGAGCAGGGATTGGTTTTCCTTCTGCTCTTGCCAGTGTTATTTATGGGGGTTTTTGCTTACTTAAGGCTTATGTTTTACTGAGTCAATGGCTTCTGTGCTTTTCCAAGCTGGAGTCTCTGCAGAGTAGAGTCAGTGTTTGGATAAATAATCTGGAGTACGATTGCAACTGTCTTAAACTGTCCCGAGTGCAGGCTGCCAGCAGGAATTGTGCTCCTGCTCTCTCCCGTAGTGTGTTCGTTCAGTCAGTCAGATCTGGGAATTCAATCAGCTGGATCTTGTTCTACTCCATTTCCAGCTGCATTGGTTTGCCGGCTTGACTTGATGGAGTCCTCACGGCAGCTTGCGGGATGAAGAAGAAATTCCAGGTGCTTTCGACTTGTTTAAGGAGCAGCACGGATTTACACTTACGGCATTTTTAAAAAGGGGTGGGGGGAAGATAAAAAAAAAAATCCCCCACTTGAATTCTCTTTTACAGCTTATGCTCCGTAGTGGGATGAACTCTAGAAACTTTTTGACTGAAGAAACTATAAATTATGAAATGTTTCCAATGCTTAAATACTGGAATATACTTGAGATACTGTCGTTATGCTGCAATGCCGTGGTTTTCCAACTTAATTTTGTTTTCATTGAAATTGTTCTCACTGAAGCACGTGGGATTCAGGCATGGGGGGGTTGGAAAAAGATGAGTTAAAGGCCAAATTAATGAGTCCCAGTCTGTGAATTAGGTAATTGTGATAGCGATGGCTTGGTATGTGGTCAGAAGCTGTTCCATACGGGAGTCAGGGTGGGGGGTTTTGTTTGGGGTTGTTTTTTTTTTTTTAATGTATAAATGCTCAGTTTACAGATTGCTTACAAGGTATTTAATACATGTATTTTCAAAAAAGAGTGATTTTTATTACTAAATTGTGGGAGAAGGAGATCTGAGGAAGCAGTTTGAGGGTAGAGACAAGCTGATCACTCAGTGCCACCAAAGGGATGGAGCATTCCCTGTGTTCCTCCCTCACCACCTGGCACTTGATGGGACCCCTTGGGGAGCTGATTCAGTGCCCAAACCTGTCAGAAAATAATTGGGGTTTTGCTGAGGGATTAATTTCCTGCGTTCTTGGGGCACTGGAGGAGCCCACAGGGTCAGTGGCAGAGGTGGTGGGAGGAAGCTGTGGCCAGATTATTCAAAACACGCTGTGCTCTTTGTGTGTGAAGTTTGGAAACCTGTGGAATGGGATGGTTCTGCTCTCCCTCGGAGTGAATCCCCAACTCCCCCAGCAGTGATCTCCTGTCCCTCAGGGGAAAGAGAGGCGACAGTTCCGTATTGGAGAGGGTGGGGAATGTGGAGTCAGCACAGTGACACCTTGAATGAAGGGGCTGCAGATCTGATAATGTCTTGTGAGGCTGCACCTTTCCTTAGGAAAACAAGTGGAAATACGTAACTTCACGCGAATTTATGATTATAAAACCTTAATATTTTTATTTCACTGTATCTTACGTTACGGACTGAAATCTGTAACTTCATTCATGTGAGGAGAAAATGGATCTCAGAAGTGCAAAGCACTGTGGCCATCACCTACTTTCCAGCTGCTTCTGTCCATGGAAACCTTTCCTACCTACAGCCCCCCAAATAATCCTGCTTTGGGACATTCTCTGCTCAGAGTACATGGCTGTAACACTCTTTGTGAATGTGCTTAGAGCTGTTAAAATCATACCTGCAGTATTACACTTAGTTTGAATGTGCTCAAGGTCTGGAAAGAACCGTTTGGAATCCACAAGCCTGGATTTCGGGGCTTCCAGGTGAATTCCAGAAGTGCCTGATGAAGGGGAAGAACTGTTGGTAAAGACCAAGGGATCTGGGGAGGGGGGTTAAATTCACACTTGACAAATTTAAGGTTAGGGGAAAGAAGTGGTTATTTATTGCTTAGTGAACACCAGGCTGGATCTGCTGACCAGCAGTGCTGGTATACAGGCAAGGTAAAAGAAACTTGTGTCTTCCCCATGTCATGCCAGGAGCACACTTTGGCATTTTTAAATAACTTAAAATTCACAGAGTGAAAGAGCAAAGAGTAGAAAAAGAAAATAGAAAGAACAACAAAACCAGATGGGAGGAGAACCGAGCTGTGGAAGTGACTGATGTGAACTCTCAAGGGTGTAAATTAAATTTGCAGTGCTGCAGGCCCCTGGTTCTTGGAACTTTGGATAGGGAGGAGTTCCTGGGGCTTGGGGTGGAAAAGGGGCAACTCGGTAATTTTGGGGTTATTACCAGTCCTGGTGATATCCAGAGCAGGTGAGGTGCATTGAATTCCTTTAAGGCTGGAATAAAGGAATGCCATGATCCTGTAAAGTGTGGTAGGTTGGAGGATGATCTGGGGGAAAAAGTGAATGTTTAAAGACTGGGAAATGTGAAGTGCAAAGGAGTTGAATGAAAATAGGCCAGCTGTTTATTTGATTTGGGTAGATAGTTATCTTAAGGACTTTTTCTTCCTAAGTTTCTGCTCAGCTCCTCAGTGTCCAGATTCCACGTCAGCCTTAGCATAATACAGCAAAGATTGCCCCAAAAAAGTACCAAATGCATGAAGACTTACCTGTTCTCTACTCATTTCTTGGGAATTTTTTGACTTCTAAAATCTCTGAAAAGGGTTTGGGGCGTATTTGTGGGCAAAATGCTCCCAACTGCTTCCCTCCGGTCCTGCATTTCTCCTTTTCCTTCCAGTCTCAGACCACCTGTATTTGGACACTCTCTGTTTAGCTCAGATTATCTTTTGTGAAATATTTTTTCTCAAGTGAAGAACAGCCTTAATTTGGGTTTTAGTCCTTCTTCAATCTTGCTTTGTCTAACTTTGTTAAAGAGCTAAGACTTCTTGTGGCAATATTAATATATTAACTCAGAACTCATCTCTGTGGAGTATTTTCTTCGGAAGGTAGTAATGGATTTAGGTTAAATTAGTTAATTGTAACTTAAATTGCTCCTTAATATTCCCCCTGCCCTTTGCAGTGTTAGTACATGGGGAGGCTGTAGTTTAGAACAAAACCTTAAACATTTATATGGAGAATTGACCAACTTTGTGCTATTTCTGTTGCTCTTGGAATTAGCTGCAAATCTGCTTTATCCTGTAAGTCATGTTCCTTTCCCTTTTGTGGTAGGGAATTGTAAACAGGTAAAATTTGGGTGAAGCTGCACGGAAGTGGTTGAAGCATGATTAAGTTTCGGGTTAGCAAATGAATTTCTGAATGCTTAGTGGATTCCCATTAAGTTAGTGTTCAGGTTTAAGAGATGTTAGAAAGATAAAAAGGGATTTTTGAGAAAAATGTGGTACCCAGTGTCATTAGTGAGCTTTCTTAATCAGAATTTGCACTAAATTTAGGATTGTTTTTAGAAAGAAGTATAATTCTGCTGAATTTTAAATTTTCTCTAATATCTTGAAGTGAAGAATACTTTCTAGTGTGTTCAGGTGTTTAAGGCATACGACTAAAGCCAAGCATTATACTGATTTAAAAATAAAAGTACAGAAGTTGAAACTGCTAATTAGGTGATGTCACTGCCAGGGAAGCTTGCCAGTAAATAACAGAGCAGGTGGGGTGTTACTCCAGAGCAGTTTGCAGTGTGGGGCACACAAGTGCAGTTCTGGTCGGTGGGAAATTCAGGTTTCTGTGGAAGCACGAAGCCTGCACGTGTAATCCCACTTGTGCCAGCAGCTGGGGGTGTGTGCTCCTAAACCTTCACACCAGGGCTTCCAAACTGCAGGAGGGGCCTGAAATTCAGAGAATTGGAGTTCATGGAAGCACCAACCGCGCTGTGCTTTCTGCATTCAAAAGCACGTTCGTCAGTGGCCGCAGCAGGACCTCACTGGAGTCACTCCTTTTTGATTTTGTCTCAGTGTGTGGCTGATAGGGCAAATTATTTTGAGTTTCCTGGTGCTGCAGTTCCTTAGGAGGTACTCAGTTGATCCAGTTGCACTTGCTATTAAATACAGGCATAAATAGCAAATTCAGCTACTTAGGGCTAAGTTAAACTGAGTTGACTGAATCTGTTGATAAAATTGTAGGGCTTTGGTAGATTCAATTCTTGAACTGCATTTATAGTAAAAGTCCACAACACTTTTTTTTTTCTAGTTTCAGTTTTGGCACTAGATTTTATCCTGGAGTTCTTAAATATTCTTCATCCTGTTCTTTTTCTATTAAGGTTAATGTTGAAGAAGGAAAATGCGGAAGTCGCCATTTGACAAGTTTTATAAATGAGAATTATTTGAAGCTCAGGAATAAGTGAAGCTGAAATTTGAAAAAAAAGAAAGTGAATGCATGCTAATTATCAGACCAGAAGTCCCACTTGTAGAATATTGAGCAATTTGTGTGAAGTGGGGAAGATGAAAGAAGTCAGAATTTGAAACGGAAGAATGAAGAAAAGGAATAAAAATGAAGTTAAGATAAGAAGTAATCTGGAATCTGAAAGCACTACGCTAAGTAATTACTAGTCTGTTTATGTGTCCCTGTATATTTTGCTAAACATGCATGCATTATCTGTTTAATAGCAAAAGTACATGCAGGGTAAAGAAGTGTCTACCAGGGAAAAAAACTCCTTAAAAAATCTAGGCAGTGCTAATGCCGACTGCCCGGACACATAGCTATGAATATTTACCATTTATTTCACTGGAGCTTGTTTACAGCCCGTAGGTGAACGAGGAATTGTGTACAAATTAGGCTTTCAATATCTGCGTGCAGGAATCCCGTTCTGCTTCCAGAAGCGGAAGTGCTCATGGGTCTGGCAAGTCGGGGAGGCACACCCCTGCAAGATCTCGCTCTAAGGAGGATTCCAGGCGCTCCAGGTCAAAATCTAGATCCAGGTCTGAATCCAGGTGAGTTTGCTTCTTTTACCTCTTCCTCCTGCTCAAAAGTCAGATGATTGTCAGAGGTGGCCCAGCTTAGCCAGTTCTGGTTCCAGAGTTAGTGGATCTTCTGTGGACATGGAATACAAAGGGCTGTGTGTGGTTTCAGGATTGGGAAAGCCAAATTACATAAATTTAGATATTTTTGTTGCTTCTTCTAACAGTTAAGTCAGCTATGTAGGTTTGTATCCTTGCTGATACACTTCAAAAGTGCCTGCCTTTTAACTCTTGGAATAGTGACTTGTTTCTGAGCATGGAGTACTAGGAACTCTAGGTCTTAGTTTTTCTGTGCGTTAACAGAGTTTGGTGCATCAGCAGATTTCCCATTTTAGGTCACATTCATGTAGTACGTTTCCTCACTGGAAGCAGTAATGTTCCTGGAGCAGTGAAAAGAAGCAGTAGAGATAAACGTGAATTTCACAGTCCGGCATTTTAAATACGTTTATTTAACTTGAAAATTAACAGGGCAGGAAGCTTTGAATATTAGACAGCCCTGCAAGTTCTCCAGAAAAGTTGTGGGGAACTTGCTTATTGTATTTGTTATGTGGCAGCACAAATATCCACATGCCTTTTGCACTATATTACCTCTCCTGATACTCACCTGCCAAACAAGCTGTGTGCAGGGTCAGAATTCCTCCTAAAAGAGTAGATAGTTGACTACAGAAATTAATGTGTTGATCATTTCTTTACTCATTTGTAGGCATTCAGGCTAAAAAAAGTGATGTTTCAGCAGTGGGGCTCCCAGGTGAGCTGTTCACAACACACTTTTTGTGTGAACAAGCAACGAATTGCCGAAGCCTGAGGGGCAGGCTGGAGGAAGATACTGTGCTGTCATGTCAGCAATCACCCACGATTGAAAACACTATCAAATAGCGTGTTAAATCTTGCAAGATCAAAGAGAAAGGTTTTTGTGAGAAGGAAGGCAGTTGGGAAGCTTTGACAGCAGAAGAATGAGGTTTTTTGTTTAATTCAGGCACAGTCACAAGTGTCATATCATGCACCTGGCAGTGCCTGTAGTGTAAGAAGAGATGTGTCAAATAAAATGAATGAATACTTGTTAGAGTATTCCGCCATTACAGAGTGTGGAGGTGGAGTGACCTGTGGAAGTGCCAGCAGCGAGAGATGATGGGACAGCTCAGGAAGGGTCCAGTCCCAGATCTGCTCAGGGCACTCAGCTCTGGGCTGAGACCCTGCTGTCAGGGCTTTATCCAGTTGGGGTTTGAAAACCTGGGGGGAGGGAGGCTGCAAAACACCTCTGGGGAACCTTTTAATATTAAAACAACGAAGTCAGGACACCCTCCCAGCATATCTTTCTGCCCCTTAATCCACAGGACTCCAGGGATTCCATACTCCTTTAAAGCACCATGTTTCCCACTTGCAGAATAACCACAATACTGAGTAAAAATGCAGTCACAGATTGTATACAATTCTGGAGAAGCAAATATAAGCTCTAGAATTTATGACAGACCTGGCAAACCTTACTTTGGCAATAAACAGTCTTTAAATAATACCCTGGCAACTGACTTTCTACTTTTTGGTGACCAAAAAGTAGAAGTTTATAACTACCACGGCTTCCTGAGCATTTAACAGCTGTCTTGAAGATGCTTATGGCTGGAAATAATGGAATTACATCCCAGAGTTAGTGTTGATTAGTAGATTTGGACAGAATTGTGTTGAGGCACGTATTTAGAAACAACATACTTTAATCTCTGTTCAGTGCTGTCACACGTTGGGATGTGGTCACGGGCAGATCATTGGACTCTGGCTTTCCCCAGAGAAATAACCCTGTGATAACTTATATATTTTTCTTGGTAGTTTCTGTTGCAAATGTATTTTTGAGTTACCAGTTTTATAAATTAAACTTTGATTTGGGAACCAACCTGTGTCCTGGTGTTTTTATCAGTTGGGGTTGCGGATATACTTGATTTTAAAATCTACTTTTATTGAAGTTTGTGGCTCCTATCTTTGGCTGATACCATTCTGGTACCTGAAATATCAGTTCTGTGTTTGCCTTAATTATTTTTTTTTTCCTGTATCAGTGGCTGAAATGTGGCTGTGTGCATGTGTGGAGCTTCTTTTTTTGTTACTGATATTATAATTTCTGTCTTTTTTTTACTGTTTTCCCAGCTTCAGGGAAGTTCTCTCTTTTTTTTTTATTTTGTTGCCAAAAATAATGTTTCCTTTATAAATACATAGTAGGAAGTGCTGTAATGGGACATGCTGAATTAATTTCTCCTGGACATGAATATGCATTTTAAGTTGAGCTTCTCTGGCTCACTCCTCATGAGGCTGAAGGTGTTTTTTGAGGAAATAGATTGTGCAGTTTGGCTGTCTGGTGACACTTGGTGAGAAAGAAGCTGTTAAATGCTCAGGAGTAAAAGCGGTTCAGGTTCAGAGCTTCCTTCGTGCCAGTGTGGTGGTGCTGCTGTGGAATTAGAAGAAGGGGACATTTAAGGCACAAGAGCCTGAAAATCAGCAATTTCTGACTCAGATCCATTGACTGTTACACTGTTTATTGCACTTCTTAGCCTTGCAGGGGTTTTTCTTGGGAGTGGTGTGGAATGCAGGTTAGTCAGTGCAGCCATCAGCAGACCAGGATCAGGTGTAGTAGCCCCATGTGAGTGCCCAGCTCCTCCGCTAGGATTGGCTGTGTTGGGAAGGCTGAGCCTTTGGGAGAAGGAATTGAAGAGTTTCAGACCCTCATGTCCACAGAGCTCATGATGTAAGAAAAAAGTTTTAGGAAAAAATAATTAGTGAGCAGTTGCACCTTTGCATAAATGCACTTAGGAGTGTGAACATGTAAATATTCATGAACAAGCAGTGCTAAATAACTTCTGAAATACCAGCAGGTAAATGAGCCAGCTCAGGCTTGATTTCTTCAGATTGTGTTCAGCGCTGTTTCAGGGGCATTTGCCAGACTTTAAAGAGTGCATTTGCTTTTCAGTGTCACCCAAGGCAGTGCTAAGAGAGTGTCCCCCTCAGTGGTGCATGCTTTGTGTTAAGGCATGTTTACTGTTCCCTTTGTGTGATACATGTGAAAAGAAAGCCACCCCACTTGTTTTTACCTAAACACTGTGAGTATTCTAAGCACTAGTGTGTCACACGAAGGTAGCTTTGTTAAAGGAAGAGCTGACTGTGATCAAGTGCAAGTTCCTGGACTGCAGCAGGAATGCAGTAGAGCATCTGCAGTAATCTGATAGTAAAGATCTGGCACACAGTCCTTGAGAGTAGTGAGTAAATGGATTATAGCTGAGGTGTGTGGTGCTGCTGGATTTTGGAAAACAATTACTTGAGCTTTTTGTGACTATCTGATGGATTTTTGAAATGTTAAACACCCAAACAAGCCCAACACTGTACCTTTCTCTTCTTTCCCTCAGGTCTAGATCGAGGAGGAGTTCCCGCAGGCACTACACCAGGTCCCGCTCCCGGTCCCGTTCCCACAGGAGATCCAGAAGCAGGTCGTACAGTCGGGACTACCGGCGACGGCACAGTCACAGCCATTCCCCCATGTCTACTCGGAGACGTCACATTGGAAACAGGGTACGTGTGTGAAGGATGAGTCATGGTCCTGGATGCATCCTGCAAATCAGTCTCTGTGCCCTGAGAAGCGCAAAGGGGTTTTGTGAAAGGCTTGTGTTCCTGTAGGTTTAATTTATTACTGTCCATTAGCAGGTGACCCAAATCTCAGCCCCTCCCTTGTTGCTGTTCATCCTGAAGCTCTGACAGTGACAACTTGAGCAGTACCTTGCACTGCAAATAAACCCAATTTCGTTCTAATATCTGCCTGTGTCCCTTGCTTTAGGCAAATCCTGACCCCAACTGTTGTCTCGGAGTGTTTGGGCTGAGTCTGTACACTACAGAACGAGACCTGCGAGAGGTTTTCTCCAAGTATGGGCCCATTGCCGACGTTTCCATCGTGTACGATCAGCAGTCGCGGCGTTCCCGAGGGTTCGCGTTCGTCTACTTCGAGAACGTCGAGGACGCCAAGGAAGTAGGTTGGGGTGCACAGTGTGTGCCATGTTTGCTGGGCCCTGAGCTCCTGGGGTGTCTGTTCTGTCACATGGTGTAGCCAGGGGAAACTCATAGCCTGAAAAATACTTGGAATGTCATGATCATGGAATTTGGGCTTACGAGTGCTGCAGAATGGTTTGGGAATGCTGTAGTCACCCAACAGAGAATCCTACACTCATGCCAGTCCTGGTAGAGCTGCCCTTCATGGGCTGGAACAAGGCTTACATTCTGCATAAACTCCACTCCTCAAAGTCTCCAGTCTTTTCCACATCTGGCATGGAGGCTTCCGTGTTGAGTTGGAGCTTGGTGTGTAGGTCCTGCTACTTGGCAGACAAAAAAAACCCAAAACACAGTTGTTTTGGGTTTTTTACTTTTTATTTATGACTCTGGTATTATATTCAAGGTTATGGTAGTTTGAAGGATGTATTTGGATACCTTAGTGGTGTTCTTTTAACTTGTAAGTGCTTTGTGTTGTGTGGTGGAGTAGTTACATCTCCCTACAACAGTGTGTTCAAAGGTTGCTCTTAATCATGTCAGAGGCACTGAAACAATTGCTCAGTGTGAAACAATTGCTCAGTGGTGTTCCTTTCAGGATTTTAATGCCACGGAAGTCCCATTTTCAGTGGTTACTGGCACTTAAGTCCAGCTGGCCTAGAGTGTCTTACAGATTACGTTCACTGTAAGATGTGACACTCAGACATGCCTCCAAACTGAGCCATTTTAGGACATTTTAACACTTAAAGCAATGGTTAGAAATTTGTCTTGGTGCTGAAGTTCATACCTACAGCTGATGCTCTTCTGTTACTGCTTAGGCAAAGGAACGTGCCAATGGAATGGAGCTGGATGGAAGAAGGATCCGGGTAGACTTTTCCATAACAAAAAGACCTCACACACCTACCCCTGGAATCTATATGGGAAGACCCACTTAGTAAGTTTTATCCATAGTTTTGGTTGTTTTTTTCCCCCAAACCAGTACAGGATAGGATTCATTGTTTTGTAAAAACTCCTGGTTCTCCTCTGACAGACCTGATTCTGAGTGGTTTTCCTGGTTTCTTGGGTTTTTGCGTTAATGCACAAGTTGTGTTTCCTTGTTTATGGCTGCTGTGCTGTACACTGAAAACACTACACATGAGCATCAGTAGTAATGCATGCATCAACAGGAAGATACTTTGACAATTTCTAAATTATTTTAAGTAGTTTTCCTATGTACCTTCAAATATTCACGTCCCTTGCGAGCTCAGGTTTTCAAGAGTGAATGAGCAAATACTGGTCGAGCAGCTGTGTGGCTCAGTTAACATTTGGGATTAGCAGTTTGCTGTGTTCACACACTACACTTTTGACTTCCAGTTGCCAAGAGTGTAAATTGTTTTCCCAAGTCATTCCCCAGTTCATTTCCCAAGACTTGCAGCTTACTGGTGGTTGTGGTGACGTTGTGTTGAGACTACAGGTTTCTGATTTTCTTAACCGGAAAGTTGATGGAAGAGGAACTTTTTCAGAGTTAAAAGTGAATGGAGACTTGTCTCAGGAATGGAATTCCTCACGTGCCTGTGATACCAAAAGGTTGAGGTTTATAAAGGTTGAGGAAAATAACTGAAAGTTCAAGCATTTAAAAAGCAATTATTTAAGTAGTTCTGTTCCCACCTGCACTGGTAGGAAAACAGGAGTCTTCCAGGTGTGAGGATGGGAAGTAATAATATAACCCAGTTTAAACAGTGTGAATTTAACAGACTGCAGACAAAGTTAATGTTTTGTATCTCAGCAAATGCAATTCTGTTCACTCCTTGCAGCGGCAGCTCACGGCGACGAGATTACTACGACAGAGGGTATGACAGAGGCTACGATGACCGTGACTATTACAGCAGGTCATACAGGTGAGCATATTTGGAATATTTGGCTGCTTTTTAAACTCTGCTTTCTCATCTACCTGTGCAAGCCTTAGGCAGTTCATCCTACTTAACTATTCCAGAATATTTTTGCACTTGCTGTCATTCTGGAATCTTCCTCTGAAATCTTCACCAGAATGACTGCTCAGTACAAATCAAATTGGTTGGATTAAGAAATACTTGACAGCATTTAACCTGTGGCCTGGCTTAGTCCAAAATGTTTTCTGAATCTGCACTAAGTTTTGAAAAATAAAGTGTGTTCTTTGTATTCTCATTTTAGAATCTTTGGTTGGTTCATCTGTTAGCACTGAAATGGTGCAGAGTAATATTTAAGTTGGTATTACAGTGTCAACTTATATTTTGAGCCCAGTGTGCTAGATAAAAAGTGGGAAATTTCAGTGGTCCCCATAATCTCCTGCTGATAATTATGGCACCTCAAATGTTACCAAAAATAAGGAATTGGGAGCTGGAGCATGATGTATTGTGTATTGGACATATGCATAAAAAGGCTTTTTTAACACCCCTTGTCAGGTTGGATGTGTGTGTAAATGTGGTCAGGGTGCAGTTGGTTTTGGTGATAGAGAAATTGTTTTTTTGCATTTTCCAGCAAAATCCTTCTCCCTTGCAAAATCCTCACAATTTCCAGGACACTTTTAAGTTGAACACAAAGAGAAGAGTTGATTTTTTCTGTCTGCACTACCAAACATTCCTGCAATTGCAGAATTCAATGTTAAAGTTACAGTATGGGGCCCAAGTCTTCAGTGCTTAAGTGGTGCCTTTTCATTCTGACAGGGGTTTGTGGATGTTAGGAGAAGTTGGGATTGGGTTGGGAAAGAGCCTGACCTGCTCTAGTGGGAGGTGTCCGTGCCTGTGGCAGGGCTGCCTCTGGATGGTGTTTAAGGTCCCTTCCAACCCAAACCATTCTGGGATTCTGTGAATAAATATGGAGCCACAAATGACTCGTGTGTGGCTACTTTAAAAATATGATGGCCTACTACTTTCCCCTCCTGCAGATATTGGTTAGTTGAGGGAGGGAGAAGTTTTGGTATGTTGTGAGTGCTTCCCTGAGGAAGGAAAAGTTGGAATTGTTCAAGATGCAGCAGAGCATTGCATACCCCACCCTAAAAATTCCATTGGTAACAATTCCTTTGCATTCCCTGCCCTCTGTGAAAATAAAGCCTTATGGGAAATGTGGTGTCAGATGGGAATTGTCCTGTTAAAGCTTCAATTTCTCCTTGTTGCTGTGGGAGGCTTAGTTTTGCCTGAAAAAGTGTGTAAATTAAGGAATAACTTTTTAAAAAAGCAATCCCCCAAAAACCGCTGGAGAAGACTTTAAACTTGATTTAGTCTCCTCCTGGTAAAGCTTTGCTGATCTGAATCTGAGGAGGTTCCAGTCCAACCACTCAATATTAATACTGTGAGATGTTGTTTCTGTTCTCTGTAAGAAGTTATATCTCAGTTCTTATTTAAATGTGACTCTAAAGTGTTAAAATGTCAGGGTGGCAGGGTTTTCCCTGCCTTCACCTTGGAGTCAGTATTTTTCCGTAGGATAGTGAGTTGATCTTGCTACTTGAAAATAATAAGTTAAAGGGTTTTCCTTGAGTAGATAAGTGTTTAAAAATCAATGTTAAATGAAGTAATTCAGCATCATCCAGTGTAGGAACTGACAACAGTGTTGTCTTATCTTCACGTCATTTTCTTACTCTGATGGTGGGGGGGTTTTGTACAGTGAACTTTTTGTTTATTTTTTAAATTCGTAAAAGTCGTTCTGCTTTTGTTTTCACAGAGGAGGAGGTGGCGGCGGTGGAGGAGGCTGGAGAGCTGTTCAGGACAGGGATCAGTTTTACAGGTGTGTACTGGATTAGTGGAACTAGGCAAGGAAACAAAACTTGGGAGTGCCTGGACTGGAGGGGTTTGGGGTGTCTGGCTGTAGCACTGGCTGCAAGTCAAGGGTATCTTCACCTTGGACGAATAATTCAGATTAAAAGTGAAGGTGGATTTGGCTTTACCCTGCTTGTGTGGGATGCTTCCTGGCTTCAGACTAAATTCACATGAAAGCAGATTGTGAGTGCAAGAGCTTGTACTAGTCAAAATTTGTTGTGTTAGTCAAAAATAATACTGGTAACAAAACCTGGTAACAAAAAAGAGAATTCAAATCTTTGCTTTGTTACCCAGTAGAAATGCTGATCAGGTCTTCCATGCTTGTTAGCTTTCCCAGGTGCATTCCCGAGACCAGGATGGGGTTAGAGGTACCCACATAAAGCTGCTGCCACTCAGCTGTGCAGGTTTTAACAAAGGAATTGTTTGTGTCACCCCTGTCACAGGAGGAGGTCACCGTCCCCGTACTACAGCCGAGGGGGCTACAGATCCCGGTCCAGATCCCGATCCTACTCACCTCGTAAGTAGTCACGGACTCGTGGAATGGTTTGGGTTGGGCGGGACCTTACAGCTCATCCCATTCCACCCCCTGCCGTGGGCAGGGACACCTTCCATCCACCAGGTTGCTCCAAGCCCCATCCAACCTGGCCTTAACTGGGCCTGGCTCAATCACAGAGTTCACCTCTCAAAAGTAAATTAACCGTTCCTTGAACTTCTTTTGAGCTTCTGTGTCTGCTAAGATTGACTTTGGTGTAGGTATTTCCTTGAGCCACAGTTCCTTTAATGCTTCATTGAGCAACTGGCAACCTTGAGGACAGAGCAAATGTTTAGTTTGGAAAAAACAAATGAGATAACAGCCCTTGTTTTGAGTCTGAGATCCTGTTTCTTCCTCCAGAACTCTGTTAAAAGAGGAGTTTGGGAGTTTGGTTACCTCTAGGGCATCAGGCTCAGATTTGATGCAGGTTTGAGGAGAGGCAGTGGGTTTAGCCAGAAATCTCTCAATCCTTGAAATCTGACTGTTGGGTTTTTGTCTTTCAGGTCGCTATTAAAGCATGACACATAGAGGAATTTCTAGCTACAGCCTTTGAGTTGAAATTGCAAGTTTGTGGACAATATTTTTTTATTGTCTCTTCTGTTTAAACAAGTGACAGTGCCTAGTGAATTAGGTGACTTTTACACCTTTTATGAAGACAACTTCTGTGGTGTTCAATGCTGTTTCATTCTGCATATTTGTGTAGTTTGGTGCTTTGTTTCCAGTTGTGTTTTGAAAGGAGTATGTTTTGCATGTATTTTTTTAGTCTCCATTTTGACTCCTGAGAGGTTTCTATTGTAAAGACAAAAAACTGTTTAGTTAGTTTTTTCTACTGATTCCAAGTTATTCCCAAGATCCAAACCTGTGTAAAATGCTTTCCGAAAGTGAGAAGAGAAAATAAAATAAAAAGACATTTGTTTTTTTCTTTTCCTACTTATTTTTGCCAAGAAAACAAAAACGCGGAGGTAATCCCAGGGCAAGTGCTGTCCATTCCTTCCAGGAAGAACCAGTCTTTTGGTGTCCCACAAGTAAATTGTACCTGAGGTGCTTCTCAAGTCCATTTCTCACTTGTGAAAGCAGCACTGAATCCCTCATTTGGGTGTTCAGCTGTTGCCTCTTGTATTTAAAAGCTTTTGGGCCAACACTTCATGGTGTATCTGTCATACCACGTAGTGAATTCGTGCACTTGGAGCTGTGAGCCAGTTATTTTTTAATCTTGTGTTGGAGGAGCTTTCCACATTGGTTTGTGGTGAGAATGTGGGGTTTCGTGGAAATAATGGAAATTTCTAGACTCAAAACTGATGATTTCTATGGATGTAGGGAACAAAGTTTGAGGAATGGTGTGCCATCGTGCAAAGGAAGGGACTGAGGGAACAGGCCCTACCTGCTTCAGGTGCCTGGAGAGGAGGTGGCCAACAGCAGCACACCAGCTGTCTCAGGGATTTACAAATCATCCAGGTATTCATTAAAACTTCTCAGTCTTTACTGTCCAGAGTGGACAACAGGACCATGGCAGTAATTACTTTAAATTGTCTGAGCAGTAACAGCCAGTTCAGGGCTGAGTTGGTTGCTCCTGGTGATACTTTTTTTGGAATGTGTCACCTGGCTCCTGTGCTGAGAGCGTCCCAAATCCCTGTGCCAGGTCCATGCTTGGTGTGAGCATTGCAGGCCATGGTGCATCATGGAATTATTTCGTTTGGAAAAACCCTCCAATATGAAATCCAACTGTTCCCCAGCACTGCTAAGGCCACCACTGCCGCATGTCCCCAAGGGCCACCTCCACAGGGCTTTTAAATCCCTGCAGGGATGGGGGCTCCACCACCTCCCTCAGCAGCTCCTTCCAGTGCCTAACCACCCTGTCCATGAAGAAATCCCTCCTGCTGTCCAACCTGAACCTCGCCTGGCCCAGCTTGAGGCCCTTTCACCATGTCCCTGTTCCCTGGGAGCAGAGCCAGATCTCCCCTGGCTGCCCCCTCCTGTCAGGGAGTTGTGCAGAGCCACGAGGTCCCCCCCCAAGCCTCCTTTCCTCCAGCCTGCGCCCCCCCCAGCTCCCTCAGCCACTCCTGGTGCTCCAGCCCCTTCCCCAGCTCTGTTCCCTTCCCTGGACCTGCTCCAGCCCCTCGATGTTATTGTGAGGACCAGGGGTGCTGGTAAGGCTCAGATCCAGATGAAAATTCCACCGAGGGTGCCAGAGGAAAGGGGTGTTGTCCATGAGAGACACTTTCCTGAGGTGCTCCCCGCAATCCACGTTAAAGCTGTTCTTAGGGTTTGTGGAAGCAGCTGCTGTAGCCGTGCCATGGGGATAGCCTGTTGTCCAGCACTTCCTGCTGCTGAATCATTCCAAGGGCTCTTGGTCCGGGAGCAGCCCAGGCTCCGATGCTCCCAGGGTGTAGTGTTGCCCTCTGGCACGGCTGCCGGGCTGCTGTGGGATGTGATGTCCTGGAACCCCCAGCTGGCTGGCCTGGTGCTCTGCCAGCAGTGAGGCAGGAATTATCCATGGGAGGGGGGAGCATACCCTGACCCCCAGCATGGATCCCACCAGGGCAGAGAGGAATTTGCTGCCGGAGCAGCATCTGCCGGGTGGGTGTGACATGCTGTGCCCTTTCCCGACCTGCTTTCCTGTCAGCAGAGGACAAATAAAAACCTTGGAAGCACGTGGAGGGGAAAAAGGAAACCAGGAGCTGTTTGTGCCGCTGGTTTCTCCCCACACGTGCAGGTGGAATTTCCTCTGGGGCAGTTTGAGCCTCTCCCTGCACGGGCAATGCTCCTGTCCCTGCGGCATCTCTTGGCTTTCCCTGCGCACGAGGAGGGGCCCTGGAGGGATTGTGGACCTCAAGGGATCTGCACAGTATCAGGACAGTCGTGGGTTCAGTACATTCAGGCACCCATTGCACAGGTCCCGCAGTTGCTCTCTGCTCTTCATGGAATTCCATGAGCTCCTAACAATCCCGTTTTTCCTTGCAACTCCTTGATTGGGGTTCAAGCGATTTATTTTGCCAGCAGGTTGATCACACACGAGGTGCTCCCATCCCAGTGGAGCTGCTTTGGAGCTGGGAGAAGCTGATCCTTTCGTTTTCCTGCTTGGATAGGGAGTGTACAGCTCCACAGGACCCTCCTTAGTGCCCTTCTCTGGCACCTGGCCTTTGCTCCACACCTTGTTCCCACAGATCCAGACCTCTGACATCACCTTGGGAGAGTCAGCAGAACTTGGAGCCTGTTGGGAAGGAGCTACTGGTGCCTGTCCACCTTTCCCATCGTTAATGTCTCGCTCATGCTCGGCCCCAGTGCAGGTGTAATTAATACAGACACTTTACTGATTTAATTACCCAGCCATGCCAGTGCCTCCACCTTGGCATTCCCAACATTACACACTTGGAAGCTTCTGAAATCCAGTGAGTAGTGGGTAGATTTTCACTCATGTCCCAGCAAAGGGTGAGCAAAACGATTGAAAAGCATAGATGCATTTTCCAACCAAATTGTGAATTATTTTCTCAGCTCTGCTCTTCCTGAGGGATAATCCCACCTCCCAAGGTGGGCTGCTTCCATGCCACTCCTTGATGCTCTTCCCTCACCTCTGTAGCAGCTGCACCATTCTGTAGCTGGGAGGTTTCTAAATGCCAAAAACCACATTTCAGACAGTTCATCACCAGCATATGAGGGAAATTCAGGATCTGCCCAGCCTCGAGCCGCCTCGTGGCTTGCTCAGAGTGGTGAGGGGCAGGTGGGAGCTGCTCCAGCAGCACATCCTGATCCCACTGTGCTGCATCGTGGCACAGAGTCACCTCTGCCACACGCTCGGGAGAACAAACCAAGTCCTTTCGTGAAGGAAATTGGTTCATTTTTAGGACAGGGTTTACTCGGGGCTTCGTTTTGGCACTGCCTCTCCTGTGCAGTCTCTGCAGCCACAGGTGTGTCCCCCATGGAGCAATGAGCAGCTGCATTCCCACCTTGTTCCCAATCCTGGCAGTGCAGGGGCAGGATGAAGCTCTGCTGAGATTCTCTACATGATGAAAAGTGAAAAATATCCTTAAGGATTCAGGGAAAACTTGCAGGTCAGAGAGGTAAGGCGGGTTCCTCCTGGGCCAGGTTGCTGGACTTTTCCCACTGGATTACTGCAGCCTCTTGGGGTAACTTCTGGAGCCACCACATCCCTGCTGGCTCGAGGCAGGATCCTGCCTCCCCCCGCTGTCCCTTCTCTGTCCTGTTCCCAACACCCTCTGGGGATGTGGGATCCAAGGACAGATCCCAACACAGGTGCTCCAGCCTGCTCCGTTAGCAGGAGCCCAGCCAGTGCCCTGAGTGCACGTCCCAGTAAGACCAGTCCGGGAGAACAGGGTGATGAAACCTCGTGGATCCCAACCTGCCTGCTCCAGGACAGGCTTACCAAAGGCTCGGGATAAAACGGAGTTGTGGGCTAGACTATTTATCCTGAGCTTGGAGGAGACTCAGGAACCCCTGGGGGCCAGCCCCAACGTGGATTTGGTAGTCCCAGGTGTCTGCCTGACCCCCTCCCCAAATCTCCAGCTGAGGAACAGCATCTCCTGCTCTTCCAGTGTCCAATCAACCAAACACTCTGTTTTTTCCCTAGTTTGTCCTGTTTTTTCAAGGCATCCCTTCGCACACGGCGGGTTATCCTGTCCTTTTCCAGACTAAACAAACCCTCCTTCAACCTCTCATGGCCTTTCGCTCATTTTATCAGTCTTGCTGCCGCATTCCAGACTCATTCCATGCCAGCATCTTTCCAGGGAGGAATGATCTTGCCTACAAGGCTGCCCTTGGAAGATGCGCTCCCTTTCCTGTTGGATCCTGCACCACTCTTAGGACCATTTTTTCCATGTGGTTGCTGCCTCTCCAGCTGTTTTGTACCAGTGCTCTGAAATCTTCCTCCCCAAAGTGCAGACTTCCCTTGAGCATCACATCTGGCCCCAGACAGATCCACCGAAACTGGGAAATGGTATCCGCTCTGTAGGGCTGGGAAAGCATCTGCTGAAGTTTGTTGGGCACTTTCTGCAAAGCCAAAAATCAGGGGCAGGAGGGATGAGCTCATGCAGGAGACTCCTCTGTTACATCCAGCTCTGGCAGAAGGTTGGATTGAGGAGCAGTAAATGAGTATTGCATCCCGTGGGCACTAATTAATCCCAAAACCTTGTGTTTCTCCCACTGCTTCCCAGTGGCAGTGACCTCACACAATGAACCAGCAGCTCCCTGCCCCGTTCCTGTTGATAGCTCATCCCTGAGGAGTCAGAAATGACGTGAACAAGGGTAAGATCTTTGAAAAGGACTTTAGCAACCCATTTCAGCCTAAAATCACCGCAAAAAATGTGCTGGGGATGGAGGAGCCACGAGCGCCGGTGACAAATGACAGCCAGGCAGGAGCCGCGCTGAAAGCAAAGCCGGAGAAATCGGAGGAGAAGGATTCTTCTGGCTTTGCATCATCGCAGCCCAACCACATCTATTTTTGCTGTAGGCATGGCATCGAGCACCCGTCACCGCTATTCCTACTCCATCCATCTCCGTATGCCAGGGAAGACTGGCAGTGGGATGGAGCGGCAGGAGGAGCGTTGGGTTAAGTGTCCTTAATTGCCTTAAAATCTGGGGAATTCACATTACTGCCCGTCACCCCCCAGCGCAGGAAGGGATGCCTGGCCCTGGACACAACGCTCCGTTCCAAGAGCTCAAGGCCACTTGTCACCCACCCAGCCAGGATTATTCTGCACCTTATTTCAGTCTCCAATCATGTCCTGGATGCGCTTCTATAAGGATTTGGTTTTTATTCTCAAAAGGAGAGAGAAAAATGTCACTTAAACTGCAGGCAGCTGGTGACACCAACTCCTGGTGGCTGAGGGCACCCTTCAGCAGAGCCCCAGAGGCTGCAGGAGCCGTGTGGCAGCGGGCTGAGAACGTGCACAGCTCGTGGCTGGAGTGTCCAGCAGCGGCTCGGCATCTCCCGGAGCCTTTCCGACAATGGGATTACACACAGCGATGGCTGGTTGGATCTGGGTTGGGAAGGGTTTGCACACTCTTGTTTTCCAAAAAAAGCATTGTAAAAAATGTATTATTCATATTATTTATCATGTTTGTTTGTTTGTTTTAATTGTATTAATAGTTACGTAAATAAATATATAGATATAAAAATTTTATTTCTTATTTATTTCTTTACTTTGGTTCCAGAGCAAAACGGTTTTCCTCTCTCTGAAAGAACTCCTGAAAGGTTGGGGGTGCTGGGCTGTGGTGGATTCTGGGGCAGAGTTTGGGGGTGCTGGGGTCGTGATAATGGGATCAGGAGTGATGGAGTCCGGGGTGATGGGTGCAGTGGGTTCCAGGGCAGAGTAGGGTTTGGAGGTGCTGGGCTGTGGTGGTTTCCAGGGCAAAGGGGTTGGAACGGTGGAGGGCGGTGGGTTACGGACAGAGGGAGGGGTTGGGGGTGATGGGGTACAGCGTGGGCTGCAGGGCAGAGGGCTCGGGGGCGATGATGGGGTGCAGGGAGTTCGGGGGAACGGGGTTCATGGGTTCCAGGGCAGAGCGGCTGGAGGTGCTGGGTGCGGTGGGTGCCAAGGCAGGGAAGGGATCGGAGTGCTGGCTGCGGGGGGTTC
>VZTF01002625.1:38153-52536 GCA_013397755.1 Cnemophilus loriae
CCCTTCTTTCTTTCCCCGCTTCTTTCTGTCTCTCCCCCACCCCTCCCATTTCTCTGTTTTCCCTTTCCTTTTTTTTCCCCTCTCTTTTTTTTTTCCCCCCTTCTTTTTTTATTTTATTTTTTTTTTTTAATTTTTTCTTTTATTTTACCACCTTCTTTCCCCGCTCCCCTTCCCCACCCTCTTTTGTTTTCCCCCGTTAATCTCTCGGGGCGGTGACAGATGGGCCGCGATTCCCGTCCTTCCCTATTGTTGATCCATCGCGGCTCCTCCGGTGCTGCCCGGCCCTCGGCAGGACGAGGCCGGGGCTTTTCCAGCGAGCGATTTTAATTCCTTAAGAGCGTCAGGGCAAAGCCCCCGGGCCGGGAGGGGAACTGGAGCAGCCGCAGCCTCGACGCTCCTGGCAACTGGTGGAAACTGGGGCAGCTCTTTAATGCTCACCCAGCGCTCACGGAGCTGCTGCTCCGCGGGATCCGCTGCTGGGTGGGCTTGGGCGACAGCAAAACTCCTCCAGGACAACCCCAGTAGACCCAGAAAATGTCTATAATAATGAGCAATCACAAATCCAGCAGCCACTTCCTTCCCTGCCCGGTCAGGGGACTGTGGCTGGCTCAGGCTCTGAGCTGCTGGGTCTGGAAAATTCAGCTGGGACAGAGTTTGGTCCCTGCCTGATGATGGGAATCATTTTTTTTGTAGATGTTTTCTTGCCTGGGACAAACATTTCATAAAGCAGGCAGAGCCTCCACTGGGTTTTCAGCATGTTTTGCCATTGCTTTTTTCCCCCAGTTCTCTTGAAAACTGATTTTTATGGAAAACAGGAGGTGGCAGAGCGTGTTTTCTCTGCCCTCAGCACTGATCCGAGGTGGAAGGTGATAAAATCTCTTTAAGCTTTATTATAGTAAGATATTACAAAGCTTGAGTAGGAAAAAAATCTGTGTTTTTTAGGGCAGAGAGTGGTGAAACCATCCCTTATATTCCTTATATTATATTAACTATGTACCATTATATATTATTTTTCTATATTATTGTATGGTATCACTATATAGTATTATATTACTATGTTATTTTATTACTGTATTATTTTATCGAGGGTTTATTATTATGTTGTAGGGCTTATATTTAAGCCAGCTTGTTTCTGGTTCCCAAATTCCTGTGGGAAACAAAGTCCCTCTGGAGCTTCACCTTGGCTAAGGGATGGGTGGGTGGTCCACGGGGCCGACAGGGAAGGTCTGGGGAGAGCTCGTGGATGTTGGGCAGGGAGCTGGTGGCTCGTTTTCATTTCACACCTTCACGTCATTTTTATTCCCGCCCTTCTGTGTCCCTGGATTTCGAGGGGGTTGTCACCCACTATTTCCCTGGAAGCTACAGGAGGGCAGGAAGCCGTGCTGGAAAATGGGGGGGACGTGCCAAAACCCCGTCGATCCTCCTGGTTCTGGGGAATAAACCCCAAGTTTTAAGGCTTTTCTGTTTTGCTGCATGATTTCGGCAAGTGCAGGTGGCAGGCACGTGGCAGTGGTGATTGCTGGGGGTTTTCCATCCCCTTTCCCTGCAGGATTGTGGTGTCAGCCCCACGATTGTGCTCTAATGGATGCATGCAATGACACACAGCTCCGTCCTGGATTATTTCATGAGCCCGCTTTACCTCCTCACTGACTCCTTGATCCTCCCTGTGCTGCCGGCGGCTCCCGCTACCCAAACCCTGCTCTGGGGTGGAGGAGATGCTTCCTCCTCGAGCTGCTGGTGAGCAGGACCAGTTTGGGATCAATTTAGACGGGGAAGAAGCAGGTGGACCTGGTTTCTTTGGCCCTTGAAGCTGGTGAGGCAGCGAGGTGGGTGTGTGGAGGTAGGGAAGAGCCAGAGGGATGCAGCTCTCCAGGTTATCCGAGGGCACTTGCTACAGCAGGGCCAGTTGCATCACACATTTGAGTGTTTTTCCCCCACCTGGCTATTGTGATTTATTTTATTTTTTAAATCCCCACCAGTCTGCTGCAGAACAGGGTGGGTGAAACGTGGCTGCTGCGCCGTGATGAGCTCCTATGGCAGCGTTCTGTGCGTGCCCTGGGGTCAGTCCCTGGGGTTTGGGAGAGCGGGGAAAATGAAACTAAAATCAAAATAAAAATCAAAATAAAGGGGTTTTCTGCCTCAAAGTTTCCCCTGGGAGTCGTGTTGGAGAAGAATGGCCCCTGCCCCAGCCCTGGGAATAACACATCCATCCAGCATGGCTCTGGATGTACATCCATGACTCCCATCAGTGATGGCTGTGTGTGGTCCAGCACTGCTTCAGCCAGGTGTGGATTTACAAGAGTCATAAACACACCCAGTAGGAGTAATAACCTTATCTTAAATGCTGAGTGGTGGTGTTGAGCTGCTGGGAATCCTGCCCTTGCTGGGAGCTGAAGCCTGAGTGCCCTTTGGGTGTCTTTGGGTGCTCTGCACCGATTTGGATGGGCGTTGGAAGTGGGAATAAGCTGTAGTGTCCCGTTGGGAAGTGGGGTTATGTGATCCTTGCTGTGATCCTTCTGTTTGGGTGTTTTGGGAGGTGGGCCAGGAGGGGCGAGGCAGCACCTTGGGAGACCAGGGCTGCTCTGGCATCTCCCCTGGCATCTCCTTGGCAGAGGAGCAGGGGAATTATGGCCCTGGAGCAATTCAAGGCAGGGCTTTTCCAGGAGTGGCAAAGGGACCGTGTCCAGCTGTGCTGGTTTCTCTTGGATGTGCCCCTTCCAAATGCCCTGTGTCCCCTGGGCTCCTGGGCTTTGGTGACGGGTGGGCTGAGCCAAATGAACCCGAAGAGGAGAGCGGCTCCTCCGCGGTCCAGCCTGGGGCATCCCCATGGTTCCCACACTGGGAGAGGAGGGTGGCTGTGGTGATGCTTTGGCTTGGAGCTGAGCAGTGGCACCTTGGGATGAAGGTGCCCCCGTTGGTTTGGGTCTGGGAGGTGGTGGGAGTGACTGGGCAGCGTGTCCGGCTCTCTCCGGTGGTTTGAGACTCCCTGGGATTGGTTCAGGCACTCTGGCCTCGCAGTGTGGCACCCATCATCTCGGGAGTGGGATGTGTCTCTTGGAGCAGGCAGGAGCAGTCCCCTGGGAGCTGAGTATCCGGGCAGGACCTGGGCCTCTTAAAATAGCCTCTCTGGGAAATGCTGGTGGGTTTTAAAAATGAAACCTAGCCCATTTTCTGGAGTGGTCCCTGTGGAATGTTTGTGCTGGGAACAGCGTCGGCCACGGACGGGTGACGAGGGCAGGAGAAGGGTTCAGGTTGTTGGTGAGCAGAGCAGGATCACCATTGCCAGGGTCTCCCTTGGGCCAGGTCCTCCTTGCTGCCTCCTTCCTGGCATGGGTGAGCATGGCTGGGGGTGGGATAGGACAGATCCTGCTCCTTCCCTCGCAGGGATTCTGGGATTCCCAGCTGTGAAATCCCCGGTGGCAGCTGGGGACAGGAGCCTTTTCCTGAGCACACCTGCTCAGCTGGATGCTGGCGCAGGGTTCGTTGTCCCACTGACCATCCCTGGCTGAGCGGCCCCAGGAGATACCAGGCTCCCTGGTGGTTTCACTGGCTTGTCCATGGTCCTTCTCATGGGATGAGCCGTGGGGTTTGTCTTGCCCTCACAAGCCCACATCTCAAAAAACGTTCCTTTCCCTGCCTCTTCCTCGCTGGCCCCAGTGTCTGGCCCCAAACTAACCGAGGAACTCTTTATCTGCCAAAATTGTTGGCAGGGGCTCAGGGTTTGTCTGTGCAATGAGTTGTGAGAGCAGAGACCAGAGTTGGAAGGTCTCTTTTCCCAGCACTTGAAGGTTCCTGGTGGGATCAGGTTGTTGATGTCTTCTTCCACCTCCTCCTGCCTCCTTGTCCTGCAGGATTTGGCCCAAAGCCCCTGGGTGTTGGTGGCCATCAGCTGGGGCTGCTTCTGTGTTCCCATGGAGCTCTCAGGCTGGTAGGACGTGTCCTTCCAAGCATCCTCTTCGAACTCATCCCAGGGAAAAGGAAAATGTCACAAAACCAGCTTCCAGCTGCTGCTCAGCTCCTGAAACCTGGCTCTGTGTGTGGGCATGGGGTGGCTTGGTCAGGAAAGCCATCCTGGTGTTGGGAGGGCTGGTCCAGCTGCGCTCTGCTCAGAGCATCAGAACTGGACCAGGTGAGAACATAGGACAGTGCTGTGGTTGGAGCTGAATGACTCCAGGCAGGATTGGGAACGCTGATCTGGGTGGCTCGTGGATGAGCTCGTGGCTGGATCCTGCGTGGATTGGGCTGTGTCAGAACTTCTCACTGCCCAAGCACGTCTCACAGCCAGGCTGGGGAGATGTTTGGGGGCTGTTACCCTTGGGAAGCCTTGGCAGTGCTTCCTGTGCAGCCACAGCCAGGCTGGGAATGCGAGCACAGCCAGGTTGGGAGTGAGCCATGGCCAGGCTGGGAATGAAGCCGTGGCCAGGTTGGGAATGCAGCCACAGTTTGGGAATGCAACCATGACAAGGCTGGGAATGAAACCGTATCCAGGTTGGGAATGGAACCACAACCAGGTTGGGAGTGAGCCATGGCCAGGTTGTCATGTCAGTTTTGTCATGTCAGTTGGGAAGCGCCGCTGGACAAGGTTGGGTGTGTTGGCTACCTCCAAGCTCGGGCCTCCAAGGATATTTATTTGGGTTTCCCCAAGGAAAGCAGCCCCATAGTGCTGGGAAGGGGTGGGCCTCAGCTGGATGCACTTCTGGAGAGCTCTCCTCAAGGAGTAGGAGGGCTGGCCATGACGGGGCTGGGGGTCCTGTTCCCACCTGGCTGTCCAGCCAGGAGCAGCGTGGGCAGGGCTGTCCATGCATCCCTGTACGGTCATGACTCTGCAGAGGCTCCTTTCAGGAGGTTTCCTTGGAAACCGGACAGCCAGCATGAGGAGGGAGCATTCCAGAGAGAGCTTCAGCCCCAGTGGTGACCAGGGCAAAGCTGGGAGAAATGGCTTTCCCTGGGGATGAGCTGCCCTGGCTTGGCATGGGGAAGTGGGATGCTTTGGAAAGCTCTCAGCAGCTGCTGTCTGATCCCCAGAGAGGCTTTTCCCTCCGCTGTGAGGTGCCTGCAGACCCTAACGCAGGGCTTTGTCTTTGCAGGAGCAGGAAGATCCAGATCCGAAACATCCCCCCCCACCTACAGTGGGAGGTAAGAAGTGGCTGATCCCAAAAGCATCCCATTCATCTCCACGTGGTCTGCACGTGGGTCACCCTTTAACTGCCCAGTAACCGCAGGAGGGAGCATGAACTGGGCTCCAGCTCCTGCCTGCTTGTTGGTAGCAGAGCTGTGGGCCAGCTTTGAGCAGTGGGACAGCGTTGGGATGATGGGATGCAGGTGGGTGGAGGCATTGGAGCGGTTGGGTGGTGCTGGAGGGTGTTTGTGGGTGGAGTGGGCTCTTGCCGTGCCTGCTTGGGGCCTCACCTGCCCGGTTTGCTGCTCTGTCCCCAGGTGCTGGATGGCCTCTTAGCTCAGTACGGCACGGTGGAGAACGTAGAGCAAGGTAAGATGGTCCAGCGTGTTCCTCATCCCTGTAGAATTCCCAGCGCTGCTCCCCAGCTCTGCCCAGGCTGCAGGAATCCCACTGGGATGAAACCTAGTTGGATAACCAGACCAGCAGCACTGGTCTGAAATGGGTTTCCCTTTGGACACAAACCCTGCTGGTGAAGGGGGGGGGCACCTGTCCAGTGGTGGGATGACGTGGGCCATCCATCCACCATCCCCGGGAATGCTCCTGGTCCCTGAAAAATTGAAAAAACTATTATCCCTGCAAGCAAAAATGAGCTGACTGTAGCTTGGGATCCACTGGTGGGTCGGGGACGTCCAGCCTTGCATCCTGCATGGATCCAGCCTTGGATCCAGCGCAGTCCTTGTGCTGGGGGAAAACACAGCGGTGCCCAGGCGTGCCATGGGACAGGCATCTCCCTCCACCCATCCCAGCCGTATCCCCCTCTGGAGCGTCCCGGGAGCAGCGGTGACATCTCTCCCATCCCCGCTCCAGCTCTCCTTCTCTTGCTCCCCACAGTGAACACAGACACAGAAACTGCCGTTGTCAACGTGACCTACGCGACGAAGGAAGAGGCAAAAGTGTGAGTGGGGTTTGTTTCGGTTTGCCCACAATGTCACACCACGCCAGCTTTCCCAAGGAATCTCAGGTGTCTTCCAGGCTTCTCTAAGCTGTCCCACCACTGGGCTGTCTTCTGCCTTCTCCCCTGGCATGGGAAATGGGCTTTCTCGTGGCCATCAGCCACAAGAAAATACAAATTAGGGGTTATTTCAGAAGTGGAAGGATCGTTCCAAACAAAACACTTCGTTCCAGGCTTGTAGAGACTTCAGCCCTGTGCTGACCAGCCCGAGGAGCAAATATTGAGCTTATTATTGTTAGTGGCCAGGGTGTTTTTGATATGATCAAGGGCAGATCCCAGGCCACAGAGAGCGTTTGTGAGTCCATTTGTTGATGGACATTCCACCAGCTTCCCGTCTGAGTTGACCCATCATGGAGCTGGATGAATGAGGACAGAGATGGGGACAGTGATCTGCTGGTCCAGGAGGGCAGAGGAGAACCCTTCTTGTGCCTCCAGCCTCGGCTGGATGTGCTGTGGACCGCAGATAAACATGACATGAGTGTCTTGGAATGATGGAATCCCCTGAGCCGGAAGGGACCCACAGTGATCACTGAGTCCAAATCCGGGTCCTACACAGGACAGCCCCAAAAATCCCACCATGGTCTTGGGATGTGCAGCAATAAAGTAAGACAAAGAGTTTCCCCAACACAGCAGTGCTCAATGCTTTGGGATAAGAGGCTTTTTTGAACTTAGGAAAGGTATGGTGAAGCTGGAGAAGTCCTCAGGGGATGTGGAATTCAGGCCTGGCAAGGAGCTGCTTGTGATCTGTCAGTAGGCGAAGTGGGGTGTGGTAGGAGCAGGGAAAGCTGAGGCCAAGCAGGGTCATGGCAGACGGCGGCGTGGCCGAACGTCGCTGCTGAGGAGGGCCTTGGGGGATGAAGAGTCCAGGTGCTGCCTCCCAGCCTCATCCAGCCAGGAAGGGGGTTGGGGTTCCCAACAGAGCAAGCACCACGTGCTGCATCCTTCTCCCTGGAGCAGCGGTGGTGGCTCGGAGCCGCTCTGTCACCTTTTCTGTGTCCAGAAAACCTGTGAGACCGTTCCCATGCTGTGTGGTAGCTTCTGGCAAGGACTTTGCCCAGGTGAAGGAGCAGGTCCCTGGGCTGCCATCACACCTCTGCTGGGGGGAAGAGCCGTGTGCCAGCTTTGGCATCACCCACGTGGAAGGGGACGATGTCCTGCCCGGTTATGGGCTTGCTCCTTATGGGAAAAGTGTGGGGCTCTGGCTTCCCATGGCCACCTTCTCCAGACTGGGGAGGGAGGAAGATGGAAGTTGGGAAGGGCCCATGTTCTACGTGTGGTGGGAGTGCTGGAGGGGAACCCATCCCCAGGGAGCCCCTCACCACCCCCCGCATCTCCCTGCCTTGCAGAGCAATAGAGAAGCTGAGCGACCACCAGTTTGAGAACTATTCCTTCAAGATTTCCTACATCCCGGATGAAGAGGTGAGCTCCCCTCCGCCCCCCCAGCGATCCCGCCGCGGGGGCCACTCTTCCAGGGAGCGGGGCTCCTCCCCGGGGGGCTCCTCGCAGCCCAAACAGCTCGATTTCCCACTGCGGATGCTGGTGCCCACGCAGTTTGTTGGTGCGATCATAGGAAAGGAGGGCTTGACCATAAAGAACCTTACTAAGCAAACCCAGTCCAAGTAAGTACTTCCAATGGTTTTGTTTCCTTCTCTAGGGTGCTCTAGGTCCCACCTCGGGTTCTCCCTGCACTGGGGGTTTGGAGTGCCGGCCACTGCCGATTTCTTGGGGCGCAGCCTTCAGGGGGTGGTGGCAGAGCTCAAGTCCTAAACCATTCCTGCTGGCCAGGGTGGTCTGGGTGCGGCAGGATGGGGATGCACACTGGAAAAGGCCTGGAATGAGTTCCTAAAGCCTCGTGAGAACAGCTGGGGATGAGGCTTTAGGGAGAAATGGCAAGTTTGGGGGTAAAATCCTAAAGGGCAATGCTCAGTGCAGTGGTCTTTGTTCTTGGGATTTGCTCATCGTGCAGCATCCCATATGGGCTAGAGCTGTTGAGGGGAGAGGGACACTGTGGGAGCACGGCCACGAGAAGGATGGGCTTTTGTAACTGTTTGAAGCCTTTTTTAGCTATTAACGTGTTTATTTTTGAACTAAAAAAAAGGAAAAAAAACCCAAAAAGTGGGATTGTCTTGCCAAAGTTTTCCATGTTTCTCTTGTTGCTGTTCTCCTGATCTCACATTCCCTTCTCTGCATGGTTTTCCTGCATGGTTTGTTCCTGCCCAGGTGTGTTTGTGTTTTAACCCAAAGCTGTCTTCTCCCATGCTCATCATCCTGAACCTGGTGATCCCATGGGACGTAGGACTCCTGTCCCAGAGCATCCTAGTTCTCAGAGGAGTTTTTAGAGGCAAATCTTTGGTAGTAGCATGGCTGGAGGTAGAAAGACAAGCCAAACCCTGGCGTTGGGTTGGCAGGAAGAGGTTTGTACGGAAAGGGGGCAGAGGAGTAGGGAGAGGAGCTCTCGGAGCCCGGCTCGCCCCAGGGCGTGGCCACCTGGTAGCCCTGAGCAGATCCTGGTTGGCCGCAAGCCCTTCTTCTCCAGGTGAGTCCTGGTGGGATGAGCAGCAGGTGTAGCATTCCAAGACTGGAATTTGCCCTTTCCAAGCCCTGAGCCTAGCAAGGAAGGTGGGAAGGTGCTGGTTTCTCCCAACCACGAAGCCAAACGCTGTTGCCTGGGGCAGTTTCTGCCACTGGATTGTCCGTCCTTGTGGAGCGGCTCCCTGTGCCTGCCTCGAAGAGCCGGTGCCACGGAGGAACGCTGTGCTCAGTGCTCTCCCCTCTCCTGCCCTACCCACAGTGGGCCACCACCTCTGCTCAGGCTTGGGTGAAGAGGACCTCAAGAATCCATCCCAGGCGGTCACAGGAGCTCCTGTCCTTCAGTTTGGGTGTCATCCCACACTCTGGCCCTGCCCAGGCCACCCTCTTCCACCGGCGTGATGATCCGAGGATGACATCCTGTTGCCCGGCCCCTGCTCCTCCCCAGAGCGACGTTGGGTTCTGGATTCCTCTGGTCACGTTGGATTTTACCCCTGGTTCCGCACACAAAGATCCCAAAGATGCTTCTGAGCCCCAGGGGACAAAACTGTCTCCAGGATGAGCCATCTTCTTCCATGAAGAAGCCCAGACCAAGAGCCCACCCCACCAGGTGACCTTCCACAGCCCTTGGAACTCCATGAGGAGAGGATCGTGGCTAACCAGCAGCCATGGGACCGGGATAACCCAACAGGCACATTGTGTTGTCCACCTGGAGAGGGCTGTTCCTCACGGCAACCGCTCCCTGAAGCATTCCCAGCTCCCTGTAAGGTCTCGAGGCTTTGTCCAGTTGACCCTTCGAAACCCTGTCCCTGCCATCCCTGGTCATCCCTCCCTGCAGCACCTGGTGATGGGGTGAGGGTGCTGAAGGTCCCCTTCTCCATCCTCCTGTTGGAATGGAGCAGTTCAGCAGTGGCACTGGGATGTGCTGGGAAGTCCAGACCTTTCTCTTCTCCAGCTCTCTGGGGTGGGACGTGCCTGAAAGCAGTGGCCCCTTCCTGGCATCCCTTCTTCTCTCTGGCAAGTGAGCTTGTGCCCATGCATCCAGACGTGGGATGTGTTGATCAGCCAGGAACCTGGCTTGTGCCCTTCTCTAAGGTTTGTCCAAGGTCCTCATCACCTCAGTGCCTCCATTCAGCACTTCTGTGGCACTTGGTCCCTCTCCGGCACAACGGCTCAGCTGTGTCCTCATCCCCACCAGCCTCATCTGCTCGTGGATCCAAGGAGCTCCGTGGCTCCCATCTATGGGAGTTGTTGGGATTCCTCATCGATTCCCCCTACCTTGGCAGCATCAGCCTGGTCTGTCATCGCCTCGTGTGGCCGTCACGACGTTTTTGCCCTGTCCCCAGCGAAGGGATGGCACTGTGTGTCCCTGTACCTGCTGGGAACGGATCCTCCAGGCCAACCTGAGGGAGCTCCACGGTGCTGGGAGCACCTCAGAGGGCGTGACTCAGCACACGGCTGGGTCATCGCGGGCTGTCGACGTGGCCAGAGGCTGCCAGTGTCTCCATCACTGCTTTGCACGGTGCACTCGGCACCAGTCTCCTGCCTGAGCAGCTCCAGCGGAAGCCACGGGAGATCTGAAGAGGTGGAGCCTACAAAGGGAATGACACTGTCTTCGCTCCCTATTCAGTGCTTGGATGGAACCACTCTGGAGTCCCTTTGGACCGGGTGGGGTTGGCTCTGCCCTTCTCTCGGGGAGGGCTCACCCAGCTGCTTCCGTTCCACCATCCGTGTTCCATTGTGCTGGCTCTTGAGCTCCTGGAAGAGTTGACCTGTGCAAACCCACCAGGACCCCGCAGCGTCCCAGTGTGGCACTGTGTGGTGACTGCCCCGCAGCCCTTGGCCTGGCACGTGCAGCAGCACCTTGGATGATCCCGGTCGGGACGGGACCTCGGAGACGTGGCCGGAGGGCACCCACCGTGTCGGAGCTGAGCGCCGGCAGCATTCCGGAGTGGCTGAGCTGCCACTACCGCACCTGCTCGGAAGATCTGGCCCCGGCTGCAGCAGTGACAGGGACACCAAGGTGGTGCCCGATGGCAGGATGGCCGCACGGCATCACCCTCCGGTGGGAAGAGCGCGCGGACTCGCGCGGAGAAGACGGAAAGGTTCTTCCCCCTGTTGTCCAAGGCGCGTGGTTGAGGTGCGGGAGTCTCCTACCCTGCTTTCCTCTCTCCCTCTCTCTCAGGGCTTTGCCAGGTACGGTTGAGCGTGAGGAGCGAGCTGGAGGCCGTGCCTCCTCCCGCCATGAGCTGAGGGAGGACCAGAGGAGTAGAGCACGGTCCCTGCCGCTGCGCACGGGAGCCTTCTGGTCTCCCCTGGAAGGGCGTGAGTACCAGCGCTGTTGTTGCCGGGTGCCTCCGTGTCGTGACAGACGCTGCCCACGGGTAAGTGCTCTCTGTCCCGAAGGACGTGGTCGCTGGACAGCCTCGGGTGTTGTGCAGAGAGAGGCGGAGGTCGGAAGGGACCTCTGGAGGCCTCTAATCCGGTCTCCTGCTCCGAGCGGGACTGGCGTCAGAGGTGATAGATCAGGTTGCTCAGGGCTTTGTCCAGTTGAGGATTTGTTCTGCCCCGTCGATGCATTGGTTGATGTTGTGACACCCCTCAGCTTCCAGGACCTGGGGTCCCACAGACGAACGTGGCCCAAATCTGAACCAAACCGCCCGAAACCAAACACTGCCTGGGCTTGCGTGAGCCAGGTGATGGTAAATGCACCTGAGACCCACGTTCACCCCAAAGCTTGAGCAAGTGTCGAAATGAGTTTTTCTCAGCTCCTGAGCTCTCAAAGGCCTCTGTGTGACACCAGACCCATCTCAGGGGCTCCTCTCTGCCGGTTGTTTCACCGCAGGGTTGACATCCATCGGAAGGAGAACGCCGGCGCTGCCGAGAAGCCCATCACCATCCACGCCACGCCGGAGGGGTGCTCGGAAGCGTGCCGCATGATCCTGGATATCATGCAGAAGGAGGCTGACGAAACTAAATCGTGAGTGCTCCTGGCTCAGCCAAAAGCGTGGTGGGAAATGGTGGTGATGGTCCTTCTCCTTTCCACCACATGCTTGGTACCTGTGGCTGGAAATTTCTGTGTTTTTTGACTGGCTGGACCTTTAGGTTTTATTTTTTTAATCCATTTTAGAGCAGAAGAGATTCCCTTGAAAATCCTGGCACACAACAGCCTGGTGGGGAGGTTGATTGGCAAGGAGGGCCGCAACCTCAAGAAGATTGAGCAGGACACGGGCACAAAGATCACCATCTCCCCGTAAGTTCCTGTGACAGGACCAGGGGGAATGGCTTCCTGCTGCCAGAGGGCAGAGTTAGATGGGATATTGGGAAGGAATTGTTCCCTGTGAGGGTGGTAGATTGCCCAGGGAAACTGTGGCTGCCCCATTCCTGGAAGTATTCCAGGTCAGGTTGGACGGGGCTTGGAGCAACCTAGGCTAGTGGGAGAAGTCCCTGCCCATGGCATGAAGTGGAACTGGATGCGCTTTCACATCCCTTCCAACCCAAACCATTCCATGATTCCATGATATAAAGATTCAGTGAAGTCCTGGTGAACACCAGGCCACCCCGTTCCATCCAGCATGGTATGAGCAGTGCTGGAGCCGAGAAACAGAGCAGCTGTGTCCTCCCGTGTGCATTCCCTATCCCGGGTGGATGTTCCTCATCCCAGGCGGATGGTGGTGTTGGGCAGGGAGAGGGCGTGTGGCTCTCACGCTGTCTCAGGGGGAACCCTCAGCTGTGATTTGAGTTTTCCTGGGGTTTTCCTTGACTCGTAGAAGGAATGTAACCGTGTCTCTGGGTTTTCCCGTGGGGCAGTTTGCAGGATTTGACCATCTACAACCCTGAGCGCACCATCACGGTGAAGGGCAGCACGGAGGCCTGCTCCCACGCCGAGGCCGAGATCATGAAGAAGCTGCGCGAGGCCTACGAGAACGACGTGGGGGCCGTCAACGTAAGCTCAGCCCTCCCACCGGGGCTGCTCCCGCTGCGGGTGGCCAGACGAAATTTCAGAGTGGAGGTCAATGTGTTACAGCAGGGGTTGGGCCTCGCCCGTCACATCCCGGCTGTGTTGAGAAGCCCAGTACTCCACCTTTCACACCTTTTTTCTTTGTCTTTCCTTTCCCAGCAACAGGCCAACCTGATCCCAGGACTGAACCTCAGCGCTCTGGGCATCTTCTCCACAGGGCTGTCCATGCTCCCGTCCACCCCGGGGGCCCGAGGGGCTGCAGCTGCCACCCCGTACCACCCCTTTGCAGTAAGTGTGAGATGTTCCTGGTGTCTGGAGAGTCCTGCCGGAGCTGTTGGGTTTGGGTGGACACCGTAGCTGTAGGAGCCACCTCATGGGGAGCTCTGGCTCTCGGCCATTTGGGGAGGATGCTCATCACAGCAGCAAAGTGGAAGGGACAGGGAATGAAGGTGGCTTGGATCCCTGCTTGGATGCAGCCCCCTGGGAAGATCAGCTGCATCCCTGTGTTGTGCTGAGCTGGGTTTCACCAGTGTTTAAGGACTGGCTGTGTCCCAAGGGTGCTGCTCTCTGAAGAGAGCATGGAAAAACCGTGTAGGTGGTCTTCAGTCCTGACCCCAAGCCCACCACTGGGTTGTGATGGTATGGGCTGGGTTGTGCCCTGTGGGTCTAGTCTTGGTGGCCACCAGAGCTCCCTGGCGTGGCCACAGGGCGTGCAGAGGACAAGCAGCCCACCCTGTGCATCCACTGCCATCAGCTTGGATCCCTGCTCTGGCACCCAGGGGGCTGTGCTCGTGGGGAGCCGATCTCCAGCTCACCTCACAGGGGAGGGTTCTCCCTGTTTTTGGGGTGCTGAAACCTGGGCAAGGATGTTCACAACCCCTGAGGTGACAGTGGGCAGGGATGGTGCAGGAGTGCCAGGAGAACAGGATGGCCAAGGTGCTGATGGAGAAGGTCCATCCCAAGTCACCCAGGCGCTGTGGGCTGTTAGTCCCTAAATAATCTATTCCGAGCCGTGGGTTAATTTACCTGTGCTGTTTTCTTTCCCTGGAATGCCAGCAGCAGAGCGGGCGGAGGAGGACGGTGAGTGCCCGGGAGGATGTGTGGGGGGTGTGGTGGCTCTGGAGGGGCTCCAAGAGGGTTGGTTGGTCACTCTCAGCCTGTGGAGGGGAGGATGCTGCTGTGCCTGTATCCACAGCTTTTGGGAGACAGCTGTGGGAATTATTTATGGGTGTGATGGAGAGGAGCAGGACAGGTCTCCTGAAGGGCAGTGTTTGGTGTGGGGTCCTTCACCCAAAGCTTTGTGTGGCCTTTTTCAAGCCCCCCTGGTGAGGCCAGAAGGGGACCTTTTTTCTCATACAAACATTAGCAGGACACAGCCAAAACAACAGCAGTGGGGAGGGACTGGGGTTAACTGGGAGCTCCAGCCACATCCCAGCCTCCTGCTGTGCTGCAGGCACAGGATCCCAGCTGCAGCTCGTCCTTGGATGCGCCTGCGCTCTCCTGGAGGGGTTTCAGGGGGTGAGGGGTGGTCACTGTGTCCCTCGTGTCGCTCATGGTGGTGACACACTCCCCATGTCGGGGTGGGGGTGTCTGGGAAGGGGCTGGCACCTTGAGGACATCATCGATGTCACTGACCCTCATTTCCTCTCGCACCACAGGGATCCTCAGCCTATCTGTCAGGTCTGTACGGAGCCCCCCCAGCCGGCGCCTTCCCGCATCAGCACCCCGTAAGTGGCCCTTCCCCAAAAGTGCCCTGGCACCT
>VZTF01002632.1:2119-12438 GCA_013397755.1 Cnemophilus loriae
GTTTTGCCATAATGGGCAAAAAGTCCTTCATAACAATGTTTAAGCCATTAACCATAATATTTCAGTCTCTGACAGAGACCTTGACAAATCAGGGACATAGGCAATCACCAACCATATGAAGTTTAACAATGGCAAGTGCCAGATTCTGCACCTGGGACAAAGCAACTCTGGATGTGTGTACAGACTGGGGAACAAGAGGCTGAAGAGCAGCACTGCAGAAAGGGACTTGGGGGTCCTGATCAATATGGATCTGAGTTAGCAGTGCCCTGGCTCCCAGGAGGGCCAACCGTGTCATGGGGTGCATTAGGCAAAGCATTGCCAGCCAGTCGAGGGAGGTGATTTCCTCACTTTGTTCTGCATTGCTGTGGCCTCACCTCAAGTTCTGGGGGCAGTTTTGGGCACCACAATTTTAAAAAGACATTAGACTGTTAGAGAGCATCCAAAGGAGGCTACAAGGATGGTGAAGCGTCTGGAGGGGAAGCCTTAAGATGAGCGGCTTAGGTCACTTGGTTTGTTCAGCCTGGAGAAGACTGAGGGGAGACCTCATTGCAGTCTTCAACATCCTCATGAGGGGAAGAGGAGGAAGAGGCATCGATCTCTTCTCTTTCATGACCAGTGACAGGACTTGAGGAACCAGCATGAAGCTGAGTCAGGGGAGGTTTAGGTTGGATATCAGGAAAGGGTTTTTTACCCAGAGGGTGCTTAACTACTGGAACAGGCTCCTATGGGAAGTGGTCACAGCACCAAGCTTGTCTGAGTTCAAGAAGTGTTTGGACAATGCTCTCAGGCACATGATGGAATTCATGGGGTGTCTTGCACAGGGCCAGGAGTTGGACTCAATGATCTTGATGGGTCCCTTCCAACTCAGCATAATTTAGGATTCTATGATTCCATGGTTCTATAATAATTAGAGAGCCCTACCAGGCTAGAGAGTTTCTTAGTAATGTCTCTTACCCTGGCCGCAGGGAGGCCACAGAGTTCCCTATGGGTTGAGTCTGGTCGGCATATTGGTCCCTCTGTTCCTCCAGGATACCACAAAGGTCCTTCTTGAAATCACCATTTGTGAGACAAAAACTCTCTGGGTAAATCCTGCACCTGGGTATTTTTGAATCAGGTGGATGCTCTGACTGCAGTTCTGTTACCTCTACTAAGTCTAAAAGCAGCAGCTCTAGACAGATGAAGGCCACACAGAAGCATAAGCAAAACACATGCAGAACTTGCAGGGTTCATCAGATCTGCAAGTGCTTGTCTGAGTTGAATGCCGTTTGCATTGTACAGCACAGCCACTAGAAGTCTGTACTTGCATAACCCTGCTGAGGTGCTTCTAGCCTGTGAGGCACGCACTGCACCAGCTCAGCTCATAACACTGCTCCAGGCTCCCAATACCTGACAGTCATGCCATTTTTATGCAGATGTCTCAAAACAGGGACTTAAGAGCCCAGTGTAGGACCAAAGGTATGATTTTTTTTATAAGTTTTCAGGAGCTATAAAGTTAAAAGGGATGTAGCCCAGGTCAGTCAACATTTCCCATAATTGCACATAAAGCTTTTCTTTTTCACTCATTGAGTGATCTGAAAAAATGAGTCCTTAACCCCAGGATCTAGTTAGAGCACCATGTTCAGTGTCCATGATGATGCTCTTTCCTCATGGCAAATGCAAGGCAACTTCTTCCCATTTCACTGTGAAACGCAGCCGACTCAGGTCCCCATGCACTTGCAGAAGGATGAGAGCATGCACATGTACCATCCCTGTTGAGAAGTAAAGAATCACAATCCTGTGATAATTTCTTCGTGTATTGAAGCCTGAAATAATTTTTCTTCTAGAAGTACTTTCAGTTTGCAAAAAGACAAGTTTTTTTATGTTTTATGGAAGGTTTTTTTAATTAATGCTTGTCTTACATTATTTCTTTGTGGTATATCGCCGTGTGGGTGTTGATGGAGTAGCTGCTGCTTGTTCCAAGGGGAACCTTTAGCTAAGGAACCTCTGGTGGTGCTTCTTGGCACCTCGCAAGTCAGCTCTCTCACCCGTGCGATGGAAACACGCAGCCACGCTCACACTGAGCTAGCTAGCTCAGGCGTCACTAGAAGCAAAGAGTTAGAGGCGGCCCTCGCATGGAGCACTGAAGTTTATTTACCCATCTGTTTCGATGCAGTCCAAGGATGAGAAGGAGGCGAGAGGGAAGGCGAGGGGGAAGGCGAGAGGGAAGGCGAGGAAGGATGTGAGGGACACACTTCCGTTGGGGATGGACTTATAAAGGGGTCCAGGAGGGAGGGGGGGTAATACAACAACAACCAATGGGGATAAGGAGGGGACAGAGTGGGGGCTGGATTACATCCTCTTAAGGGATACAAGGGGCATCTGTCTGTTGGCCAGTCAGACAGACTGAATCTCCATAGGGTCACAAGATCAATGGGGGAGGCCTTTCTCACTGAGATAAGGGGGAGTCTTGCACTTTGGAGCCTGTCCACCAGCGGGCCCCCTCTGTACCTGGGCTCTTTGGCTCCCCGGCCACCACAGCTGCTGGTTCAGCCAATACAACAGTGGTATATGCATGTATGCTAGAAAATTAGGGACAGATATGCTCTTTAAAAAAAGACATAGAATTACTTTCTTTAAATCTGATTTATATGCTGCACGGTTAAAATACTTTCTTGTACCTCAAAACACAGTACCTTAGGCCTTGCGTGACTGAGACTTTTAATGATCTCTCCATGACCAGGTCTTCAGGCCTCTGTTCATTCCCTTCTTTCTCAGCTCTGCTGTTAGTCATACTTTCTTTTACAAAATGTGACCAGTCTCCATTACTTTTCTCTCCACCTGTTCATCTCTAGTCTCCATCTGTCTTTACAATAACCTTTGTTGGGGTGTCTACATTGCTTTTTTGAGACTTTGGCATCTATCAAGACGCTCTGCACTTTTCCTTGGATAACTCAATCTACCCGTAATTCCAAATCTTCTTTGTCCCAATTCTCAAAATTTTTGTAGTGCTCCTGATCTGTCTCCTTCCATACTGTACCATTCATATTTTTATTTTTTTTCTGACTTCATATGGGAGATGCTTTGCTGGCATCTTAACTTGAACATGGCTAAATCAATCCTGTACAGAGTCACCAACAGATAGAGCTGTAAAAGGTGGCAAGATATCTTCCTATACCAGTGCAAATCAATTGTTACCTATCATCTTAATGCTTTCCTGTACTTTCACTACACCCTTAGGCAGCCTCTTCCAATATCTGACCATGGTAACACTTAGAAAGTTTTCCAATTTTCATAATCTTTCCCATTGCATATGAGGTGATTTCTTCCTGCTCCTCCCCCAGCTCGCATGGGATTCAGGATCATCTTTTTTGTAACACATTTCTACCTACTGGAAGGATGTTACCATGGGCACCCTCTCTTCCTCCCTAGACTTCTCTTGTTGTGAACTAAGTAAATACAACTCTACTCCTAGCAAGTTATGTTTTCCAAACGTGCTGTCATTTTGTTATCTTTTATCTCCTGCAAATATGTTTACATCTGAATATACAAGGCATAAAAATTAAACTTCCTAAGAGTCTTCTCAGGACTGAGCAGTCATATGAGATTGTACGCTTTTGTCATTGGTATTGTTGTTGTTATGGTTTGTTTTCTTATTTCATTGCTGTTTCCAGTAAACTGTTCTTATCTTAACCTGTGATCTTTACCTTCTGTGCCTCCAATTCTCCTCGCCAGCCCACTCTGGAGGGAGAGGGAGAGGGAGGGGGGAGCGAGTGAACGGCAGCATGGTTTCAGTGGGAACACTAAACTGGGGAGTACCATTCCTAAACCATGACACTTCCTATACAATCAGTACTTTCAAACTCCAGTGATTCTTCTTGAATCTTGCCTTTCTTCTATCATCATTTAAATAACCGAAAGTTCTATTTATTGTACTTATAGGCAAGGACTTTAATTAACCTCAATATGTTTAAATTATACAGCATCAGCAAGTTAGACTTCTTCATGTAGGCTTTGTATGCAGTGAAGGCATAAAGGCATAAAGTCAGAATTTAAGCATGGGTTCACTCTGGCTCTGCACTGTACCTGAATACTTCCAAAGCACCTCCTCTTTATCCCTGAAGAGATGAGCCAATATAAAGCCATCAAAAAGATCAAAGTCAATAGTAGTATAACACATATGCTCGTAAATATATACATGCTTTTATGTGAGTGCAAGGGCTTTTCTAACAGGCTCAGGAGAGGCAACCCAATGGGTAGGGAGGATTTTCCAGGACACTCCCTCCTGTCATTGAGGAATGAGCCTCCTCCCCCAGCATTTCCCAGTCTCCACTCCCCTTGTGAGGATCTAACCATCTCCTTCCTCACAGCTCAATTTCCTTTTACTAATGTCACCAAGCCAATTCATCAGATGGAATTTTTTTCTCTCCAGGTCTTGCTTGATTGCTTAAAATTTTGGCTTCACCACAACTCTGAGATATTAACTGTGCAAGGGCTGGATCAGCTTCAGTACTGTTAGCAGACCATCTAAGACTCCCTCTTTCTCCATTTTTTAAGCAAGCAAAACATCTGTGATGATGTACTGAATGTGTTGCTTAGAGCATTTTTATAAGATGCATATTTAAGGGAAGCTAAAGAGATAACAAACTCCAAAGAGTCATGGGAATCCCAATAGCCATTGTACCCCCATTGTTTTTAATGTGTAGGAAATAGGGATTAAAATTGGAAAATGAGTCTCTTGAAGCAATATGGAACACTAGGAGAATCTTAAATTTATTCTGATTTTATTTAGGAACATGAGGATGGATTCTAACTTTAATCTTAGGCACACATGCTTGAATATTGTGGCTATTGAACAATTCACAGTTTAACTGCTGCTTACTTGTGCTTGTATCCTCAGTAACATATCAGCTGCAATTCAGTTATATGGATCAACACATCCAAGAGCTTAATCTCATCTTGACCCTTAAAAGTCTCTTAAAACTTTATATATAAGCTACATGCTAAGCTAATATTATTGCTTAATGCCTAAATTGGAAAGGTTGCTGAAGAAGAGACGGTGTCTGTGTATCTGTTTGCACTGCATCCAAGGCAAAGAAAGCAAAATCCTGAAGGGTTTGGCAGTGTGAATCTAAACACTGGTTGTCTCTAAAAATAGCTTTTCATTGGCCTGGTGACAGGATGCCTTTGATCACAAATAATAATGAGACACTTTTCAGTATTTTTTCTACTCAGATTTTCTCATGCAGAGTAAGTAGAGCAGGGAAACAAATTTCAATGGAAAAGCAACCAAACAACAAAACAAAACAAACCCCTCTAAGTAAGGGTAGATTAAGAGTCTAGGAATCTTTTGATCCCTTGGACTTGGCCAGCCCTCCAGCAGAACAGATATGAGCCGACTGGGGAAAATTATGTTAAATAACTGTATTTCTGGAGGAGAAAAGCTAAAATGAGGCTAGGACAGAATGGAAAAATGTGTTGGTCAGTGAATTTGGCCAGGTGAAATTCTAGCATTGCTACATTCAAATTAGGAGCTTTGCTTTTGATAGGGGGAAGGGGAAGACACACCAAGCTTTAACCACTGTGTTCAGTAAGGTCATACAACTTTATGGGAGCTTTCACTCAGGAAATTAAAAAAATTATCATGAAAACATTTAGAAAATTCATCATTTGGATTAAAGTAGTATTGAGAAACTTCATTTCTATCTGAGGCAAGCAACTATAATGGGCATTACTGACAGATATATTAAGATCGTTACTGCTACAATTCAGATACAGTTCAACTCTTACACAGCTGTTAAATTGTCAGTAAGGTATACTTGATCTTTGTAAAAACCTGCCCATGTGGGCTTTAAAAATAATGAAGTTTTGTGTTTATCAGTGTCATAGTATCATATGTATATAAACACAGCTAAACTCATTAAGTGAGATTATTTTTGTCTAGGGATCAGAATATCTGTGTTTGAAACATTATTCTGGTTTACCAACCCCTGGATTATAAACATTGTATTGCTAGCCTGTACTTTACTCAGCTTCTCACTCAAATCAAGACAGGTGGAAAATTTCTGACAAGAATTTTTTAATTTGAAATCATCAACAACATGGCTTGATTTTTGTAAATGTTTTCCTTGATATTTCCTCTCCTGGACCAAAGAGTGACAAAAACCCCAGAAGTCCTGGCTTCCCAAGCTCTTAACTGCTCCCAGGCTTTTTGAAGTCCTCAGGTCTCATATCAGCTGCCTTCAATTTAAAACAATGATGCCTCTGTGGCCTACAGCTCAGAAACAATATGCTATAAACTATGACCTTCCCTCTTTTCACAGAGTGTTTTTTAACTGTTTTGTCAGAGATTTGAACATGATTAATTTAAAATACTGATGTCCTCCAAAAATTCAAGTGCTTTTTCCACCTCGTTCTGATTGCTTTCTCAAGCATGAAATGTCTGTTTTTACAGCAGGAAGATGGAAATTAAGGGGGCCTAATTTTTATAATCTCAGCTGGCACTAGTTCTTTACATTAAACATGGATCAACAAAGCAAAAATATATATATTAGTTTTTCCATAGTAGCAGCAATCAAGTATTTAAATACTACAAAATTACCACTAGTAAAGCAAAAAATATGATTAATTGCTTATATGCATGTTTATATAGATGTGTTATATTCAAAGTGTTACTGGTACCATGCTTATCAAACCAATTCCAGGTATGGGGGTTAATCAAAACTGATCCCAGAAGTGGGGCCAATTGACAATAGGCAAAGTCTCATTTAAAAGGTGATCCACATCATGGAGTTGGGAGTCAGCCAGGCATACCCAGTGAGTGTCCAGTCCCCCTTGTCTATCACTACATGCTCTTGTAAATAGTCACTCTCCATCTTTCTTGTAGGCTCCCTTTGATGCCATTTTGGTTTTTACCTTTTTTTCTTTTATATATTCTCTGTATTCTTTACACATATATTTGTAGCTTTGTAGCTTCTTATTGTAGCTTAGCTTCAGCATTTTCCTAGGCAGGAAGATGAAACAAATTCCAGGACTCCTATGCTATCTTGGTTCTCCTTGGCTACCAAGGTTGAAAACAGCTCTTCGGGACACATTTTCATAAACAAAATACAGCTACTACCAAGGGGGGGGCTCCAGAAAAGAGTTGAACCTGAAGGGGGAATTACTTCATCACCTGTAGTCCTAATTGGTGCTTTTTTGTCAATTATGCTAGTTTACCAAACTTATAAAACTGTATGCACCCCCGTGGGGGGTGGGCTTTTGTGGACATTTTTCCATAACTGCCCCTGGAGGCCTCCAATAAAGATCCACCTTTATATTACCTCCTATACTAATATTATCTTGAAAGTGTGTTGTTTCATTTCTAGGTTGAAAAAGGCATCACCTTCAGGTACCAAAAGGCCGCAATAAGGTCATCCCTGTGCCTTCTCTTCCCCAGGCTGAACAATCCCAATTTTCTCAGCCTTTCCTCATAGGAGAGGTGCTATCCCTCTACTCATCTTGGTGGCCCTCCTCCAGACTCTCTCCAACAGGTTGATGTCCTTCCTGTGCTGGAGACCCGAGAGCTTGATACAGTACTCCAGCTGGGGTCTCACCAGAGCAGAGTAGAGAGGGTCCTGCAGAGGTGGGGCAGTGCTGTTCTAAGCCAACTTCCTTCTCCTCCTTGAGATTCATGCTCAGTCTTTCCCCTCAACTCTCTTCCTAGAGAAGAGCTCAAAGGGCTGGCTGTGCATACATGAACAAAATGGCGCAAAAAAATCTAGTTTATACAAGAGACTGCTCCAGGTTAACTATAAAAGGAAGCAGATGGGGCCCCCTTTCTCTCTTTCCTTCCTCTATTCTATACCACCTCATGTCATCACTGGGGGCAGGGGGAAGGGAGTATCTTCTGGGGATGGATCCCTTCTGGGTTGACATAGCGTGGCAGAGGGAGTGGCCAGNTCCCTTCTGGGTTGACATAGCGTGGCAGAGGGAGTGGCCAGGTATTGTTGTTTCCATGTAAATCATTCACCTTTTTCTTGTACTTTCATTAGTATTGTTGCTGTTACTGTTCATTTTCTTATCTCATTGCTGTTTCCAGTAAATTTTTCTTAAATTTTTTTTTTCTCCAGTACACTGTGGGGAAGGGGGAAGGGGAGAGTGAATGAGCGTCACTTGGTTTCAGTGGGAGCACTAAATTCGAGAGTACCATTCCTAAACCATGACAAGCATATAAACTGGGGGAAAGCTGGCTGGGGGCAGCTGCTCAGGGACTGGCTGAGCATAAGTCAGCAGGTGGTAAGCAATTGCATTGTGCATTGCTTGTTTCACAGAATCACAGAATGGGTCAGGTTGGAAGGGACCACAGTGGGTCATCTGTTCCAACCTCCCTGCTCAAGCAGGGTCATTCCAAAGCACATGGCCCAGGATTGCGTCCAGGTGGTTCTTGAGTATCTCCAGTGAGAGAGACTCCAGAACCTCTCTGAGCAATCTGTTCCAGTGCTCAATCACCCGCGTACCCATGGAGTGAGCGAGTGACTATATGATGCTTAGTTGCTGAGTGGTCTAAGCCACAACATTCACCTAAATGCGGAAAATTTTTCCATAAACCAACATCATATAATCTCAGACTAACTAGTTGTTTCTTTCGTACAGTAGTAATAAGAATACACTGATGTTTCATCAGAAAAGCCCAGAGCAATTTAGAAGCAATTGCATCTAGTAAAACTGCTGAGAAATGTATTTTTTCACTAGTACAAATCCTCAAACTGAGTCTTGAAGAGCTTTAGGGGACTTTTCCACTATAATCAAATAAGACAGGAGCAAAACTCAGTAGTGCTGAGTGCTCATAGGAGTTTACTCCAGTTATCAGACAATGCTTGTGTTGCAATTGCATATGTTTCTATATTGCTATATAGTAAAAAGAAACACTGGAGTCGATTCTTATTATTGCTTGGTAACTTTGAAGTTCAAAAATGGTTTTAATCTCAACTATTTTTGGGACAGGTATGGCCACACAATCTCCCCAGTTCTGTAACTGGGATCTCTTTTATATCCTAAAGAAATGTAAGAAGTTGCAGATAAAGAAATGTTTATAGAATCATATACAGATGTCTATACCCCAACTCTAAAAAAGAATTCCATCTCACCTCTTGCACACTTTCTCAATCAATTTTGCCAGCTTCTTGTTCCAACACATTGTTAACAGTTTGTCAATACCACAGCAGTTGCCTTATTCTTTACTTCCACCTCTCATTGAATCATCTATTTGGAAAATATTGTCTTTAAGTTCTTCCTTTCTATTGAATAATGTCTGCTTGGTCTCAGATGATGATGTTAAATTAAAAAAAGAGTAAGAGTTAAATAAAGTTAAGTACTTGAATTCACTTGTTCTAAAGTTTGTACAAATCCTAACAGCTCTATAAATACAGAAAGACCTAATATTTTTACTAAAAGAAATAATACTAACTTTTAAATGAATTAACTATTCAGTCTTACTATTTTCCATGCAGCTCAACAATTCTAGAGTTAAAGGTATCATAGTGGAAAAATGGAAGATTTCCTGAAGACACCTTTTACAAATTGTTTTCCCGGTGGGCAAGGTCAGCACAAAAGACACAGATACCAACTGAAGGAATAAGTGTAATTTACTATAATGCAAAACTGCAAAGAATTACAAAAGGATAAGATAAGCACTGCACCTAATCCTTACTACAAAAGAATGCCTATAGTGATAAGAAAGATACATCACCAGTTACCCTAATACTTTAGCATCATCCAGGTCTGCACAAGCTGGGGAATCCTGCAAGTGCATCCACCTTACAGGCAACAAGGCTTCTGACTTTGCTGTGAGAGGATTCTGTTTTTATACTGTTGAATAAACAAGCTACCATAATGTCTAGTGTGGGAACATCTGGTTTCATTCTCCTATTGGGTTTCTCCCAAAGCCTGGCCAGGGCTCAAGGAGGAACCAAGGGAGCTGTCTGATCCTACACCCCCAAACAAGGCCAGATGTGGCCTTGTCCAGTTTCTACATACAGAAAGGTAAATACATGTTTTGCAAATGAGCAGATACATATATCATATTGCTAATAATACTTCATTAATGAGTGGATACATATAACATTTGGTAGAAAGGTTCATCTAGAGGTTAACTTTGGCTCAGAGCCTGTTGTTCAGGCCTCAGTCAGGGCCTGTTGTTCAGGCCTTAGTACTTCACAAGTTTCTCCAATTTCCTATTTCTGTGCTTCAGCGAACCCATAGTTCGCTTTAAGCTACTTATGAGTATTGTTACCAAAAATTCGGTGAAATGAAAAACTCCGGTAAAATAAAAAACTCGTTAATGTGATACATGAAGGGATGAG
>VZTF01002637.1:2946-13483 GCA_013397755.1 Cnemophilus loriae
GGATTGGGATTGGGATTGGGATTGGGAATGGGGCTGGGATTGGGATTGGGGCTGGGATTGGGATTGGGAATGGGGCTGGGATTGGGATTGGGAATGGGGCTGGGAATGGGAGTGGGAATGGGATTGAGATTGGGATTGGGAATGGGAGTGGGAATGGGGTCAGGAATGGGGATGGAATTGGGAATGGGAACGGGATTGGGAATGGGAATGGGATGGGAATGGGAATGGAAATGAGAATGGGAATGGGAGTGGGAGTGGGAATGGGAAAGAGAATAGGACTGAGAATGGGACTGGGAGTGGGAAAGGGATTGGGAATGGGATTGGGAATGGGGTGCTGAGCCTGCCAGCATGGGCAGGGAAAAGCATCCACGGAAAAGCAGGAAGAGGAGGAAGGAGGACACCTCAGGGTGGAGGAGATCCCAAAGACTGGGATCAGGGATGTGACATCCGTGACCTGGGAACGGCCACGCTGGAGCAGCTTTTGCAGCGATTTCCACTTAAAAGGAGGGCGGAAAAAAAGAGGAAAAAAAATCCCTTTTGGGTTATTTTTGCCTGGAATCAAAAGTGCCCCGCGGGGGAACGGCAGAGGAAAATCCTCCGGGAGCTTTTCCAGGAGGGAAATCAGGGATGCGGCTCCAAGCAGCGCCGGCAGAGCCACCTAACGCCCAAACTGGGAATGACTGGGATCGCTGGGAGGGGCGGGGCGGCCAAACCCGCTCAGGGAGAGCCCGCGGTTTTCCAAGGAAAACTCCGGCCCCGCTCCCTTCCAAAAAAAGTTTATTTGGGATAACGCCTCGTCCGAAATTTACAGCACGTGGAGGAGAGGTGGGGAAAGGAGGGAACTGGGGGAGAAATCCAAGGAAAACCGGGAAGAGGAGGAGGGGGAAAGGATGGGATCGCTCCAGGGCATGGATCTCATCCTGCCCAGCCGGGGGGGACGGGAAAACCGCCCCAAATGGGATTTTTAGGGTGGGATTTCCATAGGGCCGCTGCTTCCAGAGGGGCTGGGAGAGGCGGGAAGCTCGGGAGCGCCGGGAATTCCATGAGCTCAGCCCCGCTCACGGTCCGGTGGCCCCTAATCCCGCTGATCCATGAGCCGGGGATGGGGATGGTCACGGATGAGCAGCGGCTCCTCGCTCCTGCTCTCCCGGGATTCCTCACCCCAGCAGCTCCCACTTTTCCCTGGATAAGGGTTCCGGAGCCTGGAAAGCTCCCGGTTTCTCTGGTTTGGGATTCGCGACCCCGAGAAGGTCCCGTTTTCCCTGGAGAGGGATTGGGGGCCCCGAGGAGCTCCTGCTTTCCCTGGATAGGGATTTCCAATCCCAAAAACTTCCTGGTTTCCATGGATAGGGATTTCCAACCCCAAAAACTTCCTGGTTTCCATGGATAGGGATTTCTGATCCTGGAAAGCTCCTGGTTTCTCTGGTTTGGGATTTCCAACCCCAAAAAGTTCCTGATTTCTCTGGATAGAGATTTCCAATCCCAAGACACTCCTGATTTCTCTGGATAGGGATTTCCAATCCCAAAAAGTTCCTGATTTCCCTGGATACGGATCTCTAAGCCTGGGAGGCTTCTGCTTTCCTTGGATAAGGATTCCCAATCCCAAGGAGCTCCCACTTTCCCGGGACAGGGATTTCTGATCCTGGAAAGTTCCTGGATTCTCTGGTTTGGGATTTCCGATCCCAAAAAGTTCCTGGTTTCTCTGGTTTGGGATTCCCAACCCCAAAAAGTTCCTGATTTCCCAGGATAAGGATTTCTGATTCTGGAAAGCTCCTGCTCTCCCTGGATAGAGATTCCCAATCCCAAGGAGCTCCTGCTTTCCCTGGACAGGGATTCCCAATTCCAGGAAATTCCTGATTTCTCTGGATGGGGATTTCAGACCCCAAGGAGCTCCCACTTTCCCTGGATAGGGATTCCCAATCCCAAAAAGTTCCTGATTTCTCTGGATAAGGATTTCTGGCCCCAAGGAGCTCCTGCATTCCCTGGATAGGAATTCCCAATCCCAAGGAGCTCCTGCATTCCCTGGATAGGGATTTCTAACCCTGGGAAGTTCCTGCTTTCCCTGGACTGGGATTTCCAATCCCAAAAAGTTCCTGATTTCTCTGGATTGGGATTTCCGACCTCGGGAAGTTCCTGCATTCCCTGGATAAGGATTTCTGACGCTGGGAGGCTCCTACATTCCCTGGATAGGGATTCCCAACCCCAAGGAACCCCTGATTTCCTTGGATAGGGATTCCCAACCCCAAGGAACCCCTGATTTCCTTGGATAGGGATTCCCAACCCCAAGGAACCCCTGATTTCCTTGGATAGGGATTCCCAATCCCAAGGAACCCCTGATTTCCTTGGATAGGGATTCCCAACCTCAAGGAACTCCTGTTTTTCCTCTGTAGGGATTCCCAATCCCAGGGAGCTCCTGATTTCTCTGGATAGGGATTTCTGACCCCAAAAAGTTCCTGGTTTCCCTGGATTGGGATTTCTGACCTCGGGAAGCTCCTGCTTCCTCTGGATAGGGATTCCCAATCCCAAAAAGGTCCTGGTTTCCCTGGACTGGGATTTCTGACCCCAAAAAGGTCCTGGTTTCCCTGGATAGGGATTCCCAATACCAAGAAATTCCTGCTTTCCTTGGATAAGGATTCCCAATCCCAAGGAGCTCCCACTTTCCCGGGACAGGGATTTCTGATCCTGGAAAGTTCCTGGATTCTCTGGTTTGGGATTTCCGATCCCAAAAAGTTCCTGGTTTCTCTGGTTTGGGATTTCCGACCTCGGGAAGCTCCTGCATTCCCTGGATAGGGATTCCCAATCCCAAAGATCTCCCACTTTCTCTGCATAGGGATTCCCAACCCCGAAAAGTTCCTGATTTTTCTGGATAAGGATTTCTGATCCTGGAAAGCTCCTAATTCCCCTGGATAGACATTTCCAGTCCCAAGAGACTCCTGATTTCCTTGGATAGGGATTCCCAATCCCAAGGAGTTCCTGATTTCCTTGGACAGGGATTCCCAATCCCAAGGAACCCCTGATTTCCTTGGATAGGGATTTCTGACCTCAAGGAGCTCCTGTTTTTCCTCTGTAGGGATTCCCAATCCCCAAAAATTCCTGATTTCTCCGGATAAGGATTTCTGGCCCCAGGGAGCTCCTGCTTCCCCCTGGACAGGGATTTGTGACCTGGAGAAGTTCCTTTTTTTCTCATGGATTCCCAGCCCTGGGATCCTCCTGATTTCCTTGGATAGGGATTTCCAATCCCAAGACACTCCTGAATTCCTTGGATAGGGATTTCCATTTCCAAGACACTCCTGAATTCCTTGGACAGGGATTTCTGACCCTGAGAACCTCCTCTTTTCTCACGGATTTCTGACCTGGGAAGCTCCCGCTTTTCCTGGAGAGAGATTTCCAACCCCAAGGAGCTCCCCCTTTCCCTGGACAGGGATTTCAGACCCGGAAAAGCTCCCAGTTTCCCTGGATAGGGATTTCAGACCTGGAGAAGCTCCCAGTTTCCCTGGATTTCCGAGCCTTTTAGAACCTCGGAAGCATCCGGGGTTTCGGGAGCTGCAGCTCCCACGGATGGGGAAGGAAATTCCCGGGATCAAATCCGGATGGAGACACGGATCCCACTCCGGGATCCTTGGGAAAGGGATCAGCACCAGGATATCCCCATCACATCCCAAAATATCTGTCGGGGGGCTCCTCCCGACAGGGGATCCCTCTCCTTTCCCGGGAATGCTGCTCCAATCCCTCCGCCCTCTCCTCTGTGCCAGGAACGGGCTCTGCTCGGTTTTCCTTGGAATTTTATCCATGAGGAATCAGGGCTGCAGGGCTGGATGAGCTTAGGGGGGGAATTCCTGAAGGGAAAGAGGAATTTGGGGAATCCGGCTTTCTCTAAAAACCTCTGGAACAGCTGGAATTGGCAGGATCCCCCTGCTCAGCTTCCATATGGAGGAATTTCAGGATCGCACCTCGGAACCCTTCGCCTCCAGCGGGAGAAATCCCATTCCAGGGAATCAGGGAAAAGCCAGCGCAGTGCTCCCAACCCTGGGGGATCCCAAAAAATCCCACAAAAGCAGGGAAACCTGATTTCCCCACGATTTTCCCACGATTTTCCCACCGGTGAAGTCGCCACAAATCCCAGGAAGCCAAAAACTGCCAAGAAAAAGTGAGGAAGAGCCGATAAAAAAAAAAAACAAAAACAACCCAAAAAAAAAGAAAAATTGGGGAAAACAAAAGTACTTGGAGCTGGAGCAGATCCCGGAGCCGCTCCGGGCTGTTCCCTGTGTCCCAGCTTTTCCCTGGAGCAGGGAATCAGTCTCTGGCCAGGCCATTCCCGAGGGTCAGTACTTCACTCCGGGCACGAATTCCTTGGCATCTGGATTCAAGTTGCTTTTGCTCTGGGAAGAGGGATGGGAATGGGATCGGTCGGTGCTGGGAATGTCGGGATTTGCCCCGGTCCCACATCCCGAGGGTTTGGCCCACGGGAATTCCCAGAGCTTGGGATGGGTGAAGGATTTCCCGAGGTTTGTGCGGCCGGGTTGGATTTGGGGGGGAATGTGGGGTTTCCGTGGAAAGTGGAGAGCAAATTCAGGGAATCATGGAATAGTTTGGGTGGGAAGGGATCCTTAAATCCCATCCAGGGACACCTCCCACTGTCGCAGGTGGATCCAAGCTGGCCTTGGGCACTCCCAGGGATCCAGGGGCAGCCACAGCAAATCTGGGAATTCCATTCCCAGGAATTCCTTCCTTCCCAGGATCCCACCCCAATCTCCCCTTTCCCAGTGGGAAGCCATTCCCTGGGTCCTGTCCCTCCAGCCCTTATCCCAAATCCCAGCTCTCCTGGAGCTCCTTTAGGGACTCTTGAGATTTCCCTGGAGTTTTCCCTTTTCCAGGTGAACATTCCCAGCATTCCCAGAGCCAAAGAGCTCCAGAATCCTGGAATGGTTTGAGCGGGAATGGATCTTAAATCCCAGGGACACCTCCCACTATCCCAGGTTTCTCCAAGCCCCAGTGTCCGACCTCGACTTGATGGGACACTTCCACGGATGGGACACTTCCAAGGATGGGACAATTCCAGGGATGGGACAGTTCCAAGGATGGGACACTTCCAGGGATGGGACACTTCCAGGGATGGNGGACACTTCCAGGGATGGGACAATTCCAGGGATGGGACAATTCCACAGATGGGACACTTCCAGGGATGGGACAATTCCAAGGATGGGACACTTCCAGGGATGGGACACTTCCAAGGACGGCACAATTCCCACGGGATCCTCACCAGGATGTCCTCGGATCCGTGGCCGTCCCCCACGGAGAGGCCGTGGAGCTGCTGCTGGAGCTGCCCCATTCCCTGCGGAAGATCCCGCGCCGGAATGAACCAATCCTGGTCCTCCTCGTCCAGCATCTCCTGGAAGCAGCGGTCCAGGAATTCCTGCTCCTGCAGCTCCTCCTCCACCTGCCCGGAGAGATTCCGGTGGGAACGAGATCCAGGGGTTTTTCCACGGGGATGTGGGAAGAGCTCCTGAGGGGGAGCTCTTATGGGATCGTGGAATTCCTGAGGTTGGAAAATCCCTTGGGAGTCCTTTCCACCCCCAAGTGCCACATCCCCAGGGCTTTAAATCCCGCCGGGAATGGCGATTCCAGCCCTTTTCCAAGAGGGATTTTCCCGGTTTCCCACCCGGCACAGCTCGAGGCCTTTCCCTCTCATCCCATCCCTGCTCCCAAATCCCGATTCCCACCCGGCTCCCGCTCCTGTCAGGGAATTCTGCAGATCCAGAAGATTCCTGAGCCTCCTTTTTCCCAGGAATTCCTTGCTCCGGGTGGGATGGGATGGATGTGATCCCAGAGCTTTCCCAGCCCCGGATTCCACATTCCAGGAACGTGGATGTGGAAGCAGAGGATGGGGCTGGGAATCGCAGCTGCTCCCGTTTTCCTGGTTTTCTCTGGATTCAGGAGGCTCCGAGAGGAGCGAATCCACGATTGGGAAAAATGGGAATTCTGCCCCTCCGAGTTCCAGCTCCCAAATCCCAACAGCAGCAGGATGTGGAGCTGCCGGAGCAATTCCAGAGGGAGCCACGGAGCTGCTCCGAGGGCTCCGGAGCCAGGCTGGGAAAACTGGGAATGTTCACCTGGAGACGGGAAAAATCCAGGGAATCCTCAGAGTCCCTAAAGGGGCTCCAGGAGAGCTGGAGAGGGGCTGGGATAAGGGATGGAGGGGCAGGACCCAGGGAATGGCTTCCCACTGGGAAGAGTGGAATTCAGCTGGGATTTTGGGAAGCAATTCCCACACAGAAATCGGGATCTAAAATCCAACCACCCCAGGAACGTCGGCTCATCGCGGCAGGATTATCCCAGGATTCTGCTCTTCCAGAGGACGCCTCTCCCGGCACATCCAGGTGAACATTCCCACTTTTCCAGCCTCGATGCTTCCCTCGGCTCCGTCCCCTCCCGCTGCCACCGCTCCCCATCTGTGCCGGATCCATGGGAAAGGAATGTCCGGATCCATGGGAAAAAGGAATGTGCGGATCCATGGGAAAGCACCTGGAGAGCTCCTGCTCCCACTGCTGGATGCCCCAAATCCCGACTGGAAAATCCAGGAAGACTCAGGGAGAGGGGAAAAAAAAAAAAGCCCGGAGGAAAATCCAGCCCCGAATCCCAGAGCAGCCCCAAAGTCATGGAATGGGAATGTGGCCGGAGCCATGGAATGGGAATGTGGTCACTGATGGGGAATTCCAGCTGAGGACAAGCTGGGAATGCTGCTGGAATTTTCCTGTGGATACCAGGGGAGGAGAATTCCCTTTTCCCAGCCTGCCTGGACACCCTGGAGACGGGAATGGGAGCCTGGGAATGTTTTAGGGAAAGGAGAAGGATCCAGGGAAGGAAAAGCTCCTTCCTCTCCCACTTCCAGGTGTCCGAGGTGTCTCCAGCTCCTGGAATGACCTGGGAATGTCCTGGGAATGGGATGAGGATCCAGAGCATCGGAGGGCACTTCCAGGTCGTTATTCCCGAATTCCAGAGCTGCTGGAGTCCCACCACGACATCCCAGGAGCTCTGCCCGCTCCAGAAATTCCCTGAAATCCGGGATTTCCCCCCAAACTGGGATGACCCAAATTCCAGGGGATGACCCCAATTCCCCCATCACTGCCAGGGGGAATTCCAGCTGAGGACAAACTGGGAATGCTGCTGGAATTTTCCTGTAGACAGCAGGGGATGGGAATTCCCTTTTCCCAGCCTGCCTGGATATCCTGGAGATGGGAATCCGGATATCCGGGATTTCCCCCAAATTGGGATAACCCCAGTTCCAGGGAACAATCCAAATTCCAAGGAATAACCCAAATTCGAGGGGATAACCCAGATTCCAGGGGATAACCCCAATTCCAGGGGATAACCCCAATTCCAGGGGATGACTGGGATGCCGAGGAAGGCGGATCCCAAAACCTCGGGATTCGGGAACGATGATGTCACCACCCCTCTGGAAGCATCAAATCCATCCTCAGGGAATTCTTCCCAGCTTTTTTCCAGCTTTTCCAGGCGGATCCAACACAACTCTGCCCTGAGCCACTCTCTCCCATCCAAGCCCAACATTCCCGGGATCGTTTTCCCCACGGATCCACGCGGAGCTGGGAATCGCCCCAGGGCTGAAGTCCCCCCTTACTGCGTTCCCGGATCCCGAGGATTTCCGGGATCAGGGAATCTCACCTGCCGGTTGAAGTCCTCCTCGTTCTCCATCCACATGTACTCGGCGAAGGGGTTGTTCTCCTTCTCCTCGTGCCCGTTCCCGACCGGATCCTCCTTGGATTTGGGGTTGGACGCCGTGGTGCTGGCGAGCTCGGAGCCATTCATCCTTAGGGACTCTGGGATGAGGGAGATTCGGGAATGAGGGAGATCCCAAACCCGCAGCAGATCCCGGGAAGGGATGGATTTCATCCTGCAGGGATTTTCCAGGCTTAGTGATCCCAAAATCCATCCCAGTTATTGGGAATCCATTGGAAACCATTCCATAAATCCATCCATCCATGGATCCATCTATTCCATCCATCCATGGATCCCTCCATCCATCCATGGATACGTCCATCCATCCATCCATCCATCCCTCCATCCATCCATCCTTGGATCCATCCATCCATCCATCAATCAATCCATGGATCCCTCCATCCATCCATGGATCCATCCATGGATCCATCCATCCATCCATCCATCCATGGATCCATCCATCCATGACTGGGTTATCCTGGAAAAGGATTATTCCCACCCCAAAAATTCCAGGGTTTGGGACGGGAATTCCTTCCCAATATCCAAACATAAAAGCAGGATGAGGCTCCACAAGCCGGAATTCGGGGGTTTTGCTCCTGCCCTCCCCTCCCTTCCCGCGCTGCTCCGGAGCCTCTGGAAGGAGAAGAGTTGGGAAAACGCCGGGAAAAGGGCTCGGGGTGGGGTTTTTCCCAGAATCCGGGTGGGTTTTCCCACTTTTCCCACTGCTCTGGCTGCTCACTCCATGGTCCCAGAGCTATTTATAGCCCTGGGAGCCGCCGGCCGCTCCGGGAACGGATCCTGGGAAGGGATCCCGGGAATGCTGCCCGGCTCTGGCAGGGAGAGCGGGACCAGCTCTGCTCCCTTCTCCCGGATTCCCATCTGGATTCCCATCCTCTGCATTCCCTTCTCCTGGATTCCCTTGGAATTATTCCCTCCTCCCGCATTCCCGGAGTTCCCGGGCTCCCTCTCCAGCAGAACCCTCCGCATTCCCTGGGCTGATCCCACAGCCTGGGCAGCAGGAAAAGGGGGAATTCCGGAGCCCCTCTGCTCTGGGAGAGCTGGGAATGTTCCCCTGGAGAAGGGAAAATTCCAGGGAATCCTCCGAGTCCCTAAAGGGGCTCCAGGAGAGCTGCAGAGGGACTGGGGACAAGGCCTGGAGGGACAGGACCCAGGGAATGGCTTCCCACTGGGAAAGGGGAGATTGGGGTGGGATCCTGGGAAGGAATTTGTGGCTGTGAGGGTGGGGAGGGGCTGGGCTGGAATTCCCAGATTTGCTGTGGCTGCCCCTGGATCCCTGGCAGTGTCCAAGGCCAGGCTGGATGCACTTAGATCCAAATGGGATACTGGGAGCTGTTGGAGTTGGAATGGGATTGGGATTTAAGGTCGCTTCCCACCCAAATTCCAGGATTCCATGGAGGAATCCAGGCAGGAAAGGCCCGGGCAGTTTTCCAGGCTCCCTCTCAACTCCTCCGGAGCGGGAATTAAGGAAAATCACCTGGCCAGGCTCATTCCTTTCCCAAGGGATGGATCCCTTCCCAAGGCCCGGATCCCTTCTTCCCAAGGCCCGGATCCCTTCCCAAAGCCGGGATCCCTTCCCAAGGGATGGATCCTTTCCCAAAGCCCGGATCCCTTCCCAAGGCCCGGATCCCTTCCCAAGGGATGGATTCTCCCATTCCCAGCTCCACAGGTCCGGCTGGTCCAGCCGCCTTCCCAACGCTGCTTCCAGGAGCTCCTCGTGCCTCCCACTCCGGGCAATCCCGATTCCCCGGCCTCTAATCCCTGTTCCCAGATCAAATCCCTGCATCCAGAATCCCAAATCCCACTCCTTATCCCGTTTTCTCCCTGGGCCGGGTGGATTTTTCCCGCTCCAGGCTCCCGGGGGGTGCAGATGTGGAATTTGCACTCCCAGCCCTCCCAGCCGCCGAGGAAGCGTGGCCTATTTCCAGCCCAGATCCGGGGATAATCTCATCCCAGCACTATTTTAATCCTGGAGCTCCGCCGGATCCTCCCGGAAAAAACCTCCTGCTCCTGAGCCCGATCCAAGGAATGCTCGGGAACCTCATCCCAAACTCCTCCAGGCTCTGACGGGACACGTCCTGCTCCTCTCCGGGAAATCCGGGCCTCGCCACCCTCCCGGCCAGGAATTCCCTCCCAGGATCCCACCCCAATCTCCCCTTTCCCAGTGGGAAGCCATTCCCTGGGTCCTGTCCCTCCAGGCCTTGTCCCCAGTCCCTCTGCAGCTCTCCCGGAGCCCCTTTAGGGACTCGGAGGATTCCCTGGATTTTTCCCTTCTCCAGGTGAACATTCCCAGCTCTCCCAGCCTGGCTCCTTTTCCAGGTCCTCGTGGCTCCCTCTGGCCTCGCTCCAGCAGCTCCAGGAGGATTTAACCCTTTGGGAATCTCTCCCTGATGTCCATCCAGATCCAGGGCTCCATCCCAATCCTGTCACTCCAGGCTCCAATATTTGGGAAAGGAGGGAAACGGGATTGTCCCTTCCCAGGAAATCTGGTTTCCCGTGGGATGATGAACTCGGGGCTCAGCCCAGGTCAGCCATTCCTGCCGGGATGGGGAATGGAAATCCCGGAAATCCCGGAAACAGCTCCGGAAATCCCAGAGCTGTCATCGCTGCCTCTTCCCGTGCTGATTCCAGCCAGGCTGGAGCTGTCAGCGCCGCAATCCCGGGATTCCCTCTGTTCCCACTCCCGCTCCCTTCCCTGCAATCCCGGGATTCCCTCTGTTCCCAATCCCGCTCCCTTTCCCAGGATTCCAGGGATTCCCTCTGTTCCCAATCCCGCTGCCTTCCC
>VZTF01002638.1:510-38239 GCA_013397755.1 Cnemophilus loriae
AGTCACTTTGACTTGCTGATTTGGTCTTATAAAAGCTGGACCCCTTTCAGGGTAAACTTGGAAGCCTTGCCTAGGAAAGGCTCTCCAGGTCCTTGCTGTGAAATGGGGCTCCTCAGCAGTTTCAGACCCTGGGTAACAGTAAACTATTTAGGCAGTTTATGACTAAATTTGGTAAGTTGAAAGGTGTTCATGTTACAGTTGTTAAAAAAGAAACAGAAAAGGGAGAGGTGCGCAGAGATGGAACATACACCCCACGAAAGCCTTATATAACTTTTAAAACTGCATTCAGAATGACCAAACTCCCATCCAACAGCATTTTTAATCTTGAAAGTAGAAAATAGGAAAAATCCTTTCTGTTGATAACCTGGGAGGGAAGATACGCTTCTATTTCCACAGATTCCAGTCCACAATGGGTACCAGAAAGAGTGATCCAACCAGCCTTGGTTAATCCAGCTTCATCCTCAGCTCGTGGGGAAGCTGAGGAAACAAGATACATAGACCTTGTTTGTTTCAGGCAGGGGGCCAAACGTTCTAATGTTCAGAATGTTTTATTTCATAATTCTTGTTTGAATAAAACTAAAAAGAGTGAGATGTGGGAAGAGATGGGATGGAGTTGCGGGGTGTGGGATGCGCCTCTGAAAGAGCACATGGCAGCACAAAGAACAAAGGACCGCGTGACCGCTCAGAGAGGCTTGTCTGGACTTGTCCTTGGGGCACCACGTGGTGGGACCCTCCCAGAAGGAGCCTGATGGAAGCTGATGCGCGTGATCACCCCATAGAAGGGCACTGAGAGGGCGTGTGTGCTGACATGGCAACGTGGGATAGGTCGCTACCCTGTAAGGAAATACGGTGCTTGAGAAAGGTATAAAACCTGCTTGTTGCTTTGAATAAATGATCTTCTTGGGGACAAGCAAGGAGGTCTGTGTGTCTTTGTTCCCCATTGCTACGAGTCTGAGAACCTGGTTGTAGCCAGTTGTAATTAACAACAGAACTGATGGGAAATATAGCCTATTGGTCCTGGAACAACCTCAGGTAAATGAAAAAAGGTTTTGTCTACTGGTCAATGAAGAAGAGAACTTCAATTCTCTGAAAAACAGCCAGGATGCTACAGTAGTAAATACATTAAAAAAAAATACTTGTCAAAACTGTTGCTTTTATAAAAGATACCCTGTCCACAGCTGGTTGGAAATATGGCCATACACACAATATAAAGAGTAAATCAGAAGAAAAATACTGAACAGCTGCTTTTCATAGGATTATTGATTACATATCCATAATTTTATGATGGATTAAGCAACAAATTTGTAGAGACCTGCATGGAATTGCTTTTCCACAAGCACACAACTAGTGGGGAAAGGTCAGAGTAGAACTGCATCTCTTCTGTTTGAAAACTCCCAAGTACACTTTTGAAATGGTGGTAAATGAATCATATTAACCAGTGCAATCCACAAATAAAGAATGGAACGGAACAGCACAGCACACAACTCTGCTTAATAACCAACTAAATAAACAGGCTTCTGTTTAAAATTAGTGCAGTATTGTCACATTATTATTTTTATTCTTCATCTATTCAGTCTGCCAGGCTGTGGGAACAAGAAGGCCTGGGAGGTAGGTGCTGTGTCTCTCTGACCTTCGATTTTCCCCACTGTCAAGGGGAAAAACGAATGAACCAGTCCGCAGAAACTGCCACTGCCACGTGCCTGAAAGGCTGCTGCTGACTGTGCAGGAGCAGTTGGCAAATACAACTTCCAAACCTGAATTGCTTTGTCTTTAATGCAAATGTAAGGGAGGAAAATCACTCTCTTGCTTTTGTATCTATATCTGGATCTTGCCAATGTCTATTTTATTAACTGAGGTGGTTTTGACTCGTGTTTCTAAGTTTGGGAACAAACAGTTGTAAAAAGATTTGAATGCAAACTTTTGCTTGAATCAAAAATGGAAAAAAATAAGTGCTTGACAAGCACTTATGTAATTATCTAAGTCTTTGACAATATAGACAAATATAATTTCAATCTACTGACCATAGTCCTATGGCTTTAATTCAGAGGAGAAACAGAAGTCTAAGACACTTTATTCTGACACTTGTAAAGCCCCTGTTATGTAAAAATGTCAGTAGGAGAGAATGTATACCTTTCTTAAAGAAAAAGTTAGCAACACTTCTGGGTTAATTGCATTGACTGCAGGGGGAAGTGCAGAAAAGGCTTTTCTTGTTGTGCAGTTGGGGTCCCAGAGATAGAAATTTTGCGTTCAGTAGGTGACTAAATTATTCTGATTAAACTGATCTCTATGACTGGTCACTGTCTGTGCTTTGTGTGTCAGCATAAAAAAGAAGGTAAACTTAGGAGAAGAGATAAAGGGAAAAATACTAGACTTGAAAAGAAACTGAGGCTCTAATAATGTGGAAAGTCTCCTCTACCTCTGGTGTATTCACCCCTCTGATCCTGCCCATGCAAGGCTGGGCATCTCTGCCTTGTATGAGTACAGGGCTGTGCATTAATGAAGTGATTAGTTTTCTGCTTTAGTACTGCCTCTTACAGCAAATCTATCATAATTTTTGAGTAATCTGGATGTATGTCATGCTTTGAAGTCTTTCTTTGATTTTGGAAACAGCTTCTGTGTTGCAGTGAATGCAAGCTGCAGACCATGTCCCAAAGCTGGAATTCGTTCCACCAATTATCTGTAGCACAATGTGAATGAACAAGGATCTCTGTGTCTCAACAGGAATAAAACATTGAGAAATTACTGTGTCTTGGAAAGGTTACCTTTGTTTTGCTCTTCATCAGACTACATCAATAAGTTTAATTTTCTGAAAGGAATTTTAAAGGGCAAAACCATGTTTTCTTTAAGAATCCCTCCCCTAGTGGTAAGGTTTTAGATTTGCTTTCCTTCTATGAGAAAAAAAATCTGATTTGATAATTGCCTCTGGATGCAGAATGTTTTAGTACTTTCAGCCTAGTGTAGGCTGCTGGTGCAGATTAAGATTTCTCACCATGTTGCCCCTCAGTGCATTGGCACCTGTTGTCCATCCATGCAAGGGTAGCTCTTTCTCGGGGGGCAAAAAGTTCATCTTGTTTCTACCAGCAGAGCATTCCTCTGAAGTTACTCTTGCATGTCAGTGATATGAGGCTGCTTTAACTTCAGGCTAATTGTCAGGGATAGTTCCATATGTCACATTTCAGAGGAGGAAATAAGAACATTTGTCAGCTATTCACGAGAAGCATGTGGCAGTGCCTCATACATTATTTCTTTGGTTTACCTGGTACTTAACTCATTAATACTGTGTTGAATCAATTTGGGCTGCCATGCCTGCGAAAGTATCACAAACTAAATCAAGATTTCAACAAAAGTATTGATCACCACCTTATTGTTAATACATATTTTTATGTTCATGTCTGAGTATAACCCTTTCCAATTAAACCCTTGTAGGCTTCCATCTCTACCAGCTGTACCCCGGATGCATTTAACCATCTTGAGACTATTTTTTTATTGTGCTGGACTCTGGTTTATTCATTTGGCTTGAGGTGTTCTCTGTTCCCTGGAAGATTTCTGCCTTTTCCTGAGCCCTGTCTGTGAAGTGAGCAGCACCAGTGCACAGGAGGGCAGTGACAGCGATGTGTTTGTAAATCCCATTATCCCTGCAGAGTTAACAGGATGAATCTTTGCTGGTCTTTTTTTGTGTGTGTGTTTGGGTCTTTTTTTAAAGAATAGGTAGGTAGGTGTTTACAGCTCAGTTCAGTGTTTAGGCTCAATGACCTTGATTCCGCTCCCAACACTGACATGCCATGTTTTCTTATTAACATCCCACCTCTGACCTAACCTCTCCTCCCTTCCAGCCCACCTGCTCAGAGGACATTAAAAACTGACTTAAAGAAGTGCTTAAGTGGGGAGTTTTAAAATTAGATTGTGAAACAATCAACGTTTTAAATAAACACTTGTTAGCGTGCTTGGCTTCTCTGGCTTCCTCCTGAGGCAGAAGGATCACACTCCGATTTCTCATTTCTTATTCCCCCTTCTCCCCCCCTTTTCCTAGCATTAATACTGGCTACCAGGGATTGAAGTTTTATTGAGAAAGGCCTTTTGATGTGTTGCTTTAGCTGATGAGAAAGATGGCAGAAGGTCAAGCAAAACAGATTTGTCTGCTGGCATGTCCTGCCAGACAGTCAGAGCATAAAGGAGCAATGTGTTAAGGGTTTTGTGTATGGAGTGATATTTGCAACATCTTTTGAACACCAGTGTCCAATTCTCAGGCCATCAGCAGTGCTTGTCACGTCACAGCATGCCCCAGTTTGCATCAATAAAATCTAGGAGCCATTAGTCACAGTAAAACCCCGAACCTGTATTTGGGTGCTCTGTGCACAGAAATGTATGAAGTGGAGTTGGATGGTGTTACCATAAAATCAGTTTATTAAATAGCTGTTATGAACTGTGAGGACTACATTGCTCATTTTTAATGCAATTCCTTTGACAGTAGCCTGATCCATTTGGCTGTAGAGTGGCTGCATGTCTCACCCTGCAGTCTGTTACACAGGATCTCTTATTTTTTCTGTATTTCAATATGACTGCCTACTTTTCAAAATATTTTGGATTTAAATCTGTTAATCATGCAAGTAATCCCCTTAGCTGGCTGAATGAAGACCATTTACTTGAATAAGAGTGAAAAATCATAGCTGTGAAGGCTTTTCCTCCATCTAGACATTGTAATAGAAGCTTCCGGAACAATAATTTAGCAGAACACAAATGATGGCGTTTAGTCCCAGGAGAAGCTGTCTGAGCTTCCGGTTTGCTGTGTAAAGAATAAGCTTGAAATTATTTCTTAATGTTTTTTGAAACTGTGTGCACTCCACTTTCATTTATTTTACAAGTTTGATGGGACTGCTTGGAGTCACAGAACGGGTCTGGCAGGTCAGAGGAGTGAGAACAATCTGGAATTCTTGAGAATGCAAATATTCCATCCCTGCCCTTGCTGCCCAGTGCAAGCATTTGCTGCCACTTCTTCCATCTCACTGTAGAAAAATGAGCTGCTGCTGACTTTGCCTTTGCCAGCACTGAATATCCTTTACAAGAATACAGAAGCATCCAATGACTGCAAGGAAAAAAATGCTCTAAATACCCACTTGCCTTAAAATCTGTGAATTGCTGAAGCACAATTTCATCTTCCTAACACACAGAATCTATGATTATTGTTTGAGATGTTGCAGTGAGCTTTTTCTGTTCTAAATAAACAGACTTTGACAACCTCGTATTTTCATAGTACTAGAAAGAGGTAGTTAATAAATCCATGTGGGCTGAATGGGTACAGAGGCATAATTTATTCTAAGAAATTATGATTTGGAAGTCAGTAATGTGACGTTATATAGTACAGTATGGTGGGAACAGACTGCTGGTCTGAAACCTTCCCAGATCTCGACTCAGGCACAATCGCTGTGCATCCCTGAGAATTCAGTTTTACCCATGGGAATTCTAAGATTAGCAGGAGCACGAAGCATAAACAATAGAAGGGGAAAACAGCAACATATCGCACCTGCTATTTTTCTGAGTGCCTGTAGGCCTAGGTTATAGCTAGCCAATGGTGGTATATTGTAGTTCAATAACAGCCAATGAGTCTATTGGAGTAATTTAGCAGCCAATGAATATGTAACATGAATGATAACATACAAAAGTGTATAAAAGAGATTGCTTCTTTGAATAAACCCCTTTTTGCCCTTGTCTGAGACACTGTCCATATTTGTGTTGTGGTCGCCCCAACAGCGACACAGTACAAGTCAAAGTTAAAATCTATGGACAACTGTAACTAAAGGCATCTGGGTTTTCCTGATTCATCTTAAAAATGGAAGGTGATTCCTGTTCACAATTCCCAGTCTGCAGAAATGTCTTACAAGTGTCCATGTTCTGTTTAGTTTTTCTGTTGTTGTACAATGTGCATAAACCTTCTTTCAATTTTCTGCAGAGGCTTTAGCAATTATAGATTTTTCTGGTTGGCAAGTGGAAAAATTGGTTTCAGTTTTCAACTGAACAGAGTATTTTCAGGGAATTATGAAACAGTGAATTAATAAATGCACTGTTTCATTGAGTGATACATAATTTTGAAATTGTGAACCACTCTTCAGTAAAATTGCTACTTTGAGACAAAAAAAAGATTGATATTTCAGTGAAGGACTTATTCTGTCGCTTTCTGAAATCTATCAGTTTATAATTTATTTACTTTTTTACTGTGGAAGTATCTTTTTATGGGGCAAATTTGTTACTCATTAGAAAACATTTTTCTTTTCGGCTCTGTGCAATTGTGCATTTTGCTGTTTGGCGGTGGGATTTACTAGGGAAAGACCTCTTCTGTCCTCTCAATTCAGTGCAACTTGAAACTCATGCTTTCTGGGGTTGTAACTTGCAGGGAGAAAATAAAATCAGCTAAAAATAATTGGAGGTTGTATTTAACAGAACTTCAGTAAAAACAAAGGTAGTTAAAAGAGGAACAGGCAGCTGTGAAGAGATGGGAGCTGTATGAGATTTTAAGACTATGTCCCAGTACTCAGCTCAGTAAATTTTAGGCATTCTGGAAGTTTTTATGGCCTTCCTCTCTACTGAGCCCCACCTTTCCTCCCAAAATTGTATTAGGTGCCATTTTCAAACATGGAGAGTTTGCTTGTTTTTTTGTTGCCTGAGAAGGTGTTATTTCCTGGATGCTTAGGGAAAAAAGGAAACAATTATATCCTTACTGCAGAAGTTGATAAAGAGATGTTTCAAATTATCCTGAGTTTAGATCAGAAAGAGCAGGTGACAGGACAGCATAATAACACAGAGTATCACTGTGCACCAGCAATCTGATGCAATTATCCCTTTATGTCATGATGGATTTTGTATTAGTGAAGCTTCAGTGTCACAGTGGCACAGCACTGGGAAAGTGTCTGGAGGAAAAAAACCCATGGAAATAATCAAAAAGTTGCTTGTGGTACTTATGCACACATTAATCACAAAATAAAGAGAAGAGAAAGAAAATATGATCCAAGTCTGCTCAAGCGGTTGGAATAGCTCTTGGAGACTGGAATATGGATGTTCCAGTTAGATCTGTACAGATCTCAGCATATGAGCAGCCACAAAATGTCAGTCTGTCTTTCTCGTGAGCTGTGTCATTCCTGGTACACCTTCATGCACACAGGCTTTTGTTTTTTGTTTGGTTGGGGTTTTTTGTTGTTTTTGGGGTTTTTTTTCCCCAGGAAATATTGATTCGTCTAAACAAAATCAGATATTCTCTGGTGCAACAGTAAAATTGTGTACATGATGTTCTTCAGTGAACAAAAATTTGATGCTATCATAGGCTGGAAAAATCAATCATGTATGCCTATTTTCCTTCATTGAAACTCAAGGTACTGATGTGAAAAATGACTGAGAATGGTCTGGGTGTTGGAAGAGTTCAGACTGAGAGATCTCTTTGGCTTAAGACTGTGTCACTTATTTTTTCCCTGGCAGAGAATTTCATTTAAATATGTGGTATGAGGAGTTTGTAGCTACAGAGAGAGACTGACGTTATTGTCTGTGTGTGTCACACCCACAGAAACACTGAGAGGAGACTTTCCTGGTCTGTGGGTTTTGTGGGGGATTTTTTTTCTTGTTTGGTTATCGAGTCAAGGCTATTATCTTGGATGATGATATCTGGAGTTTCACTGCTTTGAATATCTAAAAGGCACGTTTAAGTTACTTGGGGAAATTACTGAGACAATTATGGGATTGTAATATAAAGTACCATAATTACACTTTAATGCTTCTTATCGATTGGTGAGCTTTGCACTTTGCCGTAGAATAAAACACTGAACACGTTTCTTGGCCCACCCAGCTTTAATATCCATTTTACAGAGACAGTTTTTCAAACTTAGCAAGTACGAACTTCTGAGATGAAAAATATATATTATATTTATATGGTTTTAAACAGAGAGTTGGCTTAGATGGGATATTGGGAAGGAATTCTTCCCTGTGAGGGTGGGGAGGCCCTGGCACAGGGTGCCCAGAGAAGCTGTGGCTGCCCCTGGATCCCTGGCAGTGCCCAAGGCCAGGCTGGACGGGGCTTGGAGCAACCTGGGACAGTGGAAGGTGTTGCTGCCTGTGGCAGGGTGGAATGAGACGAGCTTCAAGATCCTTCCAACCCAAACCATTTTATGACTCTATGATCAGGGAGTGCTCAGTTACCTCATTATGCTCCCTCAGCTCTCTGCCTGACCGTTCTCTTTGCTTTGGTACCTCCAAATACTTAGTAATGCCCGGTTCCAGCTCACAGATGGCCTTGTCACTGGTGTCCTTCCTGCTGCCAGCTTCTCTATGGTTTGATAGTGAATGTGACCAATTTCATGTTCTTTGTTTATAGCAATTTGGACGGTGAAAGTTATTACACATGAGTGTGTCTCAGGTTTGTTTTTAGTTCATGATCATTTTTATCTATGAAATGATGAGCAACATGAGAAACAGTCTCTCAGGCCCCTCATGAGAGGCATAAACAAGGTTTGCATCCACTGTCCCTTCCCCTCACGAACTTGTGTTTCCCACCAGCTGCCTGGGGGCCTCAGGAGGCTCCTGTGACATTTGGATTAAGCTCTGCAATAACAATATTGATGGAAGTGTCTTCCTGGTCAAAGTAGCAAGGCTGTCCTGTTCTGTAAACACTCTATCACTGTGTTGTTATTATCTTACATTTTAGACCCTTCTGATGTAAAGTGGAATTGTTTTTCGCTTGTTTATGAGACACACAGGCCTTTTCTTTATCTGCCAGATGCTCTTTCCTCTGTGCCATGTTCACCTTCCTGTGGAGGTAGCTGGGATCATGCTGCCATCTCATGGCAGGCCACAGTTTAATTAGAAATGACAAACAGCACAGGACAAATTAGTATTGTTACATAAATTCATGGAGATAAGTAAAACCAATAACAATTCATCTTGTGTTTTAAAACTAAGAACATTCCCTGCTTTCTGTGTAAGAGTTAATGAGGCTGTAAGGGGCAGAATTGTGGCTGAACCTTCTGTATATCCTTCTATATGTGTGGTTTTTTGTGCTTTTAGAAAAATAAAGGACATTGACTACCCAGTATTAATATTAAAGATGTCTGGGATATTGCAGCAAATTCCACTGAACATTGCTATCAGTACAGCTCATTCCCCAGGAAAATATCTTTCTCTGCTTCCAGCACCAGATATTAGTATACATGGTAGAGGAAACCATAATTAAATCTATTAAGGTGACTTGTTACAGAGCACAAATATCTGAACGCTTGACAGAAAAAGGAAACATTTTTTCTTTCTCGTCTGAGGGTAGATAACCCCGTGTCTTTCAATTCTTAAGAATTCTCAGTCTGTGAGTCTGTTCAACCATCTGACATTTTAGTGCTCAGCTGGGATTTCATCCTGCACCCAGCTCTAGGATATCTACCTGCCATCATGATAGATTACTCTTAAAAATCATGATCCCTCTGAGTCTTCAGTTATCATCAAGAGTATTTTTGGCACAGGACCTGAGGGGGGAAAAGGTGCTTTTGTAGTTAATGTTTTGCTTTTGAGATGTTTGTTTCAAGACAGTGATTTGGCCAGGTGTTCCTAATAGCACTGCTCAGCAAATCTGGAATTTGGGGCGTCACTCAGTGTCCTTCTTCCAGCAGCAGCCACGGGTGGTATGACTGGGCTGATAGCAGCCCTAGAAAATGTCTACCCAGCTCCCTTCTGCTTTTGGGATGTGGTGCCAGCCATAGGGGAGCTCCTTCTGCTTTTTCCATCTCACATTTGTGGGACTTTGATTTCCCAGACTATAAAATCTTGACCACTAGTTGGTCTCCCAGGCAGCAAGCGACAGGATGAGAGGAAATGGCCTCAAGTTGTGCCCTGGTAGGTTGAGACTGGATGTTAGGAAAACATTTTTCATGGAAAGGGTTGTAAAGCATTGGAACAGGCTGCACAGGGAAGTGGGGGAGTTCACCATGCCTGGAAATGTTCAAAAACCATGTGGATATGGCACATGAGGACATGGTTTAGTGGGGAGTATGATCACGGTGCTGGGTTAATGGTTGGATTTGATCTTAAAGGTCCTTTCCAACCTCTGTGATTGTATAACTATCTGTAGTGTGTATCTACTGACCAGAGAAAGGAGGAAAGAACGACTTGTGTTTCACAGAGGTAATTTTTATGAATTTGTTTGGTATAGTGCACATTCTTCTTAAAGCATTAATGGATGGAGTTTGAAATATTAAAATTACATAAATTAGCAACTGGAAAACCTCCTTAAACATTCCTGCAGTTTAAAGACTGAATGTATTGGCCAGCTGTGTCTCTGATGTGGAAAATAACCTTGGTGTAGTCTTTCACTCAAACATTTTACCTTTCTTAGGAATATAAATTCAGCCTCTGATATGTTTGCAGGCAAACTGCATATTTTCTGAAAAGGGGGTTCACTTTGTTAACTCCAGCTTATAAAATGGCCTTGCTATGCCCACGGCCATCCAGTGAATAAATTGGAAGGAGAACTTCTAGTCTCCCAATTCACACATCTGTGCAGCTTTTTCTGTGTTGTTTTAGTGTAAAGAGCAGGAGAAAAGATAATTCAATATAATTTTTTTCTTCTCAGCCATCTTCATGCTTTGAGAACTTCTCTCGGCTGATTCAGGTCCTTTACACACAGCAAACAGAGCAGGATGTCACTCCCTGTGGAGTTTTCTGAGCTGGATGCCTTTGCTGAGATGAAGAGAATGCTTGGTAGGCTCACATCACATTATCGAGTCCGATCCATGAAATAAATTTTAAACCCGTCTGAATTTTGACAACTTAAGTCTAAAAGGCACAGTTTTTTCTTTTACCTAACACCAACTCTGTCAAAATCCAAGACTCTGCGACCTGTTCATAAATGACTGGTGGGAATTGACTTTTATTTTCCATATTTAACATCCACCATTCAATCAACTGGATTACAACCAGTGACATTACAAAAGCAAAACACAACCCAAATGCTGCCTATCACCCTAAGCCTTGGGTGTTCTTGATTTCTTCCAAAATGCTCACAGTAGAAGTACCAGCCCCTTTTCTACCTCCCTCAAAATGAAAAGCAAAAGTTACAGCTCTGAAAGGTTGCACACGACTTGTATGTGTTTGGTATCTGTCGTTTTTTTCATTACTGCTTTATTTGCTTTGCTTTTCTCAGAAATTTGTGTCTTTTTAGTTGTCTGGTAACTCTTCTTTTCTGGACAAACTCAGAAAGAACAACGTTATTCAAAATAAGAGTGAAATTTTTGGTGATCAAAGGGAGTGAACAGTTGCAAACCACAAGAATAAGCAAAACAATGAACCCTGGTTTTGGATGTTCTTGACTTAGGGGCCTGGTGACATGATGTCTGTCAATCTAAGATTGACTGATACAGTTTTTCTCCTTAAATTTTTGTTCTCCTTTTGTTTAACATGATATTCTTCCTTCCCTCCATGTTCCTATTTTTATTCCCAGTCTGGCATAGGCTGCCATGTAGCTCAAAAGTGATAAACAAGCTTTACACTCACCTTTCCTGTGAAGAACATCAGTTTTAAGACTGTTTGTGTTCATCCCATGGCACCTAAATGTCCTTTTCATTTTCCAGTGTTGTCTGAAACACACATCATAAATGATATTTTCTGACTGCACATGCATGATTTTTATCATCTTTCAATGACTGCTCAGAGGTCACAATGACATTATTTCATGCAGAGTGGACTTGGTGTGGACAGTGATTGTTCTAAATAGCTTTTCCTTACCACAAGCCTCTTTTTATCAGTTTTAGGGGATCACACTCTCACAGTCATTCAAATAGCATGTTCCTGCAACTTCACTTAGTCTTTTTATACTTCCTACAACAAAAAATGTAAGAAGGTTTTCATTCTAGCTGAGAAGAGGAGAATGCATTGCAGGATGTGGTGGTTGTTCCCCCAGGATGCTGCCTTATGAATAAAAGATTGAGGTGTATTTCCATATGATACTTTGTCTTTTTGTTAGATACTTTAAAAGAAAATCTATTCAGACTGTTAGACTGAATGAGAATGAAGATGTTGGCATTTCCCAGTCCAGCTGGAGGGTTGAGGAGCAGGAGTTGTTAATGGCTTTGCTGTCAGGGTTGTTGGCTGTGCCGTATCTTCACCCTGGCCTAGCGCTGTAATTGTGGCTCAGACGTGGGAGATCAGAGATTGCAGCAGATTCATGGCCTTTATTGCTGCACGATTATCCACGGTGATTCAGCAGGTACTGGGAAGACCTGTACATCAATCCTTTTAGTAGATGCCAGCTCTTTCCCCAAATCTCTGCTTAGCCTAGCTGAAAAAATAAAAGTTAAAAAAAGAGAATAAATTAGTACTGGGAGGCTTTTTTCTACTGAGACATTCTGGAACTAGATTGCCCTGCACGTGCATCACAGTGTTGTTAGGATAGCTCCAAGATTTCTTTCAATGACTGACATCAGTGGGATATTTCAGATAGCAGGAATGGTGCAGTGGCAGTGGGACAGTGCACACTGAGACTGGACTTCACTCCAGTCCCTCCATAATTATGTTGTTACACCCTCATGTTGTTGACCCAAACATAAACTGGCGCAGAACCCTTTACCTCATCCAATGGATAAACTTCCTAATCTATTTTTTCTTAAATGGGATTTTGAGAATTTAGTGAGGTAGAGGCTCTCAGGGCCTCTGGGAGCTGGAAGCCGGAGCCCTATGGAAAAGTGTTACAACAAATTTTAAAAAAGGAAGACAGATGTAACTTCCCTGTGCAACACTTTTATAAGGAATATAATCAATCCTATTAGAACACAAGGCTTTTAAGACTTCTGAAGCAGCACATAACATTTGAAAAAATTGGATAAATGCTGTCATTATTATATCCCTGACACTTTCAGTTTCTTTGTGCGGGAAAGACTATACAGAAATAAATGGAGTACAATGCAGTTTACTCTTCTCCACTCTTTGGGGACTGTTTTGTCGTGCTTAGAAAATGGCTGTGTAACAGAATTACTAAAATGAATACAGGCAAAGATGTGGGGTATGGTAAAAATGCGGGGGAAATGGGAACTTGTTTTAAATATTGTTTTTATTGATGGGACTGATTCTTACCTCTTTCTAAAACAGTGTATTTTGCTTTGTGAGCAATTCTGATCACTGATGTTATGTCTGGGGAAGACTTTTCTAGAGGTAAGGAATGTGCTGTGAACAAAGCTGTCACAAGAGGTTTTTTCATGTGTAATAATAATTTGGAAAAACATGGGTGTGCAGGTCTCTCCACTCCTCTTTTTTCTTTAAAAAGTTTATTTAGTTGCAGTCCTGGCTGTAGGGTTACACATGGTAAACAAGACAGGTTGACTTGATGGCAGTCAATGACCAAACTCTTACTGATTTCATTATGGTAATAATTTCAACTGAGATGTTACTGTAAAATCTCTGAGTTCTTCTCTTTCCTGCTGACCTTGGTTGGATCTTTTTTGATGTTTTGAGGACTGATTTGTGTGTTCTTGAGCACACACCACAGCACAAGATATTGAGGTGCGCTGTAGTTGAAAATCACCTTCCCTAAACAGAGGATGGTCAATGAGACAAATTTTTAAATTCTCTGAAGTATTAGATAAAAGAGTCGGGAAGTTGACAAAAAAAATGGCTGAGATGCTAGGAGTCTTCCTCCTTCAGCTTCCCTCAGTGAAGCCAACTGGGTTTGTAGTGTCAGCCCCTTGTTGTGTGCCAGCATGGAGGAAGAGAGGACTGCAGAACAGCTTTTAGGCATGCTGACATCAAGGCAAATAATGCCTTGACAATTTTTCAAGACTCAGTTACTCTTCCGTTATAATTCTTCAGTTGAGTGTATATTCATGTCAGGCTAATGGCATCAGGATACCAGCTCTATGCAAATATTCCCTCTGACTTCAATACCAGCTGGGTGAATAAAAAGTGTAGCATGTTTACTTCTAATCTCACCCATCTCCTTAATTTGCTGTAAATTTTTATAGTGAAAACAAACCTGCCTGAGGCCATCTTGCAGCTGAAAGTAATGGTGAAGGAAAGGGGATATGCTGATAATTCACCCACACTTGAAAATGTTCAAATTCTGTCCTGACCTTGTCCAACAACTATCACACAAACGATTCCTTTCCTGGAGCTCCGTGCAGTGAGAGGAGCTCAGTGTAGTTGCTCTCAGCAACATGAGTCTTTCCAGTTTAATGAATCACTTTTTGTAACACCTACTTCTGTGTGTCAGAGTTTGTCCCTGCAATCCTCACATTTTCAACCTCATCTCCCTAACATCTTTTTTGTTAAATGTATTGAAAGAAATAACCAATCCGTTCATCCCGCTCTTCTTTTTTCAATTGTTTAGTTAATTTATTAAAGACTGAAAAATTCCTCTTGTAGTGGAACAGTGACCCCAGTTTGGGTTGGTAATGAAATTATCTGTGTGGCTGTGGCTTGGGCAAGAGAGACAAATTTGCAGAATTTCAATGAATTCTTAACTCAGTACCCAATTTACCACAAATAAAGCATTTGCCCCCTGTAAGTATTTACCTGGCAGTATTTAGTCATCCCTGGTGGGGTTTCCTCAGTTTCATGCAGCCCTGTCTGAGAAAATCTATCAAGGCACTGCCATATTTTTAAGGCTGTGAAGTCTTCAACAAACTCTTCCCTTTTAATCCACTTTTCTTTGTAAGAACAATACACTTGCAGTGTTTCTTCTCTTTTACCTTTAAAGGAAAAAATGCTGAGATACATGTATTGGGAATCAGTTATCTACCAACTTTTGCTGATGGTGCAATTTACCAATTAGCAACAATTAGTCCTAAATTTTCTCTTTCCCCTGACACTGCTCTCCTATAAATTTTGATCATAAATTCTGAATGAACACTACTTAAATACCCCTGATAATAAGAGGGATTAATAGCAGCAAAACCCAAATTACTGTTGTGTGCCTTATAAGTTAATACAAAGGTGAAAGATAGCTGAAAACTGCTTATTTGTGCACTGAGGCTGGTTCTCCACTGCTTAACAACTTATCCTGCCATATATATTAGTATAGTACTGTAATGTAAACCTGAATTGTCTATTTTCCATCAGTACAATTTGTTAATTAAAATCAGGACCCCATTGTGTGGATGCTTCACTGGGAGCGGCCTGAATTACAAAGAACTTTAGTTGAATATAAAAAGAATTGTAAGCAGAGACATGAAGAATTATTTCATCAAAGCCACGTGTCAGATCAATAACAGAGTTGTGGGAAAAGTCTGTTCAATGCTCTCTGTAACGGTGGCTCAAGGCATAAAACTTTGTCATCTTTGGGCTTTTGGAAAGAGTTGTCTATGGTCATGGACAGAAAGCTTTAAAATTTCTTCAGGAAAGAGCTTCTACAAAGCTGTCTGTTTTAGAGAAGTCTCTCAGAACTGGGTCCAATTGAGCACTGCTTGGTCAATCTTCACTCTCAGTCTCTTTCAGACATTCATTTCACTGAAGAGTTACTTCAGGCATTCTTTAGTCAGAACATTAAGTGTCCTCATTCCATCCAGAAAACAATTTAGGAAGGGTTTTTTTTAATGATATGTGGAAGTCAAAGACTTTCTCCAAAATACTTTTTTTTTTTTTTTAATGAATGCAGCATTCTCTAAATGCCAAAATTTTTTCTCTTATTTGACCAAGTAGTCAGAAACTTTGCAATTGCGACTCCTACGTATAATAGTGCACTATTCAAATATTGGCTTTGTTAGAAAATGAACAAAGATCTAAAAAAGTTTCTCCAAATTAAATACTTTGAGGAATGATTTCCCACTACAAATAGCTTCTATGATACGATGGGTTGAATAAAGATAATGTAGGGGAAAATAATTTCCCAATGTAATCGTCTGTGTGGACTCCTCTACTGGCAATTTACAGATACCCTTGGTCATATTTTCAGCTGATACTAATTTTGCATTGCTAATGGAATGTGGAAGTGCTGCCTTAACACCATGCAAGCCCAAATTTCTGGCTTCTAAAGCCTTGTGGCCACCTTAATGAAGATGTGCCAGCAGCAGCCATCCCCAGAATGTCCATGAGAGAGGTTCCTCTCTGTCTGCTTCTTGGGAAGGAAATTCATGTGGACTTCTCTGAGTTGTTCAGTTAGTAAAGCACAACAGGTCTACTCTCCCAAAGAACTCTGCAGTCTCTCACCACTGTTCTCTTTTGCTATTCTCTTTTGCTGTTTATGAATAACAATCTTTAATAATACTCTGAATTCATGATAGGTACAAGTACTCCCTGGGGGCTCAGTATTTCAGTCTGAGCCCCGCTTGTCTGAAAAAGTTACCCTGGTTACTGGTGTTGAGTAATTTTGTGGGTTGGTGAAGACAATTCGGTCTGCTGAAGTTTGTGGTTCTTTCCCAATTGTGCTCTGAGGCAGCATTTCTGGAAATGATCAACATTTTCCTGAGTCTAAATGGAAATATCACTATTGATTTTGGAGGGAGCATGTCAGCTGAGGCTGAGCATTTGGGAATATTCCTCTGTGTCTTCCCAGACAGTCTGGTATTTCATTTTCCTTGCCTGAGACAGGTTCTTTACATGACATCTCTGCACCAGGTCAGAGCACCTTGCAATCACTAAGATCCCTCAATAAGCTTCTGTTTGAAACCCCCTTTCTTTTTTTACTTTCTTATGCCTAACAAAGGTACAAGATAATGATTTCTTTGCCAACCTGTTATGGATACTTGTAGCAGCAGTTCATTGACAGCAGGTTTTCTAGAAGCAGGCTGAAATCACTGAATCATACTTCTTCCTCAAAGACTGGTTCCAAGAGTGACATTAGTCCAGGATACTTTTTCCCTATGATACCTTCCCAATTCTAATGAAGGGAAGCTTGCAGATTACTGCAGAAAATTACATTCCTTTAAAATATCTGGAGTGGATGTCACATTTGAAATAATATCTGCATTATATTTAGTGTCTCTTTAAGCACTTATTTTTTTCTCTAAATTGAAGCCTTGGTGCTAGATTTGAGATACTTCCCTATATTTGAAAGGAAACATTAGATTCTCTGGTTTCTGTGGGGATTACCTAAAAAATATTAGCATGAAGGACTGACTGTTCCATACTAGAGCATGAAGGTACACCAAATGCCACACACCAACAATTGTTTCTTCTACTCAAACATGACTCTAAAGGCTTGACAACACTGGATATTGTGCTTGGGTTGACATTTTGAAGTAAGTGTGAAGTCTTCAGCTGCTGTATGAAGACTGATTCTCCATGGAGTGTTTTTCTTTTAGTCAGGATGCATAATTCATTTTTGAAACCCTTCTCTGCAAGAGGTTTACAATCACTGAGCTTGTAGACTCTCTGTATGAGAGGCAGAGCTGCACACACTGAAATTGCTGAGTTGGGTCCATGATGTCAAACTTCATCTTTCAGAGTAATTGTGAGCACTCATTTATTGGACAGAGCCTGCTGGCTGCAGAGAGCACCCCACACTCTGGGATTTCTCTCTCTGTAACCTGCTGCAGTCTGTTGAAACAGCTTCCATCCTCCCCTTCCCAGCACCCAGGTAGCTACAGTTTTTGTTTCTTTTTTTGTTCAGCTACCATGGTGTTCCTCGTTCTCCTCTTTTGGAACACAGGGCATAGCACACCAGAGCACTATTATGGTAAAAAAACTGGAAGTTTTGAACAAGCAGACAAAGAGCTTTGCTTTTCTTTTGGCTCAGTCTGTGTTACATCACAAAATGTGTGTCCAGTAGCAAGGACTCAACTATGGCTCTTCCATGAGTTCAGAGTCTCTTGTGTTGCCTTGGGCTGAGCTGAAATAATCAATCAAACACTAAAACAGCCTCAGCTGCACCAGGCAATGTAATGGTTCCAACACATAGGATGGCACATTCCAGCCTCCCTCTTCCTGTGGAGAAGCACACACTGTTATTTGGTGTCTGCCATAACAGACTCTCACATTGTGGCTAATTGCCATAAGGACAGAAGGTAGAAAAATATGTTCTACTACTTTACATTTTGGGTCATCTTTTTGTCTGGAGTGTGTGCGTGCTGCTTCTCCACTTCTGAAGTGACTCTGATATAGCTTTTTTTAATGTGCATTTTCTTTGTTTTGGTGCTGTAGAAATAGCGTAACTCTTCTGGTTATGGGAGATCCCAGGAACATACAGAGTATCTTCCTACACAAGAAGTACTCTCAGATATAATTTTACAGCCTTTTATACATGTCTGTCTGTGAATTTATTCTGAGGGATCACTTCTCCACTCTTACGTGACACACTCTGGGTGAATGGCTTTGGTTTCAGCTGGAGTCAAACAGGAATTTTTTCTGGTTTTGTACATTGAATACTTACAGCCATGTAAAGTCGGTGTGGTTTACATACAGTAATATTTTCAAATATTTAAATCTCCAAACTTCTGAAACATTAATTTTTCTGTAAATTCATACACAATGACCTGAAATATTTTTCAGCTGTAGAGAAGGTAACGAGACGTAATTATGTATAGCTGAGCTCTGAATAGTTTTCCCATTGTCTGTTGTGCTAAAAATGTGAATTCTTTTTCCCTTTGTCTCTCTTGTCATTCTTTTTTATTTCTTGAATAAACTATTTTTATTATCTTTTTAAGCTTTTTATCTAATCCTATTCAGTGGCTTTACTATGCCCGTTGCCTACTCTTTTCTAGGATGGATTTCTTTTTTTTTCTGAAGTCTTTTATTAATGCAGCACACATGTATATTCTTTCATTCCTTCCCTTGGGTTGCATTTTTTCTTACTGTCCCCTTTTTCTCATCTCCCGTTCCTTGAGATAAATACCATTTTTGCATTCTGTTTGTCGATCCTGGCCTTCGCAAAAGGCAAAGATACCCATTTGACATCACAAAGAGGATGTCAGTGTTTAAACATCAAGGGCTTCATTTTGTAAATGCTGAGAGTGCTTAGGGTCTCCAGCAGTTCCACGCTGGAATACAGGTGCTTACTTCTCAAAATTTGGTCTTATTTTCTGTCTTCCTAGCTGATAATAAACTGATAATGAATGCAGGACTTTGCTGGATAAATATATTAATCGTTTAACCATTGTACAAGTCTCCAAAACTTGAAAATATCAAATGAAACATACAGATGAAAACTTGACTCCTTCTTGGCATCTATTTTCCCTGGATCAGGAATGACTCCTATGAAAATACATATAAATGTCACCAGTTACTTTAAAGTGAATGGATGTGGCCTGGGGATACCATGAGCACAATCGGTCTTTCCGGAATTAACAGTGTTACCTTCTCCTAAGTAAGAAATGAGAAAGCTCTTCAAATTAGGGAAATCCAGTGTGTGCTTTCTGCGAATGCTGTTGGTGTCAGGTAGGTAGAATTTGTCTGGCTGTGAACATAGGGCTGCTATGCCCTTGGAGTGGGAGTTGATTAAAACTCAGTCATGTAATCTGTTGACAGGAGTCATAATCACCCAGCCCTGGACTTCAGTAACATAGCTGCACTCCTTTGTAAGGAATTTTTTATCATTTCCCCTTTAGCTGCTTTGTCCTCTATTTATTTATTTTTTTATCCTGAAGTCATAGATTTCTGACATTGCTGCAGCAATAGAGTTTAGCATATGCTGGGCTTCGAGCATATCAGTGGAATTTGATGAGGTATCAGTGTGTACTCACCAGCCCTCAGACTAAGAGCAGATTTTTTGTTGCAATAGAGTCATTTCCAGTGCTACATTCTGGTAGGACCCGTAACGAGGCCACGACTGATAAATGTAAATACCATAATAGATATCAGCAGATGTCTGGGAGTTAAAGGGAATGGAGAGCTGGGATATTATCATTAAATATATCTCCAGCTTTATTCCTGCTGAAGTGTTCTTTGTCTGCAATGAGCACTTACTGTGGCAATCTCCGCAGCTGAGCTCTGCCAAAACCCTTCGTTCTCCTCCTCCTCAGTGCTCATGTTTTCCTCCCAGACCTGTGCATTTCTTGAGCAGAGTGATCAGTTATGTCAGTAATAACACATTTGAGGCTTTTTTCTCCTCAGCCTCGTAGGTCATTCTCAGGTGATGCTCCCATTCTGCATGTGGATTTTGCTTACTCAAATGAAGGAGCTTTATTTATTTCTGAAATGACAGGTAGTAACTGTAAATCTGTCCAAACACTTTTTTTCTTTTTTTTCACTCTTAATACCTGGATTAATGAAATATTTGTTTTGTGTATTTCCAACTTTGTATATGCATTAGCAATTGAGGTTTTTACCTCAGATTCCCTCCCTGTCATACACTTCATTAATTCCACACATCACATTCTTTCCAGCTTTATTCTAAATTGCTGTATCATTTACTCAGATAAGTTCAGTTGTCACAGAAGCTTTGTGAAGTGTTTGGTCTTTTCTTACCCTTTGGCAGCACAGTTTTGATTTTTAAATAACAGCTTCTTTTTCTCCTGTATTCTCTGTCTCCTCTTCTGATAGATCAGCTTGAACGAGTTGTCATGATGTGAATAGATATTTATTCCTACTGAGACATGTGGAGGTGTGGAACATGCTCCAGTCTGAGACTACCTAGTAGTGGCTTCTAGGGTCAAGTAGTGAGGAGGAAAAAGGATTTGCAAGCACACGGAATTTACAAAATTAATTTTCCCTGGTCCACTCATTTATCTGTTTAACCTATTCTCCACAGTTATTAAAATAATGATATTTTTATCTGTTGACAGAAAAGAAATCTTGTAAATATTTGAGCAAACAGGATTACATGAAGATTTAAATAGCCATCTTTCTGGGCTTTTTGATTTTCAGTCTTCTTGTTTCAAAAGGTGTTCCATCTGTTAAGCTCTGCTCTAGAAAAGCACTTAAGCACATACTTAAATCCATCAGTACAAGGAAGACCTATAAGCCTGGATTTAACTAGATGCGTATTTCTAAATCAAGGCATTAAGCTCTTTGCTCAACATGCAGAAAATTCCATCTTTTTAATCACAATACCAGTATGCTTCCCTGCTAAAATGCACCACCATATATGAATATTTATTATTGAAGGAGCTGTAGTGCAGATGTGAAGGTATGTTTTCCTCACAGAAAACATCAGTTTGGGAGGTATAACCCAAGTTGATTGGAGGAACGTAGCACCTCTCCTATGAGGAAAGGCTGACAGAATTGGGATTGTTCAGCCTGGAAAAAAGATGGCTTTGAGGTGACCTAATTTTGGCCTTTCAGTACCCGAAGGAGCTACAAGATGCAAAGAGACTCTTTACAAGGGCTTGGAGTGTCAGGATGAAGGGGAGTGGCTTCCCACTGACAGAGGGCAGGGTTTGATAGGATACTGGGAAGAAATTCTTCCCTGGGAGGGTGGTGAGGCCCTGGCACAGGGTGCCCAGTGAAGCTGTGGCTGCCCCTGGATCCCTGGAAGTGCCCAAGGCCAGGCTGGACGGTGCTTGGATTACCCTGGGATAGTGGAAGGTGTCCCTGCCCATGGGATAGGGTAGAATGGTCCCTTCCAACCCAAACCATATCACTCTATGGTATCTGGTGGTGGCAAGAGAAAGACTTGGGGCCTAACCTTACTGTCCCAGAGTTGTGATTAGTTATAGAGGATGAAATGCCTACCATGGCCTACTTGCTACTGGAATTAAAAGGCATGGATTGCAGCACCCCAGATGTATTGGGAGCCACAAGCAATCTGGGACCAGTTTGTGGGTGGTTTTGATCATATAACAAGAGCAGTGGGAAGTGGCAGCTGCTGGACTCAGAGCTGAGATTCGACAACCTCATCAATTTTAGGGGGCAATTCTGCCCATCCCCCCATGAGTTACCCATGTCACAGATCCACCTGATAATGCTGGGACTTGTTCAGACATTCAGCGACAGGCATGAATCAGGTACTTGTCCCTTTACTCTTGGAATTATGCTCTGTCTGTCTGTCTGTCTGACGAAAATTTACTGGTTCAGCTGATAGGATCAGGAATTTTGCCTGTTTGAGTCTAATACAAAAGAGGGTTGATGTTAGTGCCTTGCCACTGCTCTAACCCAAATAAAAACAAAGATATTAAATAGTATTTCCAGATCCAGTTTACCAAGTTTCATGGGTAAAAAATTAGAAAAGAAAGGGAGAAGAAATAGAACCCCCTTACTGCAGAATCATATAATGGTTTGGGTTGGAAGGGACCTTAAAGACTCTCTTGTTCCAACCCTTGCCATGGGCCAGGACACCTTCCACTAGACCAGGTTGCTCAGTGACCCATCCAATCCTGAAAGGGGCTTTTGGTTTTGTCTCTTTTTGAATAATGAGCAATTAGCCTAAGAAATTCCTGTGAGCCTAAAATGAACAGATTGCTTATTTTTTTAAGTAATTTTTGAAATGACATAATAAGTAAATTCTGAAATTTACTCACAAAAGAATGATATCTTCTAAATGCTTCCCTGTAAAACATATTTGACTGTGGAACCTTATAAATATTAGAACAAAAGGCTTTGCAGAACAAACAGATCTGAAAGCACAGAAATGCACAATGATTAATTTCTCGTATTGGTCATTCAATACGTTATTAACTTCCCTGTGAGCAGCGGGAGCAGCACCATGTCTGTGCCTGAGGAGCAAAAGTCAAAATATTCCCAGAGCTGCACAGAGGAATGTATTTTCCAGGTATTGGTATTGCCTCTATTTGCAATGTGCCTAAATGCAGAAAGCTGAATGCATCTATATTCAAATCCGGAATTAGACCCAACAATACACCCTATTAGGTTTTCCTGTGAGATTGCTGAAAGCTCATGTTATGGCTTGGCAGCTTTATTGAGTGTTTGCAGTGTGAGCCCAAGAGGAGTCATCACAAAGCCCCACTGGCCTGGAACAGCAGGGCAGCAAGATATTTATTTTTTCATTATGAAGTGGAGAAATTGTTTCTAATAATCCATTGTATGCTCAACTCCTTTTATTTTTATTTTTTAAATTGAGCATGGAGCTCAAAAAAACCAACTGTGTAGCAATTTAATGACACAATTGACTCCTCCATGTACTTTTATAGGATCAATTAGCATCTAAACATTTTTTTTCTTGGTGCAGCCCTAAGCTCAGCTTTTATAGCCAATTATATCTCTGCATTTCAGTCTATTGGAAGCTCTTGGCACAGCAGTGTTCCCAGGGAGGTCAGCTATGGTAATAAGCTGTTCTTAAGGACTTTTTCCACTATTTGCATTTTGACAGTTTGTTGTGCATTGTATTTATGCTGACGGGTCCTGTCAGCATCCACAGATATTAAACCACCTGTGTCCTTATTTTGCCTGTGCTTTGTTGACATTCCTGGGGACCTGTGTAACTAAAAGCATAGATGCTTGCATTAGTACTAAATAAGTGGAGGATTTATTTAACTCAGGTAATGTTGTTCTTATTTTGCCTCAGCAGAAACACAATGCAAATCACAAATCCAGGAACACTTGAGGAAAACTCTACTGCTCTAAAGAAAGCTCAGTTTTGCAATGTGCAGGTAGTACTTGATATTAGATGGGTTGGTGTTAATGTGTGAATAAAACCAACCAAAAATGCACTATTACTGAAATCTGATTTTAAAATTCTGACACAATAATATATGTTACCTCTACGTTCTCTATCTCTGAAAGCATCCACTGTATGAACTAGGCTGGGGTGAGGCTTGGTGCTACCTTCTGACCCATATATCTCTAAAATATAGTTTTGAGTCTGTTTCTTGTAAACTGTAGTGCGTTCCTAAGTGATTCAGAAGTTCCGTTAAAATTACAAGAGATAACAATTTTAGTGGTGACTCAAAGAAATCTGCAGGCTTGTGTGTCGCGTTCCACTGTGAAAGGGGCAATCGGGGAGGATTCTTTTTGATAGAGTTCTCAAATGAAAATACAGCACAAACGGGGCAATATTATATCTGAGAACCATTTATTGATAAAAAAGGATAAGCGTTCCTACTAAAGGGGGATAGGAAAAGGAGCAGAGAGAGGAAAAAGAAACAAAAGACAGGGACAGCGTTACCACAAGAACCCTGACTCTTTATCGGCATCAGCTCAGCAGGAAGAGCGTGCGTGCTGCGAACCGCGATGCATTTCCGTGGCTCCGGTGGCGGGCTGGGTGTGATTTCCAAACAGCAGCAGGCTGCGTGTTCCTTCCGTCGGCGGAGAACCGGCTGCCGCGGCCAGGAGCACGTCCTGGCGCGGTCCTGGAGCAGCTGCAGGCCCCCAGCGTCGGGGCGCGGTGGCTGTGGGCATGACCGAGTGCAGGCGGCGGCGGCAGGCTGGTCGCTACGGGCTAGCGCTACGGCAGGTTGGCGCAGATGGGCAGCACAGGAAACACAGCGGCGGCAGTCGCGGCGGGGTGCAGGCGGACTCGTGCTGCGGCCTTGGCTGCGTGCAGGCCGGCGGCAGCGGCGGCTGTGCCCGGGAAACGCGGCGGGGGCGGCGGCCGGCTGCGGGGGCGGCGGCCGGCTGCGGGGGCGGCCGCTCCGTCGGGGAGGCTGTGCAGCACCAGGCCGTCGCGATGACAAGCTGGTTTGCGGGAACGGTGAAGCACAGAAGCAAGACCATACGGAGGAAAAGGCGAGGAGGAGCGCTGAGTGGACCCTACAAGCGAGCCCCCGCTCCCTCCAAGCAACGCAAGGCAAAGTGGCTCCCACTGCGTTGTAATTAGCTGCTTTTATGTGTTAAGGCTCCTCCTACAGGCTCACTTCGCAGCCATTTTTGGCGGGCATCTTGGCATCTGCCCCGCCGGCCNACGTGTACAGCCCCTATAGGAATATAACATCTGTTGAGGCATAAATAAAAATCAGATTGGTCCCTCTAAGTGGGTGAGATGGGTATTTGGTAAGGCAATCATTGAGTGGTTGGGGAACTCATAGGACCTTCTGTAGAGCAATGGTCTGAGTGAAGAAATTATTTAGGGTGAAGAAGTTCAGAACATGGGATGATCCACTTCCTTGCTGCATATGCCTTAATAATAAATTTCACTTGAACTGATCATCAATAACTATGCTAAATGTGAATTTTTCTACTCTTTAGTTATGTCACAGTTTTTTGCCAGATACCAGGTTTAATTACGGACAAGTTAATTCCCCGGTCATGACTTACTGTGACTACTGGCCGCTCTTTCCACTTGACTGCTGTCTCATCTCAGGATGACAATGAAAAATTACACTTCAAATTGGATGTGAAAGGAAAGAGAAGTTCAGTTTAGAATAAAAATCTGGAAGAGCAGCATTCCTTGGTAAACTCCAGAATGGAAAGGCGGGAGAAAAATTTCACTATTTGTGCACCCCCCAGCTCCCACCATTCTGGTGTGCAACTGAAACCGCACTAATTATCAAACCCATGAATCCATATTTGTCCACCCCCTGACCTGCTTGTCTGGTATCAAGCTGCTGCATCTTGTCATAAACTATGAATTCCCTGAAACAGAGTCTACATTTGAATCAATCCTTGCAATGACAGCATTGCTCTCAAGTGCAGACCGTTAGTCAGGAACTGCTCTTGGGCCTCTTTCACCATAGCCAAAGTCCCAGTTTTAGACTTCCCTACCTTAGGGAGCATATAAAAATGCTTTGGAAAGCTGCGTTTAGTAGTTCATGCTAAAATTCTGGTTGTGCTCCATTATTATGCCAATTCTTTCAGCTTTTTTACATATTTCTGTGGCCCTTTGGATTCTGGTTTGTTCTGGTCTTTCCCTTTTTGCGTCCTGCACACTTCAGGTGTTTCTTTTGATTTTCCTGCATGAGGGATCATCATCAGAATCAACCTATGTTAGAGTAATAATTTGAAAAATGTGGGCAGACATTTGTTGTGTCATCAGAATTCTGCAATTACGAGAGATTTGTCCAGTGAGACTGTTCGAATACCAGCCTGTTTGACTTACTCTCTCTTCACTAGGTTTCTTGAGAATTATTTTGAAAAGTTATTAATAAGAATGTCAGCTCCAGCCATCACTGATGATAACAATGACAAAAATGTGTCAGAAAAAAAGCTGAAAACTCCACCTTGAGATTCATAAGGACATTTATGCACATGTTCCCTTTTCCAAAACAGACTATGAATTTCATCTTCCAAATTTGCTCTCACTGCACACAAGCATTCATGGGGAAAATGTTCATACGATGCTTGGAACAACTTGGGCACATTTCATATCAAGAAGAGAAGTTGGATCTCGTTAATCACGCCAACAATTAAGTCAGTTAGAGATGTGCATCTCGTTAGGTATCTGCTAAGAGTCTACTTAATGGCTCATTACTTGTAGGCCTTGTAGGCAAGCAATCTGACATAATTTATGATGCCATGTGAAATAGTGAGATGGAAAAGCATATGGGAGAGCGAACTGTGCTGTCATTAATTTTCATTTTCTACTTGCTTTTTATGCTATTGGTAAAATAAGTCCCTTCTAATATGAAACTATATTTAGTCTGTCTTATATCACTAATTCTGCCCAACAGATGACATGAATACTCTCTTTACCATGTTTGGCTAAGGATGTAGGATGTCAGGTTTCAAGAGCCTTGTCTGATTACCTAACAGTGATCACTTTCTCAATTAATTCCTTCTTCCTTCAGTTATTTCATACTCTTTAAATAGAGAGAGGGGCATCTGTGAATAACGACTGATTTGGTGCCCTAAGGATTCATGTCTGACTCCCTTCCTTGGGGAAGGAGCATAAGTCAGGAGATGCTGGTGTGAAGAAGAGTGGGTTTTCATTCCTCTGCAGGCACAAATGGGGGATTTAATTTGTACAGTGTCCCACTCTGGGTGTTGCTGCCTTGTGTGCTCAGGCACGGCTGAGCAGGTGTCCCGTTCCGCTGTAAAAGGGGGAGTCGGGGAGGATTCTTTTGATAGATTTCGTGGACAAAAATAAAGTGCAAACGTGGCAATATTACATCTGATAAAAATGTTACTTACTTACTGTAAGTAACTGATAAAAAAGGGTAAGTGATCCTACTAAAGGGGGATAGAAAAGGAGCAGAAAAGGGAAAAAGAGAGACAGAAGGAGAAAAAAAAGACAGGGACAGCGTCACCATAAGAACCCCGGCAGTCTGTTAGTATCAACTTAGCAGGCAGAGCGTGCGTGCTGCGAACCGCAGTGCGGCTGCGTGGCTCCCATGGCGGGCTGGGTGCGATTTCCAAACAGCGCCAGGTTGTGTGTTCCCTCTGTTGGCGGAGAACAGGCTGTCGTGGCTACAGGCACACTCCTGGAGCAGCTGCAGGCGCCCAGGGTCGGGGCATGGTGGCTGCGGGCACGACCGAGTGCAGGCGGCGGTGGCGGCTGTGCCCGGAAGCACGGCGGGGGCGGCTGCCTGCAGCGGCGGCCGCTCCGTCGGGAAGGCAGCGGAGCACGAGGTTGTTGCAGCGATGAGCTGGTTCACGGAAACGGCGAAGCAGGGCGAAGCAGGACCACAGAGAGGAAAAGGCAAGAAGGGGAGGGGCGGAGGGCCAAGCTAACCCTCCAGGCGAGCCCCAGCTCCCTCCAAGAAACGCAAAGAAAATGGCCCCCTGGTTGTGTGGCAGTTAGCTGCTTTTATCTGCTAACGCTGCTCCCCCAGCCCGATTTCCCGGGCATCCGGGGGTCTGCCCCACCGGCCAGTGGCGGGGGTCGCTCCCAGCCCGATCGTGGAAGCTTCCTCTCCCCGGACTGGCTGCCAGGCGGAGCCTCCCCGGGACAGGGCTGCCAGCACGTGTACAGCCCCTATAGGAATTCTTCACCTCATGTGTAACATCTGTTGAGGCATAAATAAAAATCAGATTGGTCCCTCTCAGCAGGCAAAGGACAGTGCCTTGTTTGGTGGTTATTACTGGCTAATGATTCTGCAGGGATCCCACAGTTATTAAACCCCTTTGTTTTCCTTTATCACTGCCTCCATCCCCTCCTGGCCAGCTGCTGCAGGACTTTGACTCCATTAGGTTTTGTTGGGATTTGCAAGGAGCTGAGTGGTGAGTAGGCAGATCCTGAGCAGCAGCCAGCCCTACCCTCAGGACAGAGGCATGGGAATCCCAGGGAAGGTGGCTCTGGACAGATGCAATGGACACTGCAGAGACAGTGAACTGGACCCCAGTTAACCGCTGGAATTTTAAAATCTTCTTGAGCTCCCCCTCATACGTAACACCTTTGAATTCCAAATATTAAGAGATGGAGCTTAGTCAACTCCCTTGGGATTTGAGCTGTGATTATCCCAAGGAGCTCTGTGATTAGGGTGCAGTGCTCACTGCCATTCCTGTAAAATCACAGTGCTCTAAGAAGGGTATGATGCTCTAGAATGAACGGCTGCTTACAGGAGTAATCCTATATCAGGATAATGTTTTATACACAAGACTGTTTTTGTACAATGCTTCTATAGTAAATGAACCTCTTCTGATAACACTGAACAAGCACCACAATTTTCCAGGTGGGCAGCTTTGATTAGACATTGGTCTTTTTCTTTGGGAACAGAAAGTTCTACTAAACAACACACTGTACTAAATTATTTAGAACATTGAATTTGAAATAAGATAACTCTTCTTTATAAATACTTGTCTTTCCTCTGTAAGTCCAGAAAGGTGATTTAAAAAAAAAAAAAAAATCTCCCTTGGAGCAGGGTTATAAATACCTAAATACCTAAGTACTCTGTCAAAATGCTGTCTTCTCCAGCACTATAAATTGAGAACATTGCATGTTTTTGAGATTTATCTTGGGTGTAAACATACATGGTTAGTGTCACTTTTTTCACCTTTTTTATTGACTTTAAGTCATTGGGTTTTTTCAGTTTTAGAGCAAAACCAGTTCAGAGGTGTGATGTTTTGATCTGAAAGCCATGAGATCTGTGGGTTCCAGTGCTGTTTTCCCTGACTCTGCTTGTTGTGAAGAAGCTGCCTTGCTGGATATGAGTCTTACATCTGGAACAGACACCTTCCATCCTTTGGGATAAACCAGTTGTGTTGTGAGATGCAGGTACAGCTACTCCAGTGTGTCCATAAACTCAACAAAACTCATGCAGGGATTTAAATTCAAGACCAGTCACTTGATTTTGGCTCAAGTCTGTTTGGGAAGCCATGGCTTTTAAAAATAATGTGGAAGATTTGCAGTCAGGGGATGCTAAAATGAAGAGGGTGGCTGCTCAGTAGAGAGCAGGGAAATCAAAGGACGGAGCATAAGAATATATATTTTTCAGTTAATGTTTGAAAATATCTTTCCATTTTCTTCAGCAGCCATAATCACGTTATTTGATAAAACTACTTTCAGCAGTAAATTCTAGGGATTAGGGATGAGCAGGATCATGGCCACAGAAGAGCAGCAGTGACAGCTGAACTTGGGGCAGGTGGATCTGCCAGAGGTGAGCATCACCTGCAAGAACTTGCTTATATGTGCACTCTCATTTTATTTACAGATACTCTCAAGCTCAAGTTTATCATCTTAGTTTTCTTAGTTTTCCTACTCTGTGTATTATAATTTTCGTGGTTCAGTCTATAAGATTATTCCTTCCTGAATTAGCATCTGAATTTGACATTTTCTTGATAATAAATAGGTTGTGCTATGATGGAAGTACCCAGGAAGGCTGCATTACATTCACTGGCAATTTATTTTAAAGACATGTAAATTGTGTCCTTCTTCCCTGGCAGAGCTGATGCTACTCTATATAGCACATCTCAGGGCTTTTAAATCCTCAGGGAAATTATCTTTTAAATTACTTAAGGGGAGAAAAATAAAAAGGCAGCAGGGCTTGACACCAAGGATTAACTGCTCCTACATAAGTTAATTTGGTTTAAAGATGTGATACCTTCTGGATATTGATTTGGATATTTTAGTTCTATAACTCCTAAATTGTAGGCAAATTTGGCACATTATGAAGATACTTGACTGGGTTTTAAAATTATAAAAGTATTTATGAAATAATTGCCAAAGTCATAAATGCTCTGATGTTCTCGATTTTTTTAAAAATTCAAAAACATAGTAATACAAGAGAAATGGGAAATAAATTCATTTCTAGAAACACCAGCGTTGTCTGTGAAAGCAAACAAACCAATCCCACAGTTGGGGGACAGCATCTGTGACTTTATCTGTCTCCTTTGTACATGTTACACTCAGTTTCCTACCACTGATTCCAGAGAGACATGGGGATATTTGGCATGTAGGAAGTTGAAATCTGTGGGATATTCAGCTGTAGGGAAGTAAAATAAAAAGCTTTCATCTCTTGTAGAAACATTGTTAGTAACCCTTGATGCATTTTTTTTTCATGAATGACCTTTTTTTTTTTTTTAACTTGCTGTTCACTGGAAAGAGTGTGCATTTTCAACAGATAAATAGGGATTGAGAATGAGCAGTACATTGGCAAAGTGTCTGTAGGGTAAATAATTTCATGAAAATGGCTCTTGATAATGTTAGTTGGGGCTTGACAAGGCAAACCCTTGATTCTGCTACAAAATGTATTTATGTCTCGCATCCATTATGGAATTTTGTTTGACTAGCACAGTCCTTTTTCTAAGAACTAAACCAACACAACCAACCAAAAAAATCCAACAAACCCCCCTCAAAACAGCAATAACAACCACCACAGAACAATTCCAAAACCAAAAAATAACCAAAAATGAACAAAAAAAACCAAACCCAAAACCAACAAATCAAACCAAACCCCAAACAAACAAAAAACCCCCAACTAATCCCACATCCACAAAAAAAACCAAAACAAAAACCAAACTCAAAAAAACCACAAAAAACAAAACCCCAAACCCAAAAAATATTAGATTCTGTAACATACGCAAAGGGTGGCAGAGCCTTTCAAAATGCGGCCCTCCAGGCAGTGTCAAGGATGTCGTAAGCAGTTTGGCCTTTCTGAGCTGCAGGGTGTGGGGTGCACACAATTAACACTAAGGAGGGGGGCACACATCGAGAGACACTGCAAATAAGTGGAGATTTATAGGACAGGTTGTAACACAAATAGTAATGTTTCTTCACCAGCAACAGAACCCAGTAATCTAGGTTTTCTATAGTTGTTAATCTGTGTGGGTGCTCTCACTTACTCTTGCCTCGTCCCTTTGCCACTTTTGTTATAGTTCTCCTATTCTGAACAGTTGTAGTCTGTTCGATTTAGAAGAAATCTTTTGATCACTTTTGCTTTGTGCTTCAAGAAGGCAGAGCTGATGGTGTGCTTGTGTAGAGGTTTCACGTTTCAGACTACTTTTCCGCTTTTTTTTTTTTAATTGTCATGTGCATAAATTACTGTTGATCTACTTTGATTTGTAGATCCTTGCCCTGGAGTGATGTAGTCTCCTACTGATGTTTTTTGTTGCTTAGTTTTGAAACACGTGTCAGTTTCGCAGGAATTATTTCAATGTGTCTCAATTGTTGGGGTTTTTTTCTACTTCTCTGTGAAATGAATGCAGCCTTCTATATATTTTAGCAATGAGAGTAATTATTTTTCTGTCTCAGTGTCACTACATTTCTTTTGCTGAAATGATTATGTCATTAGAATTCCCTTCAAATAAATCATAAGGGCTTGGCATGTATTCTGGGTGGTGTACAGATTGTGAATTCATAGGACAGTGATAATAAATTTCTTCCTTCTCATTTTCTGCTTTAACTCCACAGTATTATGTGAATAATTGTCAGAGATCCAGGGTCTTTTCTAGGTGCAGTGACTTTATTTCTGTCACTTTAAAAATTTTTAAGAAGATGGTATAAGTGGATCACGTTCAATTTTCTGGATTTTGTCAGTTGACATGTTTTTAAAAGGAAATAGAAAACAAAAAATGCTCAAATCCATAATACAGAAGATCATTATTTGTTTTTAGTAATTACAAAATCTGACAAGTTTTTGCTGCTTGTCTTTTTAAGTCCAGTTGTCTGTGTAGTCAAACATGTAACAAAGATATGTAAAAGTTTGTAAAATATAAAATAAGCTCTTAAAGTGGCTGTCATCTCTCTAGCACAGCGCATTTTGCACTGTAGGACTTTAAGCACTATCCTAAATTGTACCGAGAAAATGAAACCTTTTTGCAGAAGTGGATTTAGTGGAGAGCGAAGGAGAACTTGGAGGCATTTACTCATTTTAGCTCTGACCTCTGCTCAGACTGGCAGGGTTTGGAGTCTTTGGAGTGATGATCTGGGCTCTTTTCTCCCATGAAGGAGATGGGAAGATAAAATAATAGTTAATATCAGCTGGGTTAGTCGATGCACAGTTCAACAATACAGGCTAAGCTGATGAACATGGAGTATTTTTCTCTATAGAATCAAATCTAGTATTAGTCCAGTGTTTTAATTAACTAAAAATTGGATTCCCCTTGTGATTTAATGATTAAGGCTGCATCAAACGACATTGATCCAAGGCTAGAAATGACATCTTTCACCTTCATTTTATGCTTACATTTCTTCCAGCCATATTTCGTTATTCTCACCAGAAAATTTACTTAAGAAAAAACTAATATACAGAAGATCTTTTGCTTCAATATTTATTTATTTTCTCACTTTCTTTCTTCTCCTTTAAAGTCTTATTTGCAAAGTTGTTGATTTAACTGCTTATACATCTAAATGTCTGCTGGGTTTTCTGAATTCCCACACATTCAGGACTTTGGTGATTGTGAAGAACGACGCTTCCCTTTGTAAAATTCAAAAATTTAGTGAGAAAAAAAACCTAACAATACGGGACGCCCACAATACAAAATGGCAGTGCTGGGTGCGTAGCTGGTCCAGCCAGAGGCACGAGGCTCGGGGCTCGTGCAGTCTCTTTTATACCCACGGGATGTCAATCAGGGGTCTGGATACATTCCATCCAACCCTGGGCCCGATAGTCCTGGGCCCGTCTCCACACCCGCCCCTTTGGGGCTGTCCCTGCCACCCCCGCCCCTCGGGGCATGCTCCACGTGGGAATTGGGAGGCGCCCTTCCCTGACTGACACCCTCACTGTCATCTCCTGGGGAATTTTCTGGAAGCCCCGGCCAGCCTCCCCTGTCGGCCATCTTGCCTGCATTTTTATAATGGGAATTATTATAATTGAACATTATTCAATCATACCTGGGGATTTTTAGAGGGAAAGACATTCCTGTGGAAACCATAACATTCTAACACAGTTAAACTCAGGGAATTTACAAAGAACTAGAACGGTACAGCATTTAACTTAACCATAACTCATAAACCATCACAACCTAATTATAATTACTGAATTTCAAAGGACCAGAATGTTACAGTGTACAACTTATCTTAACCTATAACTGGTGAACATGAACAATTGATTATCCCAACTCCCATTTACATTAACTGCCAATCAATACACGAAAGCCAACCTCGTTTGTCATCTATGACAGTGATCCTTCCCACACACCCAGAGCAGGCACACATCCATCAGCATTTCATTTTCTGTTGTCTAATACTCAAATATTTCTAAACAGACATTTTCTTTTTAACAATTCTATTGCTGTATTCTATTATCTTCTTGCTAAAATGATGAACTTCTCTTTTAATTGATATTATTCCCACTTAGGCTGGTGTAAGCAGGTGCCCAAAACTCTACTTTCAAAGGTCCCTTTTTTGCCTCACTAAAGAAATGTTGGAGTGTTCCCTGAAATAGCTCAATTGGTTTGAATTATTTTTTCTTTTCTTCCCTGCAGTCCTATTCATTCACTTTCAAGTTCGTAGTTTCTTGCACTCTCTTCAATAATTACACCTTCATGTCCCAAACTTTCCTTCTTTCATTAAAGAACCTCAGACCAATGTAATGCTGCCATGAAATTCAACTGGTTCCTGTATTTGTGTCTATTCCCATTTTTGTGTCTTCTGTATGAATTTCCTTTCAAGGTAGCTGGTGTGACAGAGCTTTTCTCAGTGCTTTACAGTGGCCATTTTTCCCCCTCAAATGTGAGGCCCTTGACATTTTTATTCACTTTGAGAAGGAAAATTATATTGTTCAGAACACCAAACCCCATGCTAGAACATCCAATAGCGTGATTTAGACCATTCATCTTAAAAACAGAATTTTCAAATCAACCTTCAAGTTGGCAACTTTGTCCTCTAATAATTTAATGATTTCATTTTTGCTTGCTGGTTTGAGAAGGATCTGTCATCAGATCTATAGAAAAGACAAAACCTCCAGATTGCCTTCACCCTGTTGTATCTTAAAAAGAGAAATGCTTTTGCCCTCAGAACTGGCTTGAATGTCCCTGGTACCTGGGAAACCTCAGGTAGTTTTGCAGGCTTGTGTGATTATGCACTGAAATGTCCTCTTGACCTGGGCAAATCTCCTGCAGTGTCAGCAGCATTCTGAGAAAAGCTAAATTAATTTTGAAGGACTTGTTTAGGTCTTGGTGACTGGTGGATACGAGAGGTTATTATTGCTAAGCTTTAGTCCTGCTATTAATAGTTACTACTTTATATTTTTTTAATAGTTATACTTTAGATTTTGCCCATCAGTATCAGTAAAAAATAATACAAAGCAAACAAACCCAACAGCTATATATAATTACTTGTCTTTCAGTTCTTAATATTTCTTAAATAATTGTTCTATGATTTCTGCTTCCCAGGGAGAGGGACAGTTGAAGGGAAGTGTATGCAAATTCTCTGATATTAAATTTGAGGACTCAATTATTAACATTATATACTGGGGTCACTGAACTACCCCAACAGAGAACTGTGGGAAGGAGGAGTTGGGTATGGTAACTCCCGCTCTCTGAGAAGCTGAAATACTTTCCTGTGTCTTCTCATTTATTAGTAGAATCCACCCTGCCTTGCATAGGAGTATACAAAATACAGAAGTAATAGAAAAGCAATATAAATGTGTACAGTGACACCACTGATAGCACTGCCTGTAAAATTTAAATATACTGAGAATGGCTTTAAATTAATAGCTCTTGGAACTGTACCTTGTAAAACTCACTCATAGGTGACAATTTTATTACTTTCGTGTTGCACATACAGCGCTGGAATTATATATGTGAAGAACATCCATTGTGGGAAAATGAATTTTTATGTGTTTAGCAGGTAAGATTACAGTGGTTAAACACTGTAATTATGATAATCATGGTGACAGGAGGCTGTGAATCCATTGCTGCCACTGCTTTGGATTTTGTTGGAATGCTTTTCCATGAAAGCTGTCAGCAGCGGGGCGGGGGGGCAGGGAAAGGGGAAGGGGAGATACACTGGCATTGATTAGGTGCATTTCTCATTAATGCAGGTACACTAACATGGAGACGTTGCACATTCTCAAGCTGCAAATAGAACAGCCAAGACAGGTAAACAGATATTTGACCCAACAAGGAGCAGGACTACTCCTTTAGCAAGGTCAGGAGTCCTTGTAAGGAACAATTATCTCAGGACAAGCTCTTAAACCTCATTTAAGTAGGGTATGACCCCGCCTGTTTTCTTTGAGAACGTGTTTGGCTGTCTGCTTTCTGCGTAAGATTGTGTGACCCAAAAGTATTCTTAGCTGTTTAACAATAATAATTCTGCTCCTGAAGATCTGTCCACCCTTGATTAAAGTTTTACGGAAGGAGTTGCATAAATATCAACGGTGCCTTCATCAAATGGCAGGATTTTTTTCACAGTATAGATTATTAAAAAAAGAGGACATCAGTATTTTGGAAGCCCACAGTATTTAGGTCTAAATATCAGTTTATTTAATTTGAAAGGCTTTTTGATTTTACTTTATGCACCAAAAATTTGGCAAAACTTGTTGACTGCACCTTTTGTTCTGCAGAAGCAGCTGGAAAGCTCTTACTTGTAAGGAAACACTTGATAAAAACTCATATATACTCTCAATAGACTAAAATTCCAATATCTAGTGGAAGTTGTTCTCTTTAGGAGTGATTTGAGTGGGAAAGAAGAATAATTTTCTGCGGGTTTGGTTTTTTTTGGAGGGGAGTGTGTGTGAAAAAAGCTATACAGCAGAAACACAGAATTTTAATTTTTTTTCCCACTCACACAGTGGCAGATGCCAGTCTCTGCCAGGCCCCTTGAGAATGCAGTTCCTGACTGAGTGGTCAGACAAGGCTGCAGGAATACCTGGCTGGATGGCTGTGCTGGCCACAGCATCTCCAAGGACCTCATTAGTTCTTTGGAAGGAGAAAACTTTCCATCCTCTCTCAGCACTCTGCTGGTTGCTCCAATCTCTCTCTTTCTCTCTTGCTCTCTCTCTCTCATTTTACTTCCAGAATGGCTAAATTGTGGAGATTGTTCCCACCGCCACATTATCAACATCCAGAGTACATATATGTCAGAGTAAAGCACTGATTGTCACTTTGGAAAATCCAAAGAACTTTAATAGGGCCCATCCTCTGAGAGAGTGGGAGATATTTTTCCCTTTTGTCTTTTCCTGTGGCACAGTTTTTGTATAATAGTTCTAATCTTTATTGCTTTGTGGTATATAGTTCTTACCATTAATGGCCATCAGGATTGATTAAATGCCTGAGCCTCAATGTGCCTCCCATGAATGGTTATCAGGATTGATTAAATGCCTCAGCTTCAATATTTAATCAAACTCACCAGCCGTTGATTGCTGTACACTACAAAATCACCAGATTAGTTCCTAAATGTGATGCAGGAAGGATTTTCCTACTGCCTCTGGAATCTCACTGCCTCAAGGGAGCTCGTGGGAAGAGTTTTTTGTTATGTTCATGTTCTTTACATATAGATAACAGCGATGGAACCAGCTGAAAGGAAATACTACCCTCAGCATTTATAGTCACTAATAAAATTTGGGACAAGGAATATCACACAAAACAATTTAGATGAGATAATATGAGTTGTGTGCATTAAAAAGATTTTTAAAAAATAGATTATTTGTAGATGTACTCTGTGTGTTTGAGTTTGTTTTTCAATCCACGTGTCACTGCCTGGAAATAAGACCTTGATTTTTACAAGAATTACTCCATGTAGTTGATGTTACCACATGAATAAATTACTAAGTATTCATTCTTTATTTAGATTCCACTGTATTACAAATGAATTCTTAGCTCATAATTTGCACTTTCTGCAAGTACCTTGTGGTTGAATGTCAAAATACATTCAGGAAATCCTCCAGGCTAATTAGTAAACAGGAAAAAACAATTGTAGTTTATAGGAACATGATTAGGCTGGAAGGAGAACCATGATCCCTGAGTTAGGGGGAAAATAAATGCCTGCATGGCTCTCTAGCCAAGTTGTCTCTGGGATAACCAGGAGCCTGGGGGACCAGGTAATGCTTAAATGAGTGGGAAACAACAATATGTATTTATATGTCCTGTTGCCTGATCTGCTGAGGCTCCTTTCAAGGTTAATTCAGCATATGGGTGTTATTTGTGGTGCAATAAAGACTATATAGGTAATAGTTCATATCTGAAAATAAAAATGGGATAATGAAAAAATTAAGGCAAAGAAAACTGTAAGTGAACAAAGGAAAAAATCAGTATTAAATTGCTTAATTCTAAACTAGCAGATTTCTGGATTAAATCCTAGAATAACGGAGTACTTGGTGAGATTGGAAGGATGTGTATATAAATTGTAGGAGTGGAGTTCAGTGTGATCTACACTTTCAAGCTGAAATTGGAATATCCTAGCAAGACACCAGGGAGTGAAGCTGTAAATGACAGAACAGTTTCAACAGCCTTGATACTTGTGTAGATCTAATCTCAGCTAATAACTCTACCCCATTTAGGGAATTGCTAAATTCAAACAAAAGTCATCCTGATTAACTGATGTTCTCTTGTAGTGGAGATCACAGAATCACAGAATGAACTAGGTTGGAAAAGACCTTTCAGATCATCAAGTCCAACCTATGACCTAACACCACCTCATCAACTAAACCATGGCACTGAGTGCCACATCCAGTCTTTTTTTAAACACATCCAGGGA